>VZTB01014376.1:0-30828 GCA_013397245.1 Thryothorus ludovicianus
CTCCCATCCCTCCTGAGCCCTCCCATCCCTCTTGCTCCCTCCCACCATTGGCGGCTCGTTCCCGTCCTCGGCGGCTCCCGCCCATCACCGGCAGCTCCCCCCGGTCCCGGCGGTCTCCCGGCCCGGTTCGCCCCCCAGCTCCATCGGCAGCTCCTCTCCCCGCCTCGCCGCCGCCCGGGGCTGGGGATGACCGGAGCTGCGGCTCGCACGATGCTGTGCGGCACCGAACGTGCTGGTGCAACAGCCGTGAATGCCTCGGGTGAAATTCCTGCAGGGACTGACATGAGACCTCCCTGGCTGTTTTCTACGCTTGAAAAAAAAATGTTAAGAATGATTCAAATAGGTGGTGAAAGTCATCCCGCGCAAAGCTGCATCTCTCTCGAGATAAGACAGAGACGTGGGACTGGGGTGTCAGTCACTGGGAATGCTTTTCTTGGAAGTTGAACACTACATTTTGAAGGAAATAAGGAGTGATGCGCTTGTAGAATGATATAATAGAAGACCATGCGATGTTGATTTTTTTTTTCTTTAACTGTCTGAAAACCTTCACAACTTCCAGCAATGAACAGTACAGTACACAGAACAGTAACTAATTTAACAAAGGCCTCTTCATATAATTCCACATCAGAACTATTATCAGGAAAACTCCTAAAAAAAAACACCTCCATGGCAAGTACATCCCTCTCAAATACTTTTTTTTTTTTTAATTACATGGATTTTTTTTCCCCAATTGCAGGTCAAAGGAACCAGCCAGAAGGGGTTTTAATTTAACATCTCAGATAGAAGCTGGCATCTAACCAGCAGTCTGAATCAGCAAAGTGTTAAAGGAAAAGCTTCAATGCTTTCCAGAAACAGGAGGGGCTTAAGTAGATTTTTAAAGCTAAATATGTCTGTACTAGCCGTGCTGCATTTCAGAGCAGGAAAGCACAGAAATGTCGGCTCTGGGCTTGCATCTCCACTTAGAAAAGAACAGAGTTCAGTATTTTACAGGCCAATCCAACAGGAGCACTGAATGCCTGCATAAATGCACCTCCCATGTTTCACTATGGAGGTATGACAGTAACACCACAAGTGAAAGGAAAGTTTTCTTACTGACATTCAAAATGTTAATGGGACAGTTTCCAATATGAGAAAGAAGGATACCAGGAGAATCCAAGATTCCCTACTTCGTCTCAGAAAGAATAAAATGCGTCTTTAATTTGTTTTAATGTAGTGATCATTATGTGATTATGTAAGTTGGTTCTAATAGAGGCAGGGTGAAAAAATGGCAGCTTTCTTAAATGAATTTTCTATGAAAAATTGTTGTTAGATGAAATAGATGTTCAGGATCATCCCATTTTCATTTGATGCAGATCAACAGTTATACACATTCAGTGGACTTACACAAGCTAAAGAAAGAGCTTGGTATCTGGAGGAACATGTATCAGTACTGTCAGTTGTCATCACCCCAGCTCATCACTCTTCCTCTAAAATTGAAATACCTAAATGCTTTGTGCGTTCTAGAGGGATTTGCTGGAGGAGGAAACTTTTCTTTTCCTCTAATAGTAAATGATTCTCCTGAAAAACTGGGCAATTAATCAAGCCTGTATAGCTGTGATACTGTATCATAATAAGATTTATTGATCACAGGGTGTAGTGTGCTGGAGTCAAGTAAAAGAAATTAATTACTGACCTGAGCATATTGGGAAGTTTTGGCGTGCTGTGTTTGGTGGTGTGTTGGGGAACCTTGTCACACATCATCTAGTGAAAAATGAAAAAGATAGCCCCATAGGACAAAAAAAAAGAAATAAAATTGGACTATAGAGAGGAACAGGATCTCAAAGAAGACTTTTTTTCTTGGCTATAGAGAGTGATGTAAGATGTAGCAAATTGTTCAATAAGGTGTGACATGTTTTCAGACCTAGCTCTTAGCAACTGAGAAACATAAGTCACCAGTATTTCCTAATCTTCCAGTAATTAATGGCATTCTAGATGGCAGGTCTTGGAGAAACATTTCCTAGAAAAATATAGTGGGTTTTTTAATAAAATATTTGGTGAGATGAGAAAAGAAATTCAAAAAAATTGCTATGAAGAGTGAAAGTGAACAGTAACAAGGTGAATAAAGATTTTAGCACCATAATTTTCCTAAAATTAAGAGAGCTAAGATATAAAAAAATCAGAGGCAATACTTCAGTATTTACTAAAGTAAATGCTAATTTACCTAATGGTAAATGAAAAGAGATTTACCATGAAGAAAAATGAGCTTTTCAGGTAACAAACATTAAAAGCACACACAGGTTTAGCAATCCTGTGCACACTTAGCACACTTTAGAATGTGTAAAGTTGTACTGTGGGAACATCTAGTAAAAATAACACTAGCATAAGGTATTCTCCTACTGCCAGATCTGCTAAGCAAATAGGAACTTCATTTTGTGCCAGCTGCAGCATCCAAGTGGTCTACAAATGTGCCATATGGTCTGCAATACATAGATTGGTGCTCTAATGCTATGGCTGCCCCCCACTGTACCCAAGTATGTAGGACATATGCTGCACTCCATTACTTAATTGTGCGTTACCTGGCATCTGCAGGCATTAGTTTACAAATTTCTGATACTTTTTCCTCAATTTAAAGGATTGAATTTTCTGTGGAAACACATTTGGATTCCAGTTAAACATTGCAATGAATCAAATCTTAGTTGCATGCCTCGTGCTATTTTTGTTGAATTAGGCATGTGAATCCACGAGCAGGTTGCTTTGCTTTGGCTGTTATATTGTGCTAGGATCTGTTTCGGGGTGGAGTAGAAATGTCTCAGTGGAATTAATAAAGGTTTTCAAGGGGATTATACACACATCAAAGATAAGAAAGAGTGAAACACTAGAACACTGAAGAAGTTCAACAAGCAAGTTCAATAGGCAATACTTAGGTTAGGGTAGTTTGTACATCAGGCTAATCTCTAGTAGGACACATTGATATTCATATAATAAAAAATGATTTGGTGAAAAGTTCTTGAAACTAACAAAAGTTGAAAGGAAGAACTGCTTTCTGAGTAAAGAATTCCACAGTCCTCTATATTCTTCGTAGTTCTGCTGATTGGTGAACTCTTCCTGTTGAGATTTTTTAGGGCAGCAGAATAATTACAGCCAGGCCTAAATTTTTTAGATAGTATCTTTTAGGTGTCAGTGGATTGTTCATAATTACATAATTTTCCCTTCTTCCAAAACATGTACCATTAAAATGTTTGATTGTTTTTCAGTGTATTTTAGTCCCAAAGGTTTAAAATTTCATGAGATTTTGGGAATAATTTTGTTCTATATTCTGAAAAGTTTGATTTTTTAAAGGAATCCTTATTTTAGTCCAGAGAGTTAAAGTTTTCAAGGCTACATAGTTCTTACTTTTATATATTTTGTGTACAGGAAAAGTCATCCTGTGAGTTCCATAAGCTCCTGATGGACAATCACATTCAGAAGAAGCTTTGTTGTGTCAGTGACTTCTAGTTCCCACCCTGATCATACTGTCTCCTAGATAGTAAATGAATGGATTCAACAGAGAAAAACCTCTTTTAAAATAGCTTATCTTTTAAACTCCTCTATTATAGCCAAGTAATGGCTATATTAGCATTCTCTAACACGTCTTTAAATATGAGAATATCAGTATAGCAATGTAAAAGTCCTCAAAATAGCTCCATCTGCTTTGGCATTAACTGCTGCAGAAAACCCAGTCTGTGCTGGGTGCAGCCTAGAATAAAAGTCCATCTTTCCTCTCTCTCATCAACCTTTTTGCAGGGTTCATGACAAAGATTTATGTCCCTTTTGCATTGCAGCATGCTATCATGCAATATAATGACAGCATTGAAATAATCTAGCACATAAAAGCTAATAATGGCTAACAGTATGAACAAATTTACACCTAAACCTACTACACTTCACATACTGATCTAAATTAATGGACCCTGATAAAGTATTTTCATATACACTATGAAAGAGGCTAGCTGCCTCTTTAATTGTTGGAGAAGTAACTTGTAGATTTTTAGAGGACTAGATCTACTCTGAAGGAAATTTTCACTTCTTTTTATGTCTATCCTAAACCAAAGCTGTTCTTTGGAAATGTGCTTGAGAGGACAAACATATCAGAATCATGGCACTGGCCTTTGCTTTAACCATATCCAGTAAGCATATATTTACAAGCCTATGAAATTATCTTGAGTTATCAACAACATGATGCAACCAAAAGTAAAGAAAATGAGTGTGTGGTAATGACACATAAATTACTTTGGCCTATAATAAAGTAATTTTACTTTTTAAAATAATTGAGGTCATCTAGACAATTAGGAGCAGGAGGTAAGAGTTCTAGTTTGTTCTTCCATTATTAGACTTCTTTTTAGCTGTGCATAACTTCCCAAGATTCAACGAGACTCATTTTCTAGATGGCTGTTGAAGAAAATGGGGAGCAGCTACACAGTAAGGTACATACATTTTGCAATGCATGCCGCCATGTGGAGACAACATAATTCATACCTTAGAAAGCTTGTACTGTCTGATCATCAATACAATTACTTCAATTACAATTTCTTGTGGGTCATGAGGTTGGAGAGCTCATTATCAAAACTCATTTTTGTCTTGAATCTCTTAGCATGATTTTAGGTTCTGTTTTGGTGGTTTTTTATTTTTAATAGAAGCTTTTGTATTTGAGCATTTATCTGCCTGTCTGTCTCAGGCCTCAATTAAGTTGAAATACTGTTCTTGAACTGGTGTTTCCAGTTGGAAGTTTTACAGGAACCATGATGACAGAAAGCTTAGTTCTCATTAGGAATTACAGTGGCTCAGCAGCACAGGTCATTTGAGGATGCTGATGCAGAAACATGGGATTAAATCAATTTTATATTTCCCCTAATATCCTATCAGAATAATCTTCTTATCCCATATCATTAAATCACGTAAGAACTTAAGATGACAGCTAAACACAATTAGAATTTCCTAGAGGATATAGCAGGGCACTGGAATATGGTTTCAAATACATACACAGGAAACATGTTCCTCTTTGAAAGGATTCTTTTCTCCAAGTGTCCTACAGGGATTAAACAATTCATATGAGAAAACCCTTGGTGTAACTCCTTGTGTAACCAGGAGTGTTACTAGGTGATCTGGGACAATTCAAAGTCATTATGGTTGAGGCCAAAACTTTGTAATATTATGGACATGACATTTAAAACTGGGAAAGAGAGATTGTCTAGATGACCTCAATTTTCTAACACTATTAAAAATTACTTACTTCATATACAAAATGTAACTAATGGAAGAGGTAGGAACCTCTTGGCTCTTCCAGTCCCCTCCTATTTTTAGTAAGTTTGCACTGCCCTTTATTGTATTTTGATTAGCCATTTTTTGAAAGAAGGGGCTGAAACTTTCTCCTATCCACCAAAATAAACATAATTTTTAGGGTGTAAAGTTCTGTTAAAAAAGTGATCCTCATAGACATTGTTAGGCTTAACAAAGTAAATTCCATGTTGGATTGTAAATGTTGTTCAATTAGCAGTCAGAAATATATCTAGGACACCACCAAAGAAATAAGTATTTTAGTGCTTTGGTTCTTAGTTTTCAAACTGTGACTGTTTCCTTTACTAATGGGTTTAAATCATAGCATTACATTCATACTCCATTTCCTGGATAATGCAAATGTATAGAAATGTTAGTCTCATGAAAAGTATATATATGCTGGGTGCATGTTCATGGTGATTCCCATTTCTCATCTTAAAGATTAAGTGAGCATTGATTCTTGTTGGTATAATCTATTTTTGATTCTATTGATGGCTGTCAATTAAAATATTTAAAATAGTTTAAACTTTCCAAGCAATATTCAATAATGGGAAATGGGAAATGAGAAAATTTAAGGACAAATTAAGTGAAAAGAAAAAATTCCTCTATTGTTTGTTTACTGTTTTAAGTTTATCACAACCTTAATCCATTTGTTGTTCTGCTAATTTATGTCTAATATCTCTCTGCCACTTGGCTCTTTTCTGCAGGGTCAGGTACAATAAAGCCCCTGCATCTCTTCATCTTAGATAAGACGAAGCTAAGACGAAAACTCCTTTCATCTGCCACCCAATGACGGAGACATAATTCACTGAATGTCTCACTGGATGACTTTCCATAAGAAAATTATTTTGTGGAGTACTTGTGTGACTAACACATTTCAGAACCCACCAGCTAATGAGGATTCATTCAGTTGCCTCCTCAATCCCATTTCACCCAGGAGAGTACCAATGCATCAGGCAGTCTCTTAACTTAGAGGGAGAGGGGGCAAGGAGAAATGTGACTTGTTCTCTCAGGACTCCGAGCTTTCTGTAGGGATTCTGGGTTCTATTCAGGGACCACAGCTATATTCTATGCACTGCCTGTTTAAAGGAATTACTCAGTAAATTCTCTGCTGATTTGAATTTGTTCTGCTTTCATTTTTTTCCATACGATAGGGAAGCACAGTCTTAACATTGGCTAAGCAGAAATTATGGCAGTCTTGGAGCTCATAAGAAGAGTATTTGTTGGCCAAAGCTTTCAAGACAGCCTACTTGAAAGACTGAGAATTTAACAGAGAATTAATTTATTTATTTTTACTCTTCATTTCTATTCTTTTCAGAAATTTCAAAAAGGATAGTGTGCTTACTTAGATTTCATTAGAATTCATTTGCTTGATCTGCAGTGGTGGATGATCCAAGTGATTCAGAAGATTTAGCTAGCCACCAAAATGGGAATTGTGGAACATGTGAAATATTGGGGAATCAGTTGAATAATGTAGCCACAGAATGTTCCCATCACTGAAATTTGACAGGGACTCAGGTTCTTATGAGCTCTGCAGCCACAGCAGGTCCACACCTACAATTCCTTACAATGACAGAGCCTACATTTCAAGCCTGTTTTTACAGTTGAAAGCTCTCTTTCAACTGTAAAAAAATACTGTACAGAACACAGGGACTGTGCCGTTAGGAGATTACTCATTCCTTCAAAGGCAGAAAGCACTTTTCTCTCCCAGCCTCCTGCAGCCCTGAGTCAGGGGAGTGAGGATGAAGTGTATTTGTAATGAGCCTCTCTCCCCGCGCAGCCCTGATGCTCATCCGTCACCTGTCGTGACAAGTCCTTGCTGCCCTGTCCACCAGAAGGTAAATCCATCCTCATCAGCCCGCGCTGAGCGCTGCCCCAGCCCGGGGGATGCTGCCCGGGCACGCAATCCGCCCCTGCCGCCTTTTCCTCTGGTTTATCAAGAGATGGCAGCAAAAAGCCATTTAACCTTTGATCTCAGTCCTAGGGGCCCCTGTCTGTCACAGGCTCCTGGCAGCTGTGCCCACCCAGCCAGGGTCCCGGAGCCGGGGCGGGGCTGGACAGCCGGGACCAGGCGCTCCAGGGAACGCATCCACCAGAGGGAACTTGAGTCACGCATCTTATCATCAAAGAAATGTGTGCAAGGAGGCAGAAACTGCACCGGAACTGGCAGCTGTGGATGATACCACATCCCGAAACCTGAGCGCAGGAGGAGTCAGAGCTGTCCAGTGCCATCCATCCCGTATGGATGGGAGAGAGGAAAAGGCGTGTAGGAAGGGGCTGGGTGTTAGGTGAAGAGGGATATTTCTGAAAATGAAGAGAAACTAAATAAACACATCGAGGAACCACACCCCCACCCCCTACCCACCCNTGTGTGATGTAGACCTTCACCTTGGGTTCATGGTGGAATTTCCCCTTTAAAAAAGGGCCGCAAAATATTCAAAATATACATGTTGCTATCATGATGCTATGTCCAAGGTGAGGGATGCAAGAATGAACTTTCTGATTCACTGTGATAAGCTGACAATTCATTTTCTACAGTGACATTTGTAAGAGCAAAACATTGGTAACATAACATGTCAATATAGACAGCTAGGAAAAAATATTTTAGAATTTTAGAATTAGATATGATCAGAAATATAAAACCAAACTTTATTTCAAAATTTTTTGTTAACTCTCTTGCTTAAGAAAGGAACAATTGTCAAAGTAATTGCATTTAAACTGGGTTTTTAAAAAAAAATTACAGTGGTCATTAATAAATTAATGACCTCATTATAAAGTCTTTCAGGGTGCTTTCAGAAAAAGGTTTTTCTTTATCTGGTTTCAGATAAAGAAGATAAATTCATCTGCATTTCAAGTCAAGGCAAGCTCTGGGGCTTTTAGGGTTGCTGCTTTTCAGTGTCACCGAGTAGCTGTCAACAGATATGAAAAGGCACCAGCTGCTAAAATCATCCAGTAGCTCCATCCTTTTTCAGTTGGAAATGTACATGGATGGAAATAGGAAATGTACATGGATGGAAATAGGAAATGTACATGGATGGAAATCTAGGATTCAAGAGGATGGAAAGAGGAATATACCATGCAAGATGGATCCACCTTCATTTCTCTTCTTTCTGTCCTGTGGCCCTATAACTGCATTTTAACCAATATTGGCCAAGTTCCATTTTCCTAACTGGAAATATGAATGGTGATTTTTTTTCTGCTGGCAAAATAGAATCCCTGCACAGTGGTTAGTTTCAGCTTACCTGAAATTAGGATTTGGTCTCAGTAGTAACAGCTAGGAACTAATAATGACATTTTTTTTACTATGTGGAAACTTTTGCTGTGATTGGTAGTTTTATCAAATGTTTTTGTTGCTCATTTTCGGTTACAATACAAAGAATAATTCTGGATCAATACAATTTTATATAATCAAAGAATTGTTTCTAAATTAACATCAAGAAATGTGATGGAATTTTTGTTTTAAATTTCTTATATTTACTCTTACTTTTAAATTTCTTCAATCAGCTCTAATATCAATCAGCAAGATTAGATTAAGAAGACCTAATGAAATTAGACTGGCAACAGGATAAGTTACTAAACATCCCCCCAAAAAGCATAGACTCGATAAGAGGATTGTTTCCTGACATATGTCTGACATTTAGTGAAAATTGTATTATCCTTTTAATTTAATAAATGACATAATGTTTTCTCTTCCTGCCTAAATGCTAGAAATCTAAGAGCTATTTGTAGAAGATGTATGTGTGAGCTCTGCTGCTTTGGGTCAGTCTCCCTGTTTATCTGAGAGCATCCACCAATGATATATTTAATTAGTTGAAGCAGTCTTAAATGCTTCATGTCATGACATCACTAATGAAATCACCTCTGGAGGAAATATAAGCCTGACTTCAGAGCTCAAATGCCTGACCTCATAGGGTTTTGACCATCAGTAGGATTCTAAGACTCCCAGTGACAACAAATATAAGCATTAAACAAAATAATTTTGTGAAAAAAAAAAAATCACAGGAAAATTACCTTTCCTTTGTATCTTTTTTCAGTCTGAATTTTTCACAGCACTCACTAAGGAATGGCAACCAGCTGAATGATGCTGTATCATTGCATTAAAATTCCAGCCACCATGCCACAATCCTACTATCTATGTGCAGAGACTGCAAAATCTCTCTCATCATCCAGATGCCCCTCAGTTGAAGAGTAGAAGTCAACTATTAATAGGTCAATAAGGAGTTTGGAGCATAGCATTTGGCAGCACGCATGTAATTTCATAATTTGCCAGACAATTAAAAAATCAGTAGCAGCCCAAGTTATATTGCAAGTTTAATATTAAGAAATGATGGAAAATTAGCAGCTGATTCCTAGTTTGTAATCCTGGTAGTTCAGGACCTCCCTGTCTTTGTCCAGTGGAGGTACTGCAAGTTTTCCCAAAAATCAGTCTTCTTTACTTCACATAGGAATTTTCCTCCACTTAAATGTTATAAATTAACACATACCTGTGTGTGAAATATGGGTCAGCTTAGAACTACAAAGTAGTGTGGTAACTACTAAGTTTCCTTTTTTGGTTCTATGTTTTTCAGAATAACAGTTTGAAAGATCATATGAACAGTTTAGGCTGCCATGGATCAAATACTGCAAACATGTATTGAAGACATTCCTGTGGGTAGGACACTTCATTCTTCTCTCAACCAACTATCATCTTTACTGCTGCTGAGCTTTATTACACAGATATAGTGACTGCATTTATGAGTGCAAAGATGCCATATCAAGTATCATTTGGAATTCAGACCATTCAGTAACTGACATAATGCTTGCAAATAGATATGTCTTAAGAAATGTGGTGTAATGGTGATTTGCAGGATAGTTAATTGTTTATTCTTGTGGTAAAAAATAAGGTACAGAAAATAATTGGTTTTCGTAAGATGGGAAGCCCTAAAGTTTAATGAAAATTCTGTCAACTTTATTTGAATTGTTTTAGGCTATGATGACTAAGGACTATAGGATGTCAGCAGTGCAGACATAATTTTGTGATAGAAAATCAGTATATCATCAAAATTTAAAAAAATTTAAAACATATTTTAAAAATTTAAAAAAAAATCAGATTTCTCTTAATTCATCCAATGAATTTGCTGACTTTACAATATTTGTGTAACAGTTTGTTCTAGAATAGTTGCTATTTCATTTTAAGGAGCAATGGTGTGTGGAACCATTATATGATTATGGTGATCCTGAGGTGCTACTGCCTTGTGATTCTGGATGCTACTGCAGCTCCTGGTGTCTCTCTTACCTGCTACCAATCCAAGCCAGGAATGAGAAGAGGCTTCAGCTTAGTTTCCACAGCATACATCAATACAGTGCCAGGCTGGCCCTTGTCTCTAAAGTTAGGGATTTTTCTATGTCTCTGTGGATGTGCAGTTCTCAACAAAGCTTCACCAAACTGAGAATTAGAGCAGTAGCAGATTTTTTTTAATGACATGTCTTGACTTGGAGGAATTGTTTCTTTGCTGAGAACAGCAGCAGTTCCCATCAGATAAGTCTTGTGCTACTTCCACCCTTGCCAAAGTTATTTGATTCCCAGTGCTCTGCAGTGTGTATCAGTTGCCAGCTTTTTGTGTGTTTTGTTGAGGGAGAAGATAATTTCCACTCTTCTTGCTGTCCAGAAGAAAAGGATTCAGGATTTATTAGCTCAGCAAAAGAAAATAAAATGGTGACTTAAGACATTTGAAATGCTTATATTCCATGTTCTAAGGACTGGACGAAATACCTAATGTTTGAGGATTAACACCTTGGTTTGTTTTCATGAACTGTGAAACAATGTCAAGAGGTAGAGCTGACAGTACTTTCCTATGCCCTCAGATGCCTCTGTAAACAGGTGGGTAAGAGTTGCTCCTTGCAGATATGGATCTAAAAGCACTCAAGGGGAGAAAGAAGCTGAAAATAAGATTTTCTGACAGAAGAACACCAAAGGTGACAGCAGATGGTAGGAGGTTGCCTGTTCCCAGTGACATAATTGTGTACCTAACCATTTCTTATTTGTTGGTAGACTCTCAGAGGCTGTCTATGGAGGCTGAAGTTCATCTCTGGTAATATCTGATGTCCAGTGGATTCAGCAGCTGACCCCTTTGCAATGTCACCTACAGGGTGCACCTGGAAAGTGCCCTATTCAGCACTTTTGTTACAAGCAGTGTTTGAGCCCTTTCAGTAAGGACTGTAATGCCATGAAACCTGGCTTATCTTTGGTCTCAAAACATTGCTTCTGTGGTGATGAATATCTGGTTTGGACAGTGAATCGTTGTGCTAACTAGTCGGCTGCCAGATATCCACACTGCTCTCATTCCTCCTCCTCAGCACGGGGGAGAAAATGAGACCAAAAAAATAGCTCATGGGTCAGATAAAGACAGGGAGAGCACTCACCAATTGCCATCTTGAGCAAAAACATCTCAATTTGAGGAACATTAATTTAGTATATCGCCACTTAATAATAAACTAGCATATTGAAAAAAGGGGAGAAAAAGATTAAAAATATTCTCCCCTACTGCCTTATTCCTAGGCTCAACTTAATTTTCAGCTCTTCTACTTTTTCCTTTCTCAGTGTCTCAGGAATGAGCAGTGTGGTCAGTTCATAATGCTTCATCTCTGCTGCTCCTTTCTCTTCACACTGTTCTCTTGCTTCAGGTGAGGTCTCACCCATGGGATACAGTTCTTGACAAACTTCTCCAATACAGATCCTTCTCAAAGGCTGCACTTCTTCAAGAACTGCTCCAGCACAGGTCCTCTCCTCAGGGAGCAGCCTGTTCCAGCAGGTCACCCATGGACTGCAGCTCCCAGCAGGACAATGCTCTGGCTCCTGTCTGCAGCTTCCTGCAGGGCGTGTCCTGCCCCAGCACGCAGCTCTCCAGGGCCTGCAGTGTGAGTATCTGCTCCACTCTGGTTCTCTGTAGGATGCAGAGAGACAGCCAACAAGGTCTTCTCCACAGGCTGCGGTGTGCTGGAGCACCTCCCTCATTCCTTCTTAACTACCTTGAGTGTCTGCAGGGCTGTTTCTCCTGCAGCTACTCTCCAGAATTTTTACTCTCTCTTAAATATGTTATCACAGAAATGTTACTACCAAGTAACTCAGTTTTGACCAGCAATGGGTCTGTCTTGGAGCCACCTGAAGCTGTCTATGTCTGACAAGGAGGCAGCCCCTGACCTCCTCTCACAGAAGCTACCCCAGCTACAAAACTTTGCCACGTCAACTCAAAACACTGGCCCAAACGCACTGCAATTGCATAACAGGGTCCTTGCTTAGGAACAGCAAAGATTCAAACTTGCTCTCACAACCTTTTACTTTTCTTGCTTGAACCTTCTCCAGACAGCTGGCCCATTCACAAAAGGCCAGGATCTTATTCATGTATCTATAGTCTTTACTATGTCTCTCTCCATTTCTTTTTTCCAGTTCCTGTCCTAAAACTGTTCCATCAGTTGGCTTATTTCTTCAGAAAGTCCCAAAAGCCAAAGTTTGTTCAATCCAAGAAAACATGCTAGGAAAGCATCACTATCAGTGGCTGCCATCTTCCAGCAGCACCTCCAGCTGGTGTAGGGGATTTTGGAATAGACACACTTTGAAAACACCCAGCTTTCTATTGTTCCTCAGTTAGAAAAGGCCTTTTCCTACAAAAATATGTAGGCTTCTTTTATCTGATCTATTTTTCCCATTATGACTTCAACTCACAGAAATACACATGAGGTAATTTTGGGCTAGCTAGCTTGGGTGCCACTAGTCCTGGGGATGCAATAGCAGCATATCTCAGTGTATGTGTAAAGTTTTGAGTGACTGACCCAGGGTGAGCTGTGCTTATACTGATCTCTCTCTTGTTATCTGTCATCAGCTTGCACAAGTCGGTGTGAGGTGCTGTCTGTTTAAAGTTAACCAAACCTACTTTATTTTTCAGATCCTGCGTTTGTCTAAAGCACTTGTTTACTTCTTCAATCTTTATTTTCTTGAAGGGTGAAAATAGGCTTTATCTTGAAGGTAAGGTGCACACTCTACAGTCAGATCTTTTCAGTTCTTAATTGTTTTTGATATCAGCCTGTGATAGTCTTGCCTTTTTAATGCAAGATAAACAAGGTAGAAAACAGGAAAACAGTTATATGACTTAAGGGAAAAACACTAGAGCTCAAATTGGCAGTCACAAGCCACAGTGACAGATTCTGAATTATCATAACATCTATTTAAGATGGATTAATTTAATCCAATTTCTGTCTTATGGGAAGATACATATTCAGGAGTAGTATTTGAAGATAATAACTGAAATTCTTTCCACTTTATATTGAAGAAGCTATCCTAGCAGAATTCATTGGAAAAATATGTTGTGGTAAAGACTAAATTTCCTTAATAATCTATGCAAAATTTATTAGAAAATATATGTTTTAAACATTGAACCTGCCACAATTTTTTCTTTTTCTCCATCCATATATGCATAATGAAATAACTGATAAAACTTAAGTAAAACTGTACATTAATTGAAAACAGATTACTTACAAGTCTAAGTGCTGCAAAAATCCCTCAAAATAAAAGGTTCTATATGAGATTTTAGGAAGTGAACTTCTGTTTCTTTGAAACAATTAGTGTTAAAAACTAGAGGCTAAAGTCAGTTCTACTGTTTTTTCTTAGTGAATAAAAGAGTGAAATAGGTACCATAGAGACATAAAATACTTCATGCTCTTCTTTTATGTCATCAAAAAACAGCCTAAAAAAGAAAGCTGAGGTTGTATCAATACCAAAACACATCCCTACTGTGTATGAAAGAAAGCAAATTAATGATATAAAACTGATAAAAGATAGAATGGCTTTTGGTTTCTGATCCTATTCATATCTATGTACCAATGAATCCACTTTCCAAAGATTTAAATAACTTCAGTGATGAAATAACTTCATTTTTTTGAAGTAGTTGTGGAATAAGTATAATCCTAAGTGAAACATTTTAAGGAAAATTAACTTTTTGTTAACAGGCAGAGTTGGTTTAGTTCTGGGATGGAGTAATTTATAAAATTGCATGGTTGAGTGTAAGTGATGGAATACAAAAGACTACCTTCTCCTTTTTCTTTACTACCTTTTATTCTGCACCACTTTTTGTTCAACATGCTTTCTTCTTTCTTTGAGAGAATGTCTGGGTTCCATGGCAGAGAATGACTGCCCTAAGTCACTCCTCAAAGTGTGTACAAGAAATGTATAGGAAGCAGTACCCCCTTCAATCAGGAAACACCAAAACCCCAAACACTTAGGATAGCAGCAGCTCTCCTCATGGTGAAGTAGGACAAAGCTGGCTGGATCTCTTGATCAACTAATTATTCTTCTGGCCTACTTCAGAATATGATGGAACCAGTCATTTTTAGGGGATCACATCCATTACCTGGGCCCTGGGATACAGAGTTCACAAGCTGTGTGCAAAATAAGGAGAAATCTTGCCAGCTGTTACCTTTTCAACACACCCTCCTCCTGTTCCCCAACCCCTGCAAATTTTGCCTTTGCGTAAACAGGGTTTGAATATAGGATGAGAAAAAAAGTCTGCTAGCCCAGTAGAAACATTGCCAAGTCAAAATTTAGGGGCAAGTGGTAGGTTTCAACCTGGAAAAAAGTAGGATAATTGGACAATGGAGGCATTCAGTTGTTGGCATTTGTGTTGCCAGGGCTAGGTTGGTGCAGCACAGGTCTGTAACTTTGACTTGCTTTCACTGAGAAAATTGACTTGAATATATGTGCTGAAACTGTGCAAGATAAGAAGATAAACACATAGAAGTAAAATTTTTGCAACTGCAGTAGTTAGCAGGAAGGGATTAAATGAGGAAAACCTTTCGTTGAATTATATAAAATTTCAGGAATAGAGTATAAAATTAGCCGAAAACTAAGGAACCCTGATAATCAGCCCATTTGAAGGAGCAATGGAGACCAATCCTCTCTGACATGATTGATGACTTTTAGGCCAGTGAAGATGCATTGAATGTCTCATAAAGGTTATAAGAATATCAACACCTAGTTCTGTAACTCATTAATCCTAGATATATCATTTGTATCAGCCAATAAATAATTGCACTGCCCTCCCAAATTGGCTATATTCTGCTTGGAAAGTCTCCTCATGTTAAAGGTGGCTGAGAGAAGCTCCCAGTGCCATTTTTTCCCCGGCTTGGGTGTTGCCCTCCCAGCTGAAGTCCATCCTTCCTCCCAGCACCCCCAACTGCAGCCCTCTCCTGTCTCCACAGCAAACACCCACACACCATGGCCATGCAGAGGGAGGTGGTAGAGACACAGTGCTGCTCTACCAGGCTCTCCTGTCATTGCCTGCAGAGTTTTTTCTCACCAAAATATTCCTTGAAAGATTTTGTCCTAGTATTTCTCTGAAGATTTTCTCTGTTAAAATCTTTGAGGTCTGCAAATAAAAGTTTTTTAAACTGTCCGAGCTAGCAGGAAAAGAGCTGAATTTCCAAGGAAGTAAAATGACGAGGGTTTTAACCTCTAAAAAAAAAAATTATTTTATTTCTAAATATCTCTATTCAGTGCAGCTAGGGGTAAAGAGTAACCATCTGTGACCAACTAATTGTTCTTCAGCAATAACACTCAGTAGCACTTATTTTAAAATACAAGTTATTTTTGTAAATGTGTATATTACATGTGCTTTAAGTTTCTCTCGTTTCTATTAATTAAATGTAACATTGTATAAATTACTGTCAGTATTTCCCTGAATAAGACAAATTAGCTATATGGCACCTATTTGATATTTAAAGGCGTCCATGGCATTTTTTTTGCAGATATATTCAAGGAGTAACCCATAATATGGAGAAAACCAAACCTAAGAGAAGGAAATAATGAAATGGGCAAAGGTGTAAGAGTCTGTTCATCACATTTCAGTTTGCTGCAGAGAACTGATGTCAGTTTTTCTGCAGATACTTCAGGTAAAAAAAAAGTGGAACTTTCATTGACGTTATGATCCAAGTTTTGCTCTTAATTATGCCATGGTTAAACCTCACCTTCAGTACCTCAATCAGTTTGAATTGCATGTTGCTTACTCTAGGTCTTTGGAGATAAAAGAGCAATTTATTACAATCCACATTTCCTCAAACTTCTTGCTTGGCCTCCACAACTCTGAAAGAAACACAGATAATTTTTTATATGAGAAGGGTAAACATTTTTAAAAATAGAAAACCATTCAGATTTTTTGAAAGTGTGCAAATGAGTCTCATACAGACCAAATGCATTTTTCCTTCAAGTGAGGAAAAATGGCAAGACAAGTGAGGGAGCCATGTTCCCCACAAGGTGTTTCATGAAGTGATGCTGACCATAGAGCCTGTTCAGTAGCAAAAAGGGAGTGTCAGGTAAAGGAATTAAGTATCTAATACAATCCTTGAAGAAAAAGTAAAACCTCATAACCTCTGTTGGTAGTCAGGTGAACCAGAATGAAATTATTTTGAGGGGATCAGATGGATTTTGAGAAATATTTTGAGTGTATGTGTCTTATAGGGTTCTTATTACAGTAATATTCATAATAGCTGGGCAGAATATCCTAAGGCCTTATCCTTCCACTGTATTCACACTTTGAATTCTTGGAAAATAACTCGTGTAGTGAGCCATGTGGGTGGGAAATATCTTATCTGTGAATGCCATCACAGAGCAGGCATGAGTTGGGACCCTGGACTCAACACCATCAGGATTTGTTTCATTCTTTACAGAAAATATTTTTATCAGCAGCCCTTTACAAGTTGAAACGTCCGTGTGCCCAAGTCTTCTTCTACATCCAACTCAAATTAAGTTGTTGTTCTGTGGGAAGAAACACTCAAAACCATTTTTGTCTCAAAACAAAAATTAGGGGGGAGAGTAAACATCATCATTCCAATAAATTCAATAATTCCATTAAATAAATTACATGGAATAATTACCTTAATTACTGCTATCATTATCTCAAAAATTAAGAAGTAAATAAAATGTTTTCTTTGCAATAGAATTAAAATTTCCTTGAGGATTAATCTTTTCCACTTTCAAAGAAAATCCTCTTGATAGAAGTACTTTATATAGAGTATGTAAATGCTTTTCTCAAGGACTTTTTTTTCCCCTCCAGAAGACCTGACAGAAGGATTGTCAATCTTGGAGCATATCAGAATTCTCTTGTATTTTCTCAGATAGAAAATTACTTTTAGCAATTTGGTTTACCTCCATATTTCCAGAAGCTTTCTGGAAAGTTTACTTTGAGAATAATGCTCTTAAATTAGAGTTTTGCTTGTTATGATGACTTGATCAGATCTTAGCCATGTTGGTAGGAAAATATTAGAAAAATCTCACTCATCAATAAAAAAGAAACAAATATCTACTCCTACAGAAGAGCTTCCTTGAGGAATATGTGATGAGCTCTCAGACACGAGCTCACTAAACCCAGAAATAATAAGGATATTTGGAAAAAATCCTTAATTCAAAAGAGAAACTGCTGAAATTACTAAATTACTGCTAAAGTAGGAGATGATTACAGCTCAGCTGTAGAAGCCTGTGTGCCCTTACATCACATACACAAATAAAACACCTAGTGAAGGCAGTGCAGATGAATTGTACTGTCAGTCTGGAGTGAGTGTTGTGAAGAGAGGCACTGACAGACCAGAGAGATGTTGAGGAGAAGCCTCCTCAAGAGATGTTTGTTCTGCAGCATGAGAGTCTCAGGTTGAGCTACATATTCCTGCAAATTATTCCTTACAAAATTCCTACAAAAATATTCCTAAATATTCCTACATATTCCTTCTAAAGAAAGATCTGTCTCTTGGGTACACAGCTCTGACTCCACATCACTTAGTGAACGCCGTGTATTTCAGGAATTACCTCAGCACAGCACATCTTTTTGTTTGAAACTGGTGACAGTGGAAGGATTCTATTGATTTTATGTAGGCTGTTAACACAACAGGTCAGTGATTTCCTACAAAAAACAGAGAGATGTAATTTTTACACATTTACCATATACAGAAATAGCTTGGGTTTACCACCAAAATATGAGTAGGCTCCTGACATGTTACATGGAACTGCAAAGAGGAGTATTATATTGAAAGAAATAATGAGTTCAAGTCTAGAAAAGAGGATTATGTATTTATACTGGTTATTAGATGCAGAAATTCTTAACAATCATATACCAGCTTTACCAATGCAGTTTCAGGGCAAACAAAAATGGATTCCTATAATGGAGTAAGTCTTTATGAGTCTTAATGAAGACTTTATAACCTTCTCTATCATAAAATTAACCAATATTCTTTACAACTATAACACAATTGTTTTATGGTTAAAACAAAATTAACAAATATCTATTAAAAGCATGAGCTGAATTAAATTTTTTTGAGTTACTGTTACAAAGTCATTCAAAGTCAAATAAAGTAATTTCCTTGGCTCCCATTTATGATGATTCAGTGCTTTGTCCAGAATAACTTAGATATATTTCATGTCTTAAGACTTACAATGCCTCTATATACAAAATTGTTTAAATACGCAACTTAAATGTTTATATAGACTGCTTTTGCAGTCCTCTGCCTGTCAGAAATACAGTAGCAAAATACTACAAGTGTACTATTCTGTATTCATGTAAAACTCTTTTATCTCCCAAATTATAAACATGTAATAATGTTTCTCTGCTGTTCTAACAGCCAGGCAAACCCTCTGACACTACTGAAAAATTAAAGAAAACCCACAGACATTGTTACTTTTTGAATACTTTGTTTCAGTCTGACCATAGTTCACTTTTTGGTACTCTGTTTGGTCTGCAGGTAGGTCATTCTGTCTATCTTTCTCAGCTCCAGGGAAATAGACTCAAGTTCCAGCCTTTCCTTGCTTGCATGGTTGTGTAGAGAAGTGTGACAGCATATGGTGTGGGAATAAGCAAAAGAAGTAAAGGATAAGGTTGATTTTCAAAAGGCAATCTGTCTGAGACCTCCAAGACAGACAAATTGGTTTCCCCAGAGTTTGACCTCTGTGAAATGTTAAGATAAAAATGTTGGAAAGTACTGGAGCGTAAATGCTCTTCTGATCTTAGGCTGTATAGTCATGATCCAGACCATCTGCTGGGAGCCTTACATCTATCACTTTCACTGCTTTATATTAAAAAACAGGAAACAAAAAAGGTTTCAATGAGCCCTGAATTTTTCAGGTGTTTTTTAAAGATGGATACTAATGATCAGTTTTATTTTCCATTCTTGAAAGGCTAGTTTATAGTAAGTAATGGCCAACTGCTGAGGCATTGTATACTAATGAGACATAGGGAGTGTCCAGTACTTGGGACAGTGACTTATATTTTAATGGCTGACTGGAAAAACTCAGTTCTGGCCAAATCTCTATTCTGCCTCTTTGCTGCATTGCATTGCATCAGACCTCGCTGAGTTACTCTCATTTTAAAACTTTTAGTTTCAAAACCACTGATGTTTTAATCAAATTACCAGTAAATGCTCTGGCCTGCCTGATATTAATTCAGGAGAACAACGAAGTGTTGGTTCATGGTAATTTCACATGTAAATGTTACTATAAATTACAGTTTCACCAAGAATAACTTTTTTATAGCACTTCAGCTTACAAGATGAAGATAGGTTCAAAATTCTGATGCATACAGTATATCAGTTTACTTTCTGTCTTCGTAATAGTTTTATGGTAATATTCAGATAATTTGATTTATAGGTCACAATTTGAGACTTGGGTGCTTTGATATCATCTGACACCTCATCTGAGGGACCAATTTCCTCACTAAATTTTTACTAATCTTTTAGCAATCTGCAAAATGAACTTTTCAACATCTATTCAGGTAGTGTTTCTATTTCAGAGGTAAATTTGTGATTAGCATAGATTCTGATTCCATCTAATGAAATATTAAATATTTTAAAAATATCTAAGTTAAATTTGAGACTCCTTTGAAGAATTATTTTTAAGATGTTCCTGTATCTTTTACCCTAGTTTCCTTTGATATTTGCTTCCCAGTTATAGTTTCAAATTGCTTAAAATAAATGCAGGTCAGAAGTTTGCTAAGCTGTTATTATACTGCAGCTTTGATTGCTAGTGATAATCTCAGTGGTTTTGAAGTGACTTCTAATTCATGTGGTATCTAAGTCTATTTTGATTAGATGCTTGGGGACAATACAGGATAAAGGGGAAAAATAAATATGGAATGAATGTTTAAAAACACAGTTCTGTTAAATGCAGGTCCACAAAAATGAGCATCACTTCATATTCTTTGCTGTGCGTTGGAGTCTCCATTCAGTAAACCCTTGTTGAAGAATTGTGAAAGGTTTGACAGATGAATTGCTGAGGTAATTACTTAGTTCCTTTCCATCTCACTAGCTTTTTGTCTGATAAATGAAGGCTTAAATTCTGGTTTCAACAATTCTAATCTCAATAGCACAGTCAATTACAGTAAAATGCCTATATATTTTTTCCAAAGTCTGGCCAATTTAAGATTCCTTCCTTCCAGTTGTTTATTGGTTAGGTCAAGAAATAGCATATATATGATAAGTTTATCCAGTCACAAATGAAAAGGAAATGAAACTTCCAGTGTCAGGTGCATTTTTAGCTGATACTGTTACCATCTACCAAATACCTTAATTCTCTTTTTGAGCAAAAATAAATATAAAATGAATGCTAAGAGAGAAAATTACAGCTTTGTATAAATATTTCACAAGTAAAAATAAGGAGGGAGAAGAGCCTCTTTCAGGAGAAAAAGCTAACAGACAGTGTTGCCACAAGGACGCATGTTTTTAGAAATTTCAGAAAAAAAAAAAGTATCCATGCCAATGAAATGTTATCTGAGTATATTATAGCATTTCTTTTGCCAGTGTAGTTTTCATAATTGCAATAGTTACAGTGTTTTAAGTTTCTAACATCGCTATTTTTGACACTATTCTGTTATGTTCTTTTCCTAGCTAACTATTACAGTGCAGTCAATATTCATCCTGTATGAACTAAGACTTCATTAAAGTCTCATATAGTAGGAATTTTACTGTCAGATACTGATGAATGCTGATTGTCAAACATTTCATTAAATTCAATACATACCTCATAGAACGTGAATATAAATGCCATGTCTAAACTTTTCAGAAGTGTTTTATAACTCTCAGTAGTGCTCTTAATATCAAGTATCAGAATACTTGATATATAAAGGAGCTAGCAAATACATTATTTCCTACACATATTATTTCAGTGAAAGGTTTTCTTTTCTCCATTTAGTTGCTTTGGAAATTAAAGCTCCATGAAAGCCCAGTTTAGCACATTAGCTAGTTTTCTGAAATTTGTTTATGGATTACTTTGTATCTTTGCAGGAAAGCCATTCTTTATGTTAGGCAAAGCACACATTTAATGTCAAGCTTGACATTCTTCTTTTAGCTCTTTGACATGTTAAATAAAATAGAACTCAGACTGCAGTGGGTAAGGTGTTTTTTAAATTTCCATAAACAGAACTGGCTTATGTCTTACAGTGAAAATGATCCTGTCAAATCCATATGTCTTTCTAAAGCTCAGATGGGATTGTTGCAAACAAAAGTTTAAAACTGATATAGAATCATAAGGTGATACTTGGTGAGATCACTGTCAATGTTCACCTTTAATTTCGTTTGTAACCTTAAATGTGAAACACAGAGCCAGTGTATATGTATCCAAAAGGAAAGATCACATAATTAGAAAATAGATAATTATGAAGACATACACTCTTTGATCCACTATAATTATTTAAAGGAAGATTCCTGTCACAATATAACTAAAAAAATGGGCATGCCTTGTATATTTGTAATCATACATGGAGTAGTCTGTCTTAGGATTTGAGAGCAGAGAAAATAAAGAAAAAAAGTAAGAATTCTTCTCACATGCTCTTACAGCTTTAATATAAGCTAAATATTCAAAATTTTAGACATTAATTTATTACTCCTTTCCTTTTATGCCCTTTCTATTACCTAATTTTCTCTATCTAATTTATTTGAAGCTAACACATTTATATAGGGAAAAAAACATACCTCTTCCAAATTCCTCCAGCTTCTCAGAACGGTGATTTTGAACAGTGTTGCTGATCATTATTTGTACCCTTTTGCAGGCAGATGTTGTCTGGAAAAACATTTTTTGTACTCTTGTAGAAACTGTGTGTAGACAAAGAATGGAAATTAAAAAAAGTCACAATGTAGTAGTGTTCTAAATGAAAAGGAGGGAAATCCACAGTGCAATCATTGTCATTATAGTGAAGATTTTGCATAGTTAGGACACTTGCAAACTTGACTGCTGTGTAACTGTTTTGGTGAAAAACATTAAGCCAGAGGCTTTTGCAATCTGTGAGACTTAATGACAGATTTCCAGTTCTTGACTATGTTTGACATTTTGTCTGAGAACAAATTTTAGACCAAGACCTATATTTTCAGTGTCCAGAACTCTTTTTTACTTGGTGAAACCTGATTTGAAAGTTATAAGAAAAAATAATGTTAGTCCATTTCGGGCTGATAAAAAGTTAAAATTTGAGTTCTGAAGGTGATTTCAGTGTTCATAAATTTGGGGGCAGAGGGAGGAAAGAAGAAAAATAAACATTCTGATACCTCTAATAAAGTTCTATGGATTCATGAGTTTAAAAAAAAAATTCTATGTTTTTGAGCTTCATGGTAATCAGACCAAAAAAAAGGACAGTTTCTGTCTTCATATAAATATCTTCAATGGTCACTTAAGCTAAGAGTCCTCCCTCTAGATTATTTCCGTGTGAGTCATACGTAAATTCTTGGTCAGACTGTATTGAGTTTCCCTAGTCTTTTGTAGCAGATGATCTTGGCATAATCCTGGGCTCAATAACTAAAATCAGTTAACTAAAGAGGAGAGTGAGATACTCAAAGAGTCTGACGTGGTACATTTCTGACATGGGTTCATTTCTGTGACACAGCCCTGCAATTCTGCAGCCTTTTCTCGCCACTCTGACTGCACCATGTGTCCTCCTGCTCAAACAGCACCTCTGAATGGATATTTGTCCAAAAACACTGAGGAACTCTGTGTTGTGTGAAAATATTTCAGATCAAAGCTCTCTGTTTCAGCCTGAAACGTCACCTCCTAAACTGTAGATTTTAAATAAAGCAAAATATAAAAATACAGGGGAAAATTCAAGTTTTGTCTCTGCTAATGCAATTTAAAACAACAGCAAGATTTCACCATGATTAAATTTACTAAGACTTAGAAGAAATTGAAGAGCAATTAGTTTAGTTTAAAGGACCATAAAAATTTGCTGAGGCTAAATGTGAAATGTTCAAATAAATGAATAACACCACCTTTGCCACTTGAAGTCAGTATTTCATTACTCCCCAAAATCTTATTTTTGGGTCACAGATGGCCATGGTATCAACTTTTGGATTTTCATGAATTTCTACTTTATTGAAGGTGAGATGTGGAAATTTACTCAAGCCTACAAAGAAATGGCCTAAAAACAAATTCAGCAAAAATATAAACCAAAAAGACCAGATATAACTGGTTGGCATTTCTGTATATTTATCTTTGAGAATCACTTTAACTGCTAAAGAACAGAAATGCTGATTAAGTAAGAGATTTCAGAAAATTACTGGAAGTCTCTAAAATCTGATCACCTTACAGTGCCCATGCCCATTTCCAGGATAATAAATCCTTAAACACAGTGAAAGTGATACATTAGAGAGTGTCAAAATTATCATTTGTTCCAGACAAGCTGGTAGTGAGTATGCATATGTTATTAGTATGTGGTCTGGTATAATCTGTGAAAAATGACTTTGTGAGCACATTCACAAAGGAGTCCATCCAGTAAAACATCTAAAAATGCTTTTTTCCTCTCCTGTGGATGACAAGGGCAAGTTTAGAATCATTAAAAAGAAATCCAAGAAAAAAGTCTATTCATATTAGAAATAGTCCAAAGATTCTCTTTTATTCTCAAGCAAGTTTTACTATGCCCAAGAGCATTGTATGAAAATATTGAGCATATATCCAAATTAACCCCAAAATTAATGCTATTTATAATAACAAATAATATCATAATATAACAATTACAATATCCACTTCTAGATCAGAAAGCACAGACTTAATAGTGGATTAAATATCTTTGAGATATTTTAAATTTACAGAAATATAAATATTATTACAAACCTTTTGTTATATTTCAATCTTTTTGTTAGAGAGAAAGACATTAATACAAACTTAAAGCAGTGGCGCAGTTTAGCAGGGCATTCAGTTAGAAAACAGCAAGGTTTCTTTTGCAAAATCATCTGTTTTACAAGTCCATTAAGGGAAAAAGAGGGAGGTAAAATGGTTAATGAAAGATTTGGGCAAAACTGCTATTGTGAATGATTTATTTTCTGAAAACTATGCTTTAAAGAGTACCAAAACTATTAGAAAATTAGAAGATTTGATATGTCCAGAAGAGAAAGATCAAAAATTTTTGAAAAAAAATAGAACAATTTAAATATAGTCTGTTTTAAATTTAGCCAAATATATTTTAAAAGATTACACAGACAGAAAAGGTTAAAACTTTGCCTTAGACTGAATGAAGCATTTAAATGAAACTTTGATTTTTTTCCTGCCAGAGAGATAAAACACATTTTCTGTTTCAGATTGACCAGAAATTCTCTTTTTCATATTAATTTTTTATTTTAAATATATATATTTAAAGACACTTTTTCTCCCCATTCTTTTTACGAGGAAAATCACTTTGCCTGAGCTGATAACACTGAACTCTTTAGATCTACTGTGTCCACTCTTGCAGCAGCACAAGTAGGGCTGTTGACCCGTGAGAAGGGGTTACATCAGAGATGAGCAAAAGTCTTTTGCTGGGCTTGTGGGCACAGTTCTCTGTGTTAATATCATGGCATTAAGTATCAGGGGAAAAGGAGGGAGGAAAAACCATTTTGGGAGACCAGCAGCAAGCAACGAGGCTGTCGGAACCCAGGACATTTCTCTGAATGCTCTGGAGGCTCAGAGACCTTGGCACAGAGTCAAAGACACCTGTGGGTTGGATTTTAGTCCATGGAAACAGTTACCAGCTTTATGTGAAGAATTACAAGTCACAAGAGTTTGAATAGAATAATAGTTTTTCACAGGGTGAAGAAGTAGATTTTGGGTTTGCTAGAACAGTATGAAGACAAGATGGAGGATCCTTGTGGTCTTTTGAGCTTCTTCCTTCTTGCTTACTTCATTTTCCTGCTGTGATGGTGGCACTGTTGATCCATTTAGAGTAGAAACTGACTGTCTAAATAGGTGATAGGTATTGGAAAATTATTGTAAATAAAATACATGTCGTTATTAGCATAAAAAACTAACACCACCCCACGGACGGGGAGCGTGCCGCAAATCGACCTGCCAGACAGACCTCAGCAGGTCAGAGAAAGAATGTAATAGATAAGGAAAAATAAACAACCTTGGAAACCAGAGCCAAAGACTCTCAACTTTTTCTTTGGGCTCGAGGCTGGGAAAAGAGACTTTTAATATCTTGGGAGCCATTTCAGCAACCCAGAAACCCAACACGAGGCTGCAGGGATGAAGGGAGCAGCACCCAGCAGCGGTGAAATCTGCTAAGGAAGCCAGAGGTGGAGCACAAGGCAGGCAGCAGAGACTGGCTCTGAAAAGCTTGGGAGATCTGATCTGCAAGAAGCAGCTGGAGGTGAGATAACAGCTGCTCCCTGGCAGAGGGCACATATCCATCAAAACTAACAAGTTACAGAACTAATTAAATTCCCAGCTGCTTTTAGGCAAATGAGTAACACCATTAATTAGGATGGCCTTTTTCCCATCTCCACTGGTCAGAGGGCACTAGTTTTTTGTTTTACATTCAGACTGCACTATTAGAAACTATCTATGCTATCTCAGGAGGAAAATAAATGCTTTCCAAAAAGGACTCTGTGTCTGATATGATATACCATTATTTATATTTAGAGAGTGTTCAGAACTTCCTGTCTACAGAAGATTCTGGTCTCAGCAATTTCACATAAATCTTTCTGTGCCTTAGCAATATTATTTTAGAAAAGCAACCAACCAAACCCCCCTGATCCCCCCCCGCCCCCACAAACCACAAAACAAAAAAAAAAATAAAAAAAGGTGAATGGGAGAAATTAAGAGGGTTTCTTTCTATTTAATATTGAGTTACTGTTTTCCATGTGGGCAAACAATGACAGCTACAACGTCACAATCTCACAGAGTAAAACTCTTCGGTTATGGAGTTCTACTGCTATTTGGTTGCTTGAATTTGGCTCAAGGATATTTGCATTTTTAGCTGCATAGTAGCACAATTTCAAGAGCGCTCACTGTGGGTGTTAGCAGCAGCCTAGTTGTTCAAGCAGTAATCTGTGAACAGATTTGGAAATTATTTTGTTCTAGCTCTAGCTACAAGCTAACGTGGAAACAAAACCCAGCTCTTCAGCTCGTAGCTCTGGCAAGATCTGTCAGAAGCAGAGCTCAGACTATTATTCTCAGTTAGCTTTTTTGCCTGCTGTGCATTTTGCTGTTTCACTGTTCCTGGTCTGAGTTAGCCATGGATATACCTGGAGAAGGGGTTCCTGAGGAGGCAGGCATCACCAGTGGCTGGTGCCCAGTCCAGAGCAGGTGGTACACTGGTTCCTAGCAGAAAGTCATGTTGAGCAGGGAGGTACCCAATATGTTTTAAGAGGTACTTTAGCAGATGGACAGTGCTAGAAAAAAAAAAAGCTTTCTTTGACTGCTGTGACTGCTCCTATAGATGTAGAGACTTAAATTCTTCCCAGTTTTGTTTGGGTTTACACAATTTATGCTTCATCTGAGCCCTTGCGCTAACCAATGCACTGAGTTGATCAAATTTTTTAAGCACTTGTCTGATTTTAAAATACTGTACATTTTGGTTTTGTTCCTTTTTGAGCTGAGGGCTCTCAAGAATTCACTTCCAAACTTTTGTATTAATTTTCTAATGTATTTTGTTTTGGACTAAGCTAGGGACTGTTGCCTAAGAACTACTCAGGGGATACACTCTGTATCCATGTATACCAAACTGCATTTAAATATTTAATGCTGTACAACAGCATAAATGTGATAATGTCTTTCCCTAAGAGGTTTATTCCATCAAAATTAATAAATAAAAGCAGTCTATGCAGGATACCTTGCTTCCCTATGCCAGAAATATCCAAAATTTTTTTAATAAAGAATTTTTACACTTCAGTCTAGTGATCTATAGCTGGTTTCTGTTCAAGATTTACAGTTCATGACAACACTTGATTTATTTTTCATAGATAATACTAATAATATACCCATTAGGTTTATTTAGAATTTAAATACCTATAATAGGCATAGGCCATACTTAAATTTATCTGATATTCTCTTTGGAACTGAAGACTCTGTATTACCCATGAATTTAGTCAGTTTCTTAATCAATCTTAATTTCTTGAACTTCATCGCATATTCACTTTACAAGTCACATATGGACTGTCAGACCTTGAAAAGCACTTTTGTTCATGATCAGCCACAACATGGTGATATCGCAGAACCAGAGGTCTAGAACAGAGGCAGCACACTTCAGGGACTTCCTGACTCCTGAAATTAATTTCTTTTTCTTCCCCTGAATATTAAGCAGTTTGAATTTAGTGCATTATAGGCAGGGCACAAATCTCGTTTTTTGTGGTAGGTCTGAAAGACAGGATTTTGAGAATCATATAACATACTTTTATTTATTATTATCTTTCTTGCTTAGCTATTTTATTAAAAATAGTTCAGCGATCTTTGTGAGTATTGCAATTTGAAAGGATGGCAAAGAATCTTAGCAGTACAACAGAATTTGCAGATTTTAGAAACTTGAAGAAACTAAAGATATGAAACCAATTCATCTTATAGCCACTTTAACTCTATAACAATAAGCACATGGATTCAGCTTAGTTGAAAGTGTAAGCCAACCTCAGTTTCTGTTAAAATCAAAATGCAATTTAATTACTTATTCTCTCTGATCTAGCAGTATATCTTCATGATGCATATACATTGGAGATGCCAAGAAATTATATCAATGTCAATGTGAAGCTATTTACATCTACCCTGAACTTTGGTTGCAGCACAGGATACAAAAATGTAGCATACATCATCATAGATTTGATGAGTAACACCTTTATTATGCCCTTTGACTAGCACTAAATTAGAACATAACACCCCTAGCAGTACACGACAGCTGCATGAACATAAGATGAATTCCTTTCATCAGTATATCGCAATTAATGGCATGTGAATTCATAATGATCAAACCCTTCTCATGCCCAAGATATTTATCAGCTATTCAAAATGTACCAGCTCATCAAGGGACCCTTGGAATGAGTGGCAATTTTTAATGGGCTGGCAAGTGGCAGTTAGAAGAAGAGGTGACAAAGTCATTATCAAATATATATTTATCATCTTATTTGACAGTTCCACAATGGCAAAGATTTGACAAGTACATTAAAACTGGTGTTTGAGATGTTATGGGATCCTGGGAAACTCCAGTGTCTTTTGTTCACTGCCGACACTTCTCCCTCATGACCCAGTCAGTCAGTCAGGCCAAATGACCAAGCTCAGTCTTTCTCTAGGCTTTTTGAATAGGCTTTGGAGGCCTGACTCTATTTTTCTATTTTTTCACTCATGTTGCTGTGCTTCCAAATGCATAGTTCTAAGCATTTGTGTAACATCCATTCTGGTGGCAGCTGAGGGTGTTAATAACAGCTACCCAAAAGGCATCTCTTTGAAGAAGAGAACTTTTTCCCTTTCAACTGAGACATTTCTTTTAGATCTAGACTAATGAGGGATGATCTACATTGGTAAGAACAAGTGTCACATTATCCTTGTCTGAAAGGCCAGATACAACACACAGCATCTAGGATTACCCCTGAGGAGCTACGTCCAAGAATGTGCTCCATTCGCACTCACAAGGCAACAACCCCTGTGATCTTAGTTTAGGTGGAGAAAAAAGCCTCAGACAGATGTCCAAACAGGAGTCTAACAGTAGTATGAATTGTGGGAATAGCAGAAAAAGAAGATAACCCGGATCTGGTAGGGCCTGCTGAGCCATTTTCCTAACTGACTGTGCAATCTAGGAATAATTCTCTTCTCCCAGAGGTATTTTTGACACATCTTTTCTGACAACTTTATTTTATCAACCAGAGTTACAAACTACTTACAAATGGGAGCACATACACTTTTGTAAACAAAAACTTTATTTCATCTGGGTTGCACTTTGGTTTATTAAGTTCTACTAATTGCACCATCCACACGTTCACTGACCAAGGCAAGTCATTGGCTTTGAATGTGTTTGGGATTGGGCAAACACAGTAAGAAGTAACTCTACTTCCAAAAGCTGTGAAGGTTAACCCTCTATTCAAACTGAAATTTTCTGTCATGTGCAGAAAACTTAAAGGCTTGGGATGAACTTTTCTACATCCTAGAGAGTGGGCTGAGAGCTCCTTCTATAAGCAGAACATCCAAATCCAGGAGACTGAAGAGATGTCTGAAAGATAGATTAACTTCCATAGGGCAAATTGTTCTTGCTCATGTTTTCCACTAAGGAAGTGACATCAAATAGAGGATTTAGCAAGAAAGATGGGGAAACTTAACCCTATCACAAAGCAATAATGGCTGAATATTGTTCTGCATTGCCTTTCCATTTACTAAAGGCTGCTTCCAGCCTGATATTTAAAAAAAAGTCTTCATTTCTACATTGCAAACTATATTTAAAATTAGTGTAATCAGTGTTTTCCAGATTGTAATATTAATCTCTTTAATTCAGCAATAAGAAGAAAGAAAAATTTGAATCCTCACACAAGTAAACTCTAAAAAAATCAAAAATAATGAAAACTCTTGATGTTTGCTCACCTTGCATAAAATTGCTACTCCTGAATGATATGGAATGCTCCCATTCTAATAAATCTAATCTTGTTTAAAACTTCAGCACCTATTTGTATTTGTATTTGATTAGCTTAGCTGTGACTTATTCAAGTGCTTTGACTTGCATCTAACTAGTTCTGTTTCATCCTTTAATGGATTTCTGTATTGTACTTGTGTTACATAAGATTTTACCAGGCATTTGTTTGTATTAAACAGTCTGAATTCTTTTTTACGCATCCTCAGAGATATTATACTTTCAAAGACTCAAAGATGTATTCAGAGGTCTGTTTCAAGAGCACCTTTTCCACAAATACACAAAGAAAGAAATTTTAAAATGACTTTTCTAAAATCTTTCAGGCTGTCACTTAATATGCCTCTAGGGAGAATATCATGGCTCTAAAGATCATAAATAAACTTTTATTTCTTCTTCAGGAAAAATATTGCTTTGTTTAGAATTGAATGAAGTGGCAGAAAATCAACCAGTAATTTCTCACAAAGGATCACTCATTTAATGCAATCAGGCTTAGAAAACAAAGAGGTTGTATTTGACTGTGAAATATGTACACTTGTGGCAGCACTGCATGTGACTGTACAAGAAATCCCATTTCAGGTCTAAAAAATTATAAAGTAAATCAATCTTTTTGTCCCCTTAAAATATTACTGTTGCTGTTGTCATTGTTTTGATGGCTCAAAAATAGATTGACTTATATATATATTAGATATATTATATT
>VZTB01014376.1:30842-115105 GCA_013397245.1 Thryothorus ludovicianus
TCTATTTTATTTATATTATAAATAAGATATTTAATGTATTATAAACTCCAGACTATAAAAGTAGCTGGGATCTGAAGAGATTATTAAGAACTAGTCTATAGGCACTTCATTGTGTTTCAAGTTGGATGAAGACAAAATGCTGATTGGACTGCTTCTTTCACACTGAAATTTCTGTAAGCTTCTGGTGTGAGGCCTCTCTGACTTGTAAGGGAAAATTTTTATTCAATAATTATAAATATTAGGTTTCCAAACCTTCCTTCCTGTGTGAGGATGCTAACCTGGAAACCTCTGGGATAAGAAATTTGTGAGTAATTTGCTGTGTTTTTTCAGAAAACAATGTCCTGGATCTACTCTGTTTTAGGAGCTGAGTACCATGCCTCAAAAGGCTCCTTAACATAACTCTGTCCTGTCAGAATTTGTCACTCATGTTCCCTGGTCACTTCCAAAAAAATATCCTCAGTGCAGCAGTACCAGGATTTGGAAGAATTATCTGTCAATCTTTGCTTCCAGAACAGGAAGAAAAATCAATACTATGAGAGAAATAGAGGGCAGGAGCACGTGAAGACCATATCAGGAAAAATTTCACAGTGGATGTTGTCGGATGATGCACCTGTCTCAAAGGTGAAATAAAAAGTGGAAAACCAGAATAAAATATCTCCGTTTTCAAGTGGCAGTAATATGCAAATATTAAAGTGCTAGTATTATATAATACATTAGTAAAAAATATATTCAATATCACATAGTAAAAGAAATCTTCATCAAGAAGCCTTGTCTGTACATTAACCTTATTGCTTGAGAGACTATGCACAGACCTAAACCCAAAAGAATTACTTCACCTGGGCAAAAGGGAGACTAATTTGTCAAAGTAGGATAAAGATACAGTGACATCCAACTCTTAGGAAGTATCTTTTTCCTCTCTGCCAGTAATTTTTCAGTATTGTGTCATTCTTTGCTCTAACTTCTGTCTCATCACTGCAATATTGTCACTTTACTCACATCTGGTAGTATCTTTGGCTCCATGCACATGCCAAAAAAATCTTTTTATATTTTTGGCTAGAAGAAGCAGTTTTCCCCAAAAGAAGCAGAAATCTGCTCTACTGTGGAATGCAAAAATAGATATGTCCAACACCTCTGCCACAAGAAAAGAAATGGTTTTGCAGATATACCCAAGTTGTGGCTTCATCTCCTCAGGTTTTCATAATAGGCAAATTTTCATATTTCTTGAGATCAATCATATTGATACAAAATACTTTAGTGCTTGATATATATACACAATTCACAGGAAATAGACTAGAAAATTAAGCAATCAAACTCTAATATTGGGAAATCCTCCTTTTCTTACTTTATCTGAGTAAATGCTGGAAGGTTCAACTAAAAAATCATTCTCTTTTTATTTTATGTCTAATTTTTAATTTCCAACAGTATCCTATTCAAATTTTAAAAAATGGACGTATGGAAATTTCCAGGTGAAATGATCTTAATAGCTAAATAGTTTTTTTCATATTAAAATCTCAGTTTCTTTAATTTTTACTGTCTAAATGAAAAATTGGTCCTATACAGTGTCTAATACTGAAGTTTGCCGTTTTCTATGCAGTGAGAGATGACCTTCAGTAGCGTAGGCAGGGAACAGCACACCCACCCACACATGCAGGCACACAGGCACTCTCTCAGCTGTAAAAACACGACCTCGCTTCACTCTGGTTCCAGCACCACACCAGGGAACCCAGGTTTTCTTCTGGCAGGGGACAGGCTCACTCTGTGTAAAACCTCTCTAAAGGAATTATTTCTGCAGTATGGAATTTTCAAGGGTAATTTCAGAGTGCAAGCATGCAACAGACAAGTTGCAATCGAATATAAAAACAAGCAAAGAAAATTATCCAAGATGACAAAATGGAAAAAATATAAATATTGAAATTAATTATCATTAAGTCAACAGATTTATGGTTATTTCAAGTACAAAAATTTTGAAACTTTTAACTGAAAATTTTGAAAATTTTAACTGAACAATTATTTAAATTACTGATACAATTGGACTGTTAAAAATTCATAAAAACATTATTATTTTTACCTCAATTAATTGAAATGGTAAATGGTGATAGGTTCAAAATTATCATTACAAGATAAACGTATTTTTAATGTGCACTATAAAACACAAAACTTTATGTGTCAGGGATCCTCATTTGATTAACCATTATTAATTATCAGTTTGATCATACTCGATGTGAGTAAGAACTACATGTATCAATCACACTGAGAGATGTATTCAAAGGTAGTGCTACTCCAAACTGTTGTGCAGTCATTATACTACAGCCTCTCCCTCTGTGACTCAGATGAGAAATGAAGAAGCCATAAATAAGATCATCTCTCAGTCAGCCCACATGTTCTTCTTTAGGGAACATTTTCTTTTTATATCTGAGCTATGCTAATCTAAATTGGATTTCGTTGGTGTGAAATATCACCTTTAGTTAGATTTCTATAAACAATTATCAGCTAGCAGCACCTGCACAACCTCTTCAGATTTTGTGAGTTCTGAAAATTGGAAGGAGTTTCTCTTAGACAACAAAATGGCTTGAAGTGTGTAGCACTGAAATTATTCAGCCATTCTGTTTTGTTTCTTATTTAATTCACTCTGCAAGCAGAGACAACAGGAATACATACAGACTGTAAGGATAGGATGATTCTGGCCCTTAAAACCACAAAATTGCACTGAAGGCAAGAATATGGAGGGTATGAAAAGGGCTGAGTCCCAAAGGAAGTCTCAGGGAAGTTCTGGCTAGTTGAATGATGCTATCATTTTAATAATCACAAGTGTAGGCCATGTTAAAGTGTGTTATTCATGGCATGAAGGCAGACAAGTCCCAGGGGCTGCCTCTTCCCTTTGTTCATCTGTCTAAAACCAGCTACGGTCTGCCTTTGCTTTGATTCAAATCCATCTCTGAACTATGCCATACATTGAAAACATGACTGAAAAGCACATTCTGCTTTAGAGGCTGTGGTTGAGAAAAAATAATAGATTCTCAATTTTATAATTTTTAATGGAAAAGGTTCCAATTTGAGGAGTTAAATGCTTACTCTCTTAGCTTGGCAGACAGCTCAGGAAAAACCTGGCCACTAATGCTTCTCACAGTGAGTTCATTGTCCAATCCAGCAGGCTAATCAAAGATCCTTTTTTTCAGCCAGTTGTGATAATGGAAGGGAATATATTCATCATCAATCTTAGACTTTCACAAATGTTCGTTATTCCAGAAAAGAGATGAGTAAAGAGTCAAAAGATCTTGTAATCAGTGAAGGTTTCTAACATTGGATGAAAAGTAAAACACTATACAAAGTAGTTTGAGGGCTGCTCTGAATTTAGCCAGCTGTCTGACCCCTTGTGCTCTTCTGAAAATTTTCTCATCCATATTCTTGTCCTCTGACTGCTCTCTGTCAGCCTCAAGGATGGGGACATTGCAGGACAGGTTTCAGACCCTGTGCAATTTGAGGACTCCTTTACATACCTCATTTACCTATAGGTATAGTTAAATATGGTGTCTAGTATTGTGATTTGAATGATTGTATGCTTTAAGTGATTTAGGTTAAAAAAGGGGTGTCTTTGCATGAGTGTTCACTGTGTTTAGAGTTTGCTTAGAAGATGCTTAAGAATAGTTTAGGGAGTTTAGGGGAAAAAAGTAAATCCTTATTTATAAATAAGAAACATTGGGTTAGTTTCTGCAAGTCTATATTCAATAATACAGATTACGTTACAATAAAAAGTATTGATTTGAACATTGATTTCATTTTTTTTCAATTTCCTATTGACTACCAACCACTCTTCTGTTTTTAATTTTTACATTTTCTTAGGTCTGTACTTGCAGATGTTTAGAGAGATGCTGTTGCCAAAGAATATGCAGTCACATACCTGGAGCTCTATTCTGTTAGTTTACTCTATAAAAAGATTAATGAGATATCTTGTAGAGGTATAGATTGTTTATCACTACGATTTGATTGTGAAAAGATGTTCACTGCTTTTAGTTCATTAATATTGGCTAGTTCATCAATTAAATCTTAGAACTTCAGAGAATATATTCCTTTGGTTCTGGCAGGTATCATGCTTAAAATTAAATTCATGTGACACATATGGTGCACTGTGAGGACTCAAGAGAAAGACTATAGTATATCCTCTACACTTGTGCTGTTGATTAAGGGAGATGTTCCACCTTGGGGACTCTGACTTCAGTGATTTTTAGGGGCCAAGGAGCCCCTTCCCAAGTGCTTCAAACCAGTTCTGAAACAAGGAGTCTTCTGACCCTTTTTTCTAGCACAGTGTTGCCTGTTATAATGAGCAGCTTTAGTGTCTATTCCTTCTTTGATTCTTTCTAAACTTGTGTATTCTAATAATGTTTCCTCATACTGAAATATATTTCAGCTATTTCTGCATTTTTTTCATAAAATGTGTATCTTTCTATATCCAGTGAAACAAATTTGAAAAAAAAATATTAGATATCAGGTTTATTAAGTCTCTCAGACTTCTAATTTGCTACTGTTAGCCAAAAAAATGAGATTCAGTACCAATCTGGGGCCATTATTGCCCTTTTGCTCTCTTACAACTAGAGTGATGTCCTGAGACTCCCAAGGGAATAGGGCCATTTAAGCATTAATCTTTTAAATGCCAGAACTGCCTACTTCTTGCTTTGAATATCTAATAACCTTTTCTGGCGAGTTTTTCTTTTAGAAAAATGGAGGAAGAAATCAAACTTCCCTAGGTCCAACAAGAAGTTTATCATAAACCATGGATGACACCCCCCTCCAACAAATGAGGCCTCCTGCTTAGACTTTTTGAAAGAATAATGCTATGAATAGGGTATTAGAAAACAATATATTTTTGCCTTCTAAATCTTAAATCTAGTTTTTTTCAATGTTTTTTCTTTCTCCAGAGAACTTCAGCTCTAGAGAGAAATGTGTTTTCAAAGCACACTGCTACAAATACCATACAATTCTTTAGGGAATCCCTGCTGTTCTGAGGTGTCTGATTCCTGTTTTGTAAATAAAGCCAGGTGCCTCAGAACACAAATGAGCACTTCACTCTGAAGGTCTTAAAATTTTACTGCCAGATTTACCTATTTGGGTCATAACTTCTTGTTCTCAGAGGTAGCATGTACCTATGCTCCAAGCAAGAACTATTAGAAGAAAACCCAAGAGTAACCTAATAAAACTCAGACCATTACAGGATGAGGATGGTCACCTCACAAACAGGGACACGGACAAGGCATGTTTAACACACTTTTTACCTTGGCCTTTAACATGGATGATGGACCAAGGACATCTCAGTGCCCTGAGCTGGAGGATCATGGCTGTGAGAATGATCTCAGCTCTCAGTTGACTCTGAAACTGTGCAGGATCTGCCTCTCCCGCTGGATCCCTGTAAATCTGTGGGGCATGATGGGATTCATCCAAGAACCCTCGAAGAGCTGCTGATGTCCTTGTAAAACCTTTTTCAAAGACTTTTAAGCTGTCTAGGAAGTTCAGGGTGTAGGTGTAGAAGAAGGGATTGAGGGTGACCTCACCCCTGGATAAGTCACAGTTGTACTAATTACCAAAGAAGAGGAACGGCCTTGTCCTTAATGGGTCACAGCTGAGACTAATAAAGGTAATTGTGATAAAAGGGGTGGGTTGGCTAACCACGATCTGGAAGGAAGAGGGGTTGGTCTGGGTCTGAGTGATCCAGAGAGACATAAAGAAAAAATAAGGAAGAGAGTTTCTGCTGTAAAAGATCTGCTGTAAAAGATCTGCTGTGAGGTTGGTCTGGGTCTGATGGAGTTAGAACCTGCAGTCATAGTTGAGCTTGGTAAAAGCCTGCAGTCAGAGTCCAGCAAGAAATAACAAGAAGTCAGAATCTGTCAGAGGAGCCAACAGTAGGAGCTTGCTATGATCAGAGTCAGGATGGTTGAGCTGTAAGGATGAATAAGTCGGGACCCTTTTCACACTCTTAACTGAGAATTGGTGTCTTGATTCGTTTCTGCCTCTAATGAGAAATCTGCTGCAGCACAGAAGTCCTAGCTGGCTGGAAACTAGTAAACTTTGTCCCAGTTTTCAAGAAGGAGAACCCTGGACTACAGGCCTGTCAGTCTCTCTTCAGTGCCTGGCAAAGTTATGGAGAAGATTATTCTGGGAGGCATTGAAGAACACCTGAAACACAACACAGTCATTGGTCACAGCCAGTATGGCTTAATGAGAGGAAAGTGCTCCTTATCAAACTTGATTTCATTTTATGACAAAGTAACCCATCCAGCTGAACAGGGGATGCCAGTTGGTGTCATCCTTTGGGATTTCAGCACAGCTTTTGATTCTGTCTGTCACAGGATCCTTCTGGACAAAATGTCCAGCACTCAGCTGGATAAACACTTCATGTGCTGGGTGAGCAACTGGCTCACGGGTCAGGTACAAGGGGTTACAGTGGATGGGGTGACATCAGAATGGTGACCTATCACTAGTGGGGTTCCATCTTTGGCCCTGTGCACTTCAACATCCTCATAAATGACTTGGATATTTTATAGGAAGGGATACCAAGCAAATTCAGAGACAATACAAAACTAGGAGGAGCTGTTGACTCTTTTGAGAACAGGGAGGCCCTGCAGAGACCTTGACAGCACAGAGGGCAGGGTGATCACCAACCATATGAAGTTCAATACTGGCAAGTGCTGGATTCTGCACCTGGATCAGGACAACCCTGGATGTACAGACAGACTGAGGAATGAGGTACTGGAAAGCACTGCCATGGTAAGCAACCTGAGGGTCTTGGGTCTCTCCAAAGGAAGGCAAGTAAGATAGGGAAGAGCCTTGAGGGGAAGCTGTATGAGGAGTTGCTGAGGTCACTTTGGTCTGTTCAGCCTGGAGAAGATGTGACAGAGGAGAGACCTCACTGCATTCTGCCACTGCCTCATGAGGGGCAGGCACCGATCTCTTCTCTGTGGTGACCAATGACAGGACACAAGGAAATGGCCTGAGGCTGTGTCAGGGGAGGTTTAGGTTCAATATTAGAAAAAGATTCTTCACCCAGAGGGGTGTTGGGCTCCCCAGAGAAGTGGTCAAAGATAACACCAAGCCTGGCAGAGTTCAAGAAGCTCTCAGGCACATGGTATGACTTTTGGGCACGATATTCTGCAGGGCTGAGAGTTGGACTCAGTGGTCCTTGTGGGTTCCTTCCAGCTCATCTTATTCTGTGCAAATTTCTCCATCTGCCAGATCAGAATTGCTCCAGCATTGCCCTTTATGCTGCCTAGTGCTAACTCATTAAGTAAATATAATTAATAATCAATCACTAGCTGGTAGATATTCAGCTATGCCCTTTCTACATTCCTAGCAATTCAGCCTTTTCTGATGGGAGTTGTTGGAAACAGCCAGCGGCATGAGTATTTGGGGGCATCAGGTTGGCTGGTCACCATAAACTCACTATTTTACAAATTATAAAAGAAAATATATTTTTTAAAAAGTGCTTTTTGGGTAAGTTGTCTGTATGACCTGTTATGTAACAGTGGATCTTGAAGTGGTGTAAATATGACTGATGAGACACAGCATCCCAGAGACAGTTGGTTATCTTTCCCCAGTCAGGCTCTCTGTCTTCTTTTCCTTTATTTATGCTGTAGGATATTTAATTTCTAAGCATCCTCATTCAAGAACCAGGATATATCCTGCCACAGGAAAGTTTGGTAACAGTTTAGCCTTCCAAAGTGCAAGCCCTGTTGCTGCAGCATTGCAACTTACCTTTTGACTTCAATTCTCTATTCATATTCCTGATGGAGGAATTACCACACTTTTTTTTCTGTTTTTAAAGGATAGGGACAAACTGTGTGACACAGACACCTGTAGAAATTAGCCTTGCCTGAAATTCTGGGCTGCAGAACCAGTAAAAAATAGACTTCCATTAAAAGGGTGTCGCAGTGGTAGTATTTTTTCATCTATCAAAGTTCCTGAAATCCTGGGAAATAATTCCTGCAAGAAAGCAAGCAAGGAAACACAAAGAAAAGCATCTCAGAGGAAGAAAAGGCAGCAAAAATCTTTATTTTTCCCAGTAGAGATATCCAATTTTGAAATGTTTAAAAATTTACTGTCATGCAGATGCAAGCATTTACACTAGGAAAGTTGCCAAGTTTGTTATTCCCTCTCAGTATCTAGAAGACAGCATTTAAAAACAAGGTGACTTATGCAGCCCAGAAAGTTATTTCTGAAACTACCATCCTCTAGGAGGAATGGACAGGCAAATAGAGACAATTGTGTGACATATTTTAATTTCTTGATTTAAACAACATGGTATAAAACTTGACCAAATTCAAATATACTGAGACAAGTTCATTTACTGATCATGCTAATTTACAAATTTAAAATACAATGGGGGAAGCTATGCTACAGGTTGAGAAGAATGGTGGGTTAATAAGAAGACAGCTGCTACCCAGTGCACACATTGGTTTGATTTTCCTTGGGGTGGTTTTCTCTCTCTGAGATATGGACAAGAGTTTGACAAATTGTTTTCACCCTTACTTAGTTTTCTGAAAAGGACAAAAGTGCAGGAATATTCTGGTAACTTTAGCTAAATTGTCCTCAGAATTCTGACATAAAAGAGAAGACCACAGAATGCCATCAGAAGTTTTGTCTGTTCCAGGTAAAAAACTGCAAGAAATCTGAGTTTTATCCTGCTCATGTGCCCATGTAAAGACAGTAGAAAACTTTAAAGGTGTTTTTAAGGGATTGACTGCATAATTGGAGAGATATCCTTGCTCTCTAGTCTAAGCATGCTCTGTATGGATAAACATCAGGTATTATCATAGCAATTACTACAAATCACACACTTAAGAATGTGGAGTCAGAGCAGCAACTAAAAGGTTAGTTTCCTCTAAAAAAAATTGTGGTGTAAATCCTGAAATCAGCACCTCCACAACCCAGATAATTCTGTAAATGTTTTTGATATTTTTAATGTTTTAATAAAGTTGAAATTCTGCATAGATTGAAAGAAGAGAAACAAACCACAGAAAGTGTGCAGCAAGACCAGGTTTATGCATTGGAGTGGTAAAAAGTAATTTAAAACAGGGACTAAACATTGATGAGATTCAGAAAACAGTGAAAGAAGTACATGGTAGAGAAAGCACAAAAAGCACAACAGAATTAGAATATTTTGCAGACACTGGGGGAAAAACAGAATTTATATAATCTTGCATTTTATCAGAAAGGAGACATGAATACAAATACAAAACTCAGAGTAGAAGATAATTCCTAAGAGAAATATTTATGTGACATACTGAATGATGCTGACAACTTTATTTCTCAATATCTGTGCATATATAATATATATTTCTTTGACCTACCTATAGTGTGAGACTGCGCCATAATGAATAGAATATCTATGCAAGTGGCAATGAAATATTCACTAAGGCAGTTCATACTTCTGAGATACAATTCAAGGTTAAGAATTGTGTAACCCTGAGACTGAAAAAAAACCTAACACAAAGAACCATTTTTTTGTCACCTGAAATAAATTTTAAGATCCATAAATCTGAGGTTATTGCTTGCAATTCTTAATGAATAAATTATTTTAGTATTCTGTTGCTCTCAAATGCAAAAGGTATAACTGTAGCCTTGTCTTCTACACTTTAAGTAGGGAAAAATGGGGGAAAAAATAATTTACATCCACAGTTGCCACATCAAATACATCATGAAACACCATACTAGCATTTTGAGAATGATTGTAGAAGCTCTTGAGAAAAGAGATGGTTACAAAATGCAGCAGACACAACTTCAATGATAACCCCCCATTACTGATCATAATACTTTCTTCTAGCAGTGTATACAAAATCACAGTTCAGCATTTCTTTATGCTTGTTTGACCTCATTATTTAATACCAAAACTTCATGAAGTTGAGATTCTTTTGCTCTCACTGAAACATCTAAGAGCTAGGCATCCAGCTCAAAACAGATTGTTACAGATTTATTTTATAATCAATGGAAACAGGTCTCTTTATCAGGCAATTCGTCTCACTGTCAGCAAAAATGAAGATTCAGATATCCCAAAATAGTTTCCTTGATTTTCTTGACATCCAAACACCTGCATGTGCCTGTCAGATGGGATGCAAGATAGGTGGGACACTCATTTCTGTGTGACATGCATCCTGGTAATCTGAAGTGCCAAAAGTGACAGCAGACACCTGGATTCTGGCAAGTGAATCTTCTCCTGAGTATCCAAAGTTATGGTCACTCTGGAGGGCTCTAGCTATAAAGGGAGCTTAGGATGATTACTTAGATGAATGTTTATAGCTTTTAGATACTTGAATTTGGTCCCGCCTTTTATACTACCATTTTTTCCTGTGAATAATGCAACTCAGACTAAGAAATAGATCCTGTCTGCTTTAGATGGTTGGCTTGAGGACTACCTTTATCAAGAGAATCTATACAAAAATAATTTCCTTGGGTGATATGAGATTTACCACAGCAGAGACTGATTTGAAAGGGCCAGGTGCTAAATATCTATCAACAATACCTATTTTTAGATTTAGAAAAAAAAAGTGAGAGAAAGGGACAATAGATATTATGGGTGAAAGAATTATCTTTTTTCCTGCTTTGCTCTCCAAAGTTGTCATGTTACCCAATATTGCCCAGCTAAGGGCAGTATTATTTTATGTGCTTAATTTAGGTTTTTATAGCAAGAGAGAGAGTATGGTTTAGATCAGGTGTCTTTGTAAAGTGCTCTGAATTGCTGTCTAGAATAGCCAAGTCCATGCTTTGACCCTAAACAGCCAAAAGGAACAAGTCTCCCAGCTAAGCCATGTCAGTCCCATTTCATGTCAAACAGAGAGCGCTTTACCTGCTTCTTTCTTTTGCCTTTTTGGTCTCCTTCTCTGTATGTCTATGTAGGTGGCAGAAACATACGCTCACATCCTCATTTGCTTGCTTTGGGGAACAGATTAGAATTTGCCTCTTCAGACAAACTCTTGAGCAGTGTAGTGTATATACAGTAAATGTCTATTTGTTCTTCCCTATGGAAGGCATTCCCTTTGTAGAGCTTAATATCCCTAGAATTAGGACTCAGTTCCAAGATGCTTACATCTGACATGGGCGTTCTGTTATGTAGAAGTTTTCTATTTGTTTCCCTGGTCCAATAAATGCTGTTTCACTTGATGTACACCTGGGAGAAAGGAAAAGGCATGTTTCTCAGCCTCATTCCTTTGAAAGTACAAAATTGAAATTCAGGTGGATTGTCTTATATTGTAACTAGAGAATTAAAATTAACTGGGGTCTCCACAGGCTGTTTTGTTATGCCTTATCAAACTACATTTTTTGTGGCTTGCTAGCAGGCAGCAGGCTGATATGATGATAATACTGTTGGTGTATATGCAAATCCAGAGTCAGACATTTACCCATTAGAGAAGTTATCTGGTGGAAAATTGGGTGCTTTAGATAAGGTAACAAATATTTAACAAGGCCCACAATGTGGGTCCAAAATGTGGAAACCAATTTAATGGTCGGTAGACACCTGCATAACACTGTGTGTCCAAAAATATATGACAGTCTTTTGTGATGGATGGCAGATGGCTTTTTTGTTATAAAGCACGCATGTGAGAGCTGAGTACAAGTTACTTATTCATAAAGTCAGAATGGCTATAAGTATTGGGTTTGTTACACAGTTTCATCATGTAGTTTGCATAAAATTATTTAGGATGATAACATTTCATTACAGGAATGGTTATGCTAAGATGATTCTTTGATAGAATTTGCATGCTTTTAAGTGTCTGCATGATAACAGCAACAGTAATGAAAATAGTGGGGTTTGGTTTTTTTTTAAATGGGCTAGAAACAGCTGTCAGTTTTGGTAATATAGATGAACAGTCCTTTATAGAGCCAGGGGTAGATAATTTCTAGGCAGATTGTTTCTTAGTTATTCTTAGAAGAAGCATATGTGCTGCATATCAATGCCAGGAAATCACTTGCAGCAAGTGTGTTAGTAGCAAAAAAATACTGCTATTAATTGACACTTACAAATTTAAACTACTCATATATTTTAGCCAGTAATACTACAAACACAGAATAATTAAAGTAAGGCTGGGAATCTAGTGCAAAATAATCTAGATTTACGTGTTAAAACAGAATTTTGGAAAATTTCCTTTAACAGTAAATTTTATGGCAATGAAAAATTTATGCAGTTAGTTCTATTGATAGAACTATTTTCAGTCTTTTGGTGAGAATTTCATTGAAGTCTTTCTTAGAATGCTTTAGGGTACTTTGAAATTCAAAATAGCATAATTGCTTAAATTTCATTAAATGGTGCAGTTTAACTGGCTCAGCTCCAAATTTCCAAATTGGATCATTAGTTTTCTCATGGAGTCATGGGAAGTGAAAAGTTAGACTTCAAAATCACGAGGTAGGTGTTGCAGGCCAGCTAGCAGAAAACCTAACCCTTAGATGGGTATACTGAGAGTTTGTCATTTCCCACAATTTCATTATTTCTAATTTGGAAGCAAGGCTGAGTGAGTGCTTAAGCTGCTTTCCTCAAACTGAGAATGATACACTACAATGATTCTTGTCTCTAAAATGTAATCCAGCTTATTCATATATTCTTTGTAATAATAGTATTCATAAGGAATATTTCCTTATTTTTCCCTAGGCATTTGGAGAATTTCTTTAGCAAAACAAACAAAACAACCTTGCATGTTGAACACCAGGTTATTAGAATATGCTGAATCAAAGAAAATAATTGTATTGTTTTTAAATAACCACAATGGGTTTCTATGTATATATGCTAATAAAGACAATTAGAATGGCTATATATGTTCTTCTATGAAAACTGTTCTTTGTTGCAATAAAAAACCTAATGAAAACTAAATGTAATTTTTCAATCTTTGAGAAACTCAGACACTGTAGAGTTTTGAAATATTTTAGTGTTTAATATATGGGAAGCCACAGTCCTGGCTTTGTCCCATTGACCTTTACTAAAAAATAAAAAAAAAAAAAGAAAAAGCCCTCAACACAAGTTTTGAGAAGCTTATTCTTATAAAAGAGGTATTTTGATTTTTCCATTAAAAAAAAAACAAACAAAAAAACCACCAAAAAAAACCATAAGCAACTCTCCACAATTTAGGAGAAGATTGAACAGTAAAATTGCACTTCAGATTTAAATCAAAGCTTTTTTGGATGGAAAGTTCTCAGACTTCTACAATGACATATGAAAGTCTTATTGTATTAGATGGTTTTCTGTAGGTTGTGAAGATGGAGATGAAAAATGGGAAGCTAATTTCAGCCTGGCTAGCACAGCACAATATTACTCATTTGCCCTATAACTGAAACACTCTATATTCCCTGAAACACATGCAGCACCCTGCTGTGGAAATGGGTTTATTTGCTGCTGCTGGTGGTTGATATTATTATGCTTTATTTTGCTAATCTTCAGAATAGCAGTTAACTGTATGTAGTGCACAGTTTGTATGGATCCTGTTCAGTACAGCACAAGCTATATGTTAGAACAAAGAGAAAATACTCAATTTGGTTTCAAAGACTTCAGTCTTGGAGATATGTTACATTTCAAGGATTTTTTAATAAATTCATATCTAATATACCTTGTGGTTTAGTCACCTTTGGTTTGCAGTCAGCTTTTGAGGTTACTGATCACAAATTTGAATAAAACAAATAGCGGTTATCATGGTAAAAGAACAGTAAGCCCTTTGTATAGCAGATACATTTTGCTTCCTTCTTTTTATTGTTACAGTAGATGCTTCTATATTTATTCTCTCTTGGTTAGAGCATCTGACAAATAATAATAATAAATTCAGTAGCTACAGTTCAGATTTTCAAAAAGTAGCTAGCAGAAAATGCTTCCATCTGCTTGTAAAGACCTGGCTCAAAACTTAAGAAAAAGGCCCCCAAGCTTCCTTTATGTATGTGAGAAATACTGAAAGTAATAAACTATGAAGTGGCTATATTTTAAACTAAATGGAGATTCTAAAAAACAATGCAAGAATTCTTTTATTTTAAAGAAAATCCATTATCTCTTTGCTTATGGTGTCTCCATTTTTCTCTCAGATCAATCACAGCAACTAAGGAAAGGACATATAAAATCTTTTGTGAGCACTGAAGGTGTTCGTTTGGTGCTGTTCAATTTCTTCCACCATAATGATTTAATTAGTACTAAAATATCTTCTGAATAGAAGTGTTTACATTAATTAAACACTGTAGGTTATTAAGGATGTGAAAAACTCCTTAAACATACAAAAAATATTGGATATTAATTAAATAAAAGATCTTAGCCTAATAATATCTGTGACCCATTATTTTCCCTGTTCTTCTTTCTTATGAATAAAATAATATTGCTAGGCATAGTGTTTTCCCTTTCATATGTCTTCATTATTGTATTTCTTACATTTACATGTATAAAGGATATGAAAATATCATTTTCTATGTTATTCTTTCCTGAAACTACTGGAATTTGCTTATTTTCCATTTTATTACTGGGAGGTTCCTGAAGAGGCACTAAAGCATGTTAAACTCCCCATGCTTCAGATTAAGCCAACAGTTTGTCCTGCTTGCCACAAACTTGCAAAGTTGGTTGTTTGTGTTCTCCTTGCAGCAGGCAGCAAAATACAGATGCCACGAATGATGATACAGATTCCTTTGACTTTCTTTTCTCCAGACTAACCTACTGCACTTCTCTCTAACCCTTTCCTTGGAGAATATTTATTTGTCCTCTGAAAACTTTCATTCTTTTTGTCAAGGCTAAGCAGCTGGTCCACATTTTTACTGATGATGGTATTCCACATTGAATATGATACTTATTCTGATTTAGGAATGGTATCACCCAGTATAGCATTCTCCCTAAGAAAACCCAAAATACAAGATGCACCCCTGCCCCGTATGGGGGGAAAGATAAAAGGCAAAAATCACAGACTGAGATAAGAGCACTTTACTGGAAATAGCAGTGAGATAAGAAAGCAGTAACAGCAACACAAATAACAAAAATGTACAAAGAGAGGGGGATTTGCATGCAAAAATGCTCACCAATGGGGACAATGAAAAACAATGGCAGACAGACACTCCACCTACCACACTGCCCACAACCCTAAGCCACACCACTGCTTTCCAGAAGCAAGAGTGATGATATAGGTGGTATTAATTAACAATCTAGACATGCCCACAGAGCTCCAGGGTCTACCCCCTTATGGATACTGTGAAGAACTTAGCTCTGTCCTGGCCAAAACCAAGACAGTACTTCAGTGAGGTATATTCTCATTATTCAGTGCACTGATAAGCAGTGAGATGATTACACATATTTTGGAGACACCAATACTCCCTTTCTACACCTAATGTTGGTCACCATTTCACAGTGGCATGACATTGCAGCCTTGTGGTCCCCAGATGTTTCTTTTCTAAATGTTATGTACGCATTTGAATATTCCTACTCCACTCTAGTACTTCCTATGGGTTTGCACAGAATTTCATCTTTTTATCTATTGCATTCCTCAAAGTTAACAGGCCTGTTTTGAATGTAGGTTAAATTCTCCAACATACTGGCTGTCCCTCCCAGTATGGAATCAGCAGTAAAAAAATTAGTAACTGCTCTATCATTCAATTATTTAATAGAACTATAGAATTAAAATGACTAATGAAAAATTCTTTCTCATACATTCTTCTGCCTTAAGAGTCAACTATTGATAATTGCAGTCTTTGGGCATTCTTATGTTCTTTTATCATTTAGACTGACATTACGTCACTAGTTTATGAGAATTCCATGAAATAAAATGTTTTTTTCTGTCCACATAACCTGCCATCCTGCTGTGGAAAGAAATTAGTTTAGCTAGATATGATTTGTTGTTGGCAAATCCACATTGGTTGATGTGGATTTCCTTATTGCTTTGCAGGTGCTAATGGTATGATGTCCAACTGTATAGAAAGGACTGTACTTATCTTTTACAACACCTGAGGTAAGCTGGCTTGCACTGGAGTTACTGGTCCTTCTGTTACTGCAAAATACAGGTGCCATTTTGAGCTTTGTTTCAATCCTTTAGCTAGGATAAATTTTTCTTATTCATAAACCAGAAAAAAGTGCTTAGGGGCTGGAGTAGTAATTAGGGAACTGCTCTTAATAAATGATATGGATATAACTAGATAGGACTTATATAAGTCGTCCCAGTTTTTAATTTTGCTAACCAAAGAAATTATGAGGGTCAACATGAATTTTAAAATTAAAATCTCTGCTGTTCATAATGGATAAAATGTCTTCAGTTTCCCTTGTTGAAATTTAGGTTCATTTAAGTGAAAGGAAAAAAAAGACATTTTTCCTTTTAAGTAGATAGATTAAAAGTGCTCATGGAAAATCTGTAATCACCACGAATCCAATTAGAGTCCATTATGACAGACCAGTCATCAGAACAAAGCTTCAGTGAAATACAGGTATGAACATTAACTGAAACTTATAAGCTAGAGGCCATCAATGTCTCAAGCTTTTTATGGAAATAGCTGTTTCATTAAGTTTATTGGGGTTTTTTTTCAGGTCTGTTTTGGACAGACTCTAATTTTGCTAAGTATCACAACCAGGTAAATGATAGCCTACAGCAGAGTTCTGTGCACTCAGCTCCCAGGGTCTAGATAAGCAACTTCTATTCTAGACCCTGGGTAGGATCTTAAAAGGTGCCCTCCAACCTAAATAATTCTGTGAATTAGGGGCATGGTCTTCTTCATACAAAAAAAAAAACGTAATACAGATATGACCAAATAATGACCAGATAATTACCAAATCAATAATTGAATTCACTGATTTCATTCTTTGGCTTCTAAGTAGGTACTTACGTCTATTATTATGTATCCTAAAGTCATAATAAAAGATATGTCTCACATTTCCGTAGATTGAATTTTAAGTGATGGAATATAATGTTATATCTTCTGTCTATTTTCCCAAATTTTTATTTCTGCACATTTTGTTTAAATTTATTTTTAAGAAAAGTAGTGATAGTAGCCTGTGTGCTTGCAGTGGTTTCAAGATCTGCAGAGCCACATGTTTCAGAGCTGCACAGGCATTGTGTATGACTAAGAAGAGAATGATGGCTTTAGACACACACTCTTCAGCCTGGCTTAGGAAGTCTTGGTGCTCAATCTCTTGACACATTTAGGTCTCTGAGTAAATATCTGTAAGTTGTCTGTGAGTACAGCATATTTTCTGCTGGATGACATGTCAAGTAAGTGCACGTGTTTGGAAAGACTGTATGATTTTGTAGAGGATGCTCAGAAAAAAAGAGACATAACAACACAGTTGGCATTTCTTTATTGTGAATTTAGGATGTTAAAGCGGTAGAGTACTTTCAGTGTGGTTGTGCTCTTATTTTCTGTGCTGGATGAAGTTCTTGCTGCTGAAAAAATGTCATTCTAAAAAAAGTCTCTACATAATTTTTCAACCTGAACAAGGATTTATTGATTTCACCTGCTGTTGCTAGTAGTTGGGACAAAAGATACAGTAATTTTTGACTTGCTGGACCAGCTTAATGCAGTCCACAGGATCAGGAAATTATAAGTAGCTCGCAGATGTCTTCCATTCCAGGTGTCTCAGATTCTAAATGCAGTTTCAAATTCAATTAAAAGAAAGCTTTCTGAAAGTACCAGGCATCATATTCTGAAAAAGCATCATATTCTGTGTTTCTTACCTTACTCTGGAGCTTGGGAAGTTGAAATAGTTTTGAATTTTCTTCATCAGCAGAATACTGTGACAGTAAATCTTCTCAAAGTCAAGTGAAAGCACTGAAAAGAAGGCCTTTATATTTAAAGCATCAGTAACTAAGTGCATTAAAATTCAGACCACTTGAAGAAAAACTACCAAATCTCCAGGACTCTCTTTCCTTCTTCTTCCTTCCCTTCACCTCTTTCTTATTCCTCATCACTCCCAAACTAGATAAAAGTTTAAATCCTCTGTCAAAATGTTTCTGTCAATTTCTCTGCTGGTTTCTAAATCATGCAATTTTTCTTCAGAATGAGTCCTTTGATTCATTCAAAATGCTCTGAACTTCAAAATATTTTGCCTCAATTAAAAGAAAAAATTGCCAATGTATTTTCAAAAGGTGGTCCTATTCCTCTGCTTTCAATCAGAACTTTTACTCATGCCTGTGAAGTTAAAGCTAAATCATGGACTTTAAGAAATACACTTTTAGGGAGCTTGTGCTAAGTTCAGTATTTGGAAATAAGGCATAACTAGAGTTACACTGGTGAGGTGAACCTGACCTACGGCTTTAATTATTTGAGGAACAAAAATACCAGCAAATTTTGAGTGACATTATGTGACGCTTAAAAAAGAAGATGGGTTTTGCTGAATGCAACCTACACTGACATCAACATCTGGTTTTGTGTCTAGAATTTTTAAACAGGAGTCTTGTGTATTCTGATTTCTTTTTCCTAAGAAAAGCATTATGTAAATGTTTTGTATAAGCCTTTTCAGCCTGAATTTATATTGAACAAGGAATGACTCACAAGTCTTCATTTCAGGGCTTATCCTGCTTATAAGTTTTGACTTTGGCTAAAATCCAAGAAACAAAGAAAGAACTCCTTGAGAATAAGTTACAAATAAATAATATTAGGGAGACAGATGATGAAAAATTGGAAGGTTTTATTTCTAGATTTATTAATGGTTTCCAGTGCATAGATATCTCTGCCTATTCAACTCTAATGCTGAGCTGACACTTTCCATTCACACATGTTGGTTTCCTAGGGTTCTGGAGTAAAACACTCAACTTCAGCAATCTGGTCTAGTGGTACGTGCCCCGTCCACAGCAGGCTGGTTGGAACTGGTGATCTTTATGGTCAATTCCAACCCAAACCATTCCATGGTTCTATGAAACTGTGGATCATACCTTTGTAATAGCACCTGGGAGAGTTTTTTATTCCTTATTATGAGCAGTATCTCACACAAGCTTTGTGCTCAGCAACTCCTTTCTAAGACACATCTACCAATTTGCATCCAAAGGCACTATAGTGTTCTCCTATTGAAAATAAGTGAAATCATGGTTGTGATCAAATGCCTCAAAACCGTGCAGGATATCTATGGTGAATATAATGACATTTGGCAACACATCTTATCAGTTTTGTACCAAATTTTGTGTATGAATGCCTGCACTAGAATGCTGCAGCTTCTGTTCTTCTTTCTGTTTGTGCTTTTTTATTAGATGTTTTCTATTATTACCTTTTATTTCCTGGTTTTCTATTATTACCTTTTATTTACTTTACAACTAAAAATTTACAAGAGGATAGGGTGAAGGAAGTTGAAACAATGAACCAAGCATAATCCATAAGCCACCCTGAAAGCATTTCCTCCTGTTGGTTAGCTAATGAAAACATTTATTTTAAGGTAACCCCATTCATTAGTTTACCAGGATGGGAAAAGCAATTACTAGTTTTCTGAGATAATCAGCTAGTATTTCACAAAGCTTGCATAATTTCATTTTGGTGTCTATCTGTATATCTGTCTGTCTATCTATCTATCGCTACAGATATTGGTTGCATTTCCACACTGAAGAGGCAATAAGGGTCCTCTCTCCACATGAAGAAATTCAGTTTCAGTGTAGTAAAAAACAATTAACATCAGTAAAATGTGCAACACTGAGGGCAACATTACGCCAGCAGCAAGATTGGGGGTTGACTGTCTTAAAAGCAGCTTTGCCAAAAGAAAAAAAAAATTAAAAAAACCCTAATAAACAAACATATCAACTTGGGGGATTCAGTCAACAACAAATTGAACGTGAGCCAGTGGGGCAGCTCAACTGAGTGCAGCCATCAGGTTAGGGTAAGTGCTTTTTCCCATCTCTCTCTCTGGCAATTGTAAGACCACATCTGGAGTACAGACAATTTCTTCTCACAACAACAATGACATGGATACATTGGAGCATAGCAAGAAGAGACTTCCAAGATGATAAGAGACCAAAACTCACAATATATAAGGAGAGGCTGAGAGACTCGTTCAGATGGGAAAAGATTTGAGGACATCTTAAAAACAATTGTTTCATGTGACAATGCAGAGAGGACAAGCTAAAATCTATTCAAGGGCACACAGTGAAAGGATGAGAAACACCAGTCACAAGGCTGCAGTGTAGGAAATTTTCTAAATTTTTCATGAAGTGCACAATTTTTTACCATCAAAATGTTTAAACACAGGAACAGATCACACAGAGAACTGTGGGATTTCTATCTTTGATGTCTTACACTTACATCTTAATGCTTAGCATTACAAATATCTCTAGATTATTTTGGCAACTGAACTGTCTCTCATGTGTCTACCTTTAGACAAGGACCAGGACATGTCACTCAGTGGCCATGACCCCACTGTGTTAGGCTCTCTATAAAAGCAGTACCAAATAGTCTAAGAAGAAAGGAGAATATTTCTGCTGAACAAACCTCTAATTACTGCAGGTATATTGGCAAACAAATTTTGGGAAAGGTTCTTCTAAGTTAATTAATAGAACTGCTTTATATTTGTTGTGAGTGTCTCAGGAGGCAGCATGAGCAGCAGTATTTCTTGGTTTAAATGTTTAAGATGTGTTTAGTCATAATTATCAGTTTGAGAGTGAATTTGCTGGTAGAACTTAACAGAGGACATAAGCTCAGATGAATACTAATAGTGAAGACAGGGTGCTGGCATCCAATTCAGTAAAGATAGGGAAGCCAATGGAGAAATAAAGAAGGTGATGTGTAACTGTTCGTTCTCTTTGTGGTCTCAAAAGCCCAGTACTTGTAGTGCTCTTCAAAATCTAGTGTGAATCAGTTGAAAGAGAAGGTGGCATATGCTTCACTCAGCTGCCAGCTGTATGCTTGTCACAGTCAAGTATACTTCCCATTCTTAACTACTGAAATCAGTTTTTTTCCTGAGTATAAAAAAGCCTTCCGGAAATAAGTTGAGGGAGGAATCTAGTCAAGATTATAAAAGTGCCAGTGGGGGGAAAAAAAAAAAAAAATTAAGAAGAAAGAAACATTAAGAATTAGTCAAGAAGCTGCATATTTCAATGCAAATTTTAGGAAACTTTATGGATAATTAGGAGCTAGGGCATGTCTGACTGGATGGAAGATTTGTTTCCATGAAAACTATAGAGATCCTCTTTATTAAACGGGTGTCAAGAAAGTGAGTCTTTTTTTATGTTAGGATAATCAGAGAGCATCAATTGTTCAAGTGTTTTCAATTTCAGTTTACTTAGAAGATTCATTCATTCTTCCTTGACAAAACTGAACTATAGTTATATGCACACGGATTTGTGTTAAAACATGGTGAGTGCCAAAGATTTCTCAATTAATCTGTTCTGCAGTGTAACAGAGAAGACGATAAAATTACTGATTTGCCAATTCCTTTAGGTACTAATATAGAAATCTTCACTAACTTCTTAAATAAGAAGAAGCTACTTTTGAGATCCTTTGGCTGTGCATGAAGTAGGGTAGATAATTGTAACTCTCTGAAAGCATCTCAAAGCATTGCATGAAAAGGTATTGAAGCTGTGGCTGAAGCAATATTTTTCATACACATGAGCTATTTGAAAACATTTCCCCAGCTTTTCCATACACCACCTACTTGTCAAAGCTTGTTCTACAGAAATGACTATATTAGCCAAACTGCTATATGGAACCATCCTCCCAGACACCATAGCAGCAAAAAAACTTGGTCAGTTTTGCTTACAAAAAATGAAAGAGTGAGAAGTTATTATGAAAGATATTTTCAGGTCTATATGGAATATATCAATGTTACTGTACTCATTCCAGTGAGTCAAGTATTTGCCATAATCTGAATAACCTACTGTACCCTGATGGAAATACTTTAAACAACCCCTAGAGCTATTCACAGAGTCTATTATTAGCAAATAAATGCAAAAATCATATAATTAAACCCCAAAAAAGCAATAGAACACAGCTTTCTGAAAAGTTCTTCAATGCATATATACTGGCACTCAGTACAAAATTCAAGACAATGTTGGATTGACCCTGTCTTTTCCTTCTGTTCCACAGCAAAATAAGTGGAAACAGCTTTGAAGAGGAAACTCTTCACAAGACTACAGTTTTGGCAATTATTCATTTGATCTCGCAGGGTAGGAAACAGACTGCAAGCAGAAAACATGCTGGTAGAAGCTGTGAAAACAGGAATATGAAAATGATGTTTAAATAACAGTCACTGTGTTGAGATTGGTGTCCTGTTCAGGACCTCTCTAAGGATCTGTGGCTTATAATTCAGTCTTTGTGAACCAGGTAGCAGTTTCAGGAAATCTGTGACAAAAAAAAATTACTTAGAGCTCACTCATTATATAAGTGACAATAATCTAAATATACAATTATTAATGCATATCCAGATCCTTATATGTGCAAGACTGAAAATTATCCTATAATGGAAGAGTGAGAGGAAGTTAAATCCCTTCCCATGCTGTGGCACATCCTCTCTCTGGTTCTTCATAGGAGGACAGTCTGTGGGAATGGGAGCTACCAGGAATCCCATCCTGCCCAGACAGAAGAATTCTTCTGTATCTCACAGACAGACACTTTTTGGGCTAAGGGTCTTGTTAAGACCAAAATGTTTTGTGGGGAGGGCTCTAATTCAGCAAGCTTTAGCCAACATACAGGCAGCAATTCGAAGGAACTTGGACCACCAGGAAGGTTTCTATTCAAAGATTGTCAAGTTCCTGTCACTGTGCTGGGAATCTTGCTCAACAGGTGATTCATAGCAAAGATATCCACCAATGAACAGGGATAGGACTCACTTGGGATGAACGTCAGTTAAACATTGTGGTGCGGAATCCAGGATTTCAGGCGACCTCACCCCTGATAAGTCACAATTGTACTAATTACCAAAGAAGAGGAACAGCCTTGCCCTTAATGGGTCACAGCTGTGGCTAATAAAGTGTGATAAAAGGGGTGGGTTGGCTAGTCAGGGGGAACTCTGTGGACTAGGATCTAAAGGAAGAAGCCTTGAGGAAGTAGAGGAGCCCTGTGGGAGAAGGAACAATCCAGAGAGACACAAAGAAACTTGAAACAAGGAAGAGAGTTGCTGCTGTAAAAGACCACCTGTGAGGTCAGGCTGGGTCTGATGGAGTTGGAGCCTGCAGTCATAGCTGAACTTGGTAACAGCCTGCAGACAGAGCCTGCAAATACTTGCAGTAATAGCACAGTAGGAAATAACCAGGAGTCAGTCTGCAGCTGGACCCTAGGAGGAACTTGCTGTAATCAGGATGGCTAAGCTGTAAAGAGCAAACTGGGCCCCTTTTCACTTGTTAGGTGTCTGTGTCTTGGCTCATTTCTACCCCTAACAAGAGGTCTACTGCAACAAAACATATCTGGAATCTCCACCTTTTGCCAAATCTAGCTGCTGGATCCTCATCTGGGATCCAGTGACTGCTGTCTGTGCAACAGAGCTGTCCCATGCACTTGGGCTCTGCATCTTGGAGCCTCACTCAGTAGCCTGCCAGTGAGGCTGAGAAAATAAGGAATGAGATTTGGTGGGTTTTATTTTGGCACATATTCAGAGCTTTCCTTTCAGTACAGAAGTCGCCAAAACTTTTCAACCAGTTACCCACAGAAGAAGGAACCCTCTTTGTCAGTTAACCCTCCTTGTTAATTATAGCTTGATTTGAGCTTTTAGAAAAGGACTTCCACTTTCTGTCCCTTCCCTGGGAAGCAGCTGGCATCTTGTTGTTCAGAGGAACAGAAGGTAATTTTACACCACAAGAGAAAAAGGAAGAATGAAAGGACTCTAAAGGGAAATTTTAATGCAGAAGGGAAACTACAGTAGAGAGGAAGGACATCCTCCTTCATTCACATGACAGCAGTGTCTCTGTTGCTTTAGGAGGTGGAGCTATATTTAGTTAAATGGCCTCCACTATTATGGTGTCTGAGCAGATATTAATGAGTAATAGCTTTCTCCTCAGAAACTCCAGTGAGGCATTATCTCATTTAGGAAATGAGGACTGAAGAATAAACAAGAGTAGCTGCAGTTTTCATGGCATCCATGTTCCTATTTTCCTTCCAGTTGTCCTTCCTCACCCCATGCCACCAGTGCAGGAGCCTTTCTGTGCAAAGCCTGCAGTGGCCTCTGCCTCCTCTGGCATGTGTTCCAAGGGCAGCTCTTTCTGTCACAGCCAAAAAATCCTACTCAGCTGGCACAAAATCAGTGAGCCCCATAACATGCACAAGCACTTCAGGATGCTGCTGTACACCAGGCTGCTCTCCTCAGCTCCTTCATCTTCCAATCCTGGCTGCAGCAGAGCCTCGTCCTTACAGAGCTTTGTCCCTTGATACAAGGAATTGAGTTATTTACATTGTTTTGTGAATTTTGGGAGAGTCCAAACAGCAGAGCTCTATTTAGTGAATATGACTGCTGTTGCTCTGCCCCCAGCTTCATTCACGGAAAAAAATGTGCCACAGTTTTCGATCTTAATTTAGAAATTAATCTTCAGGTACAGGTAATGACTGTGTTTTGGAAAATATCACAGCAACCAAGAAGCTTGAAGGTGGAAATCTGAGAGGTTCTGTAGAACTCCAACATTACTTTAAAAAAAAATAAAAATACTTTGTATGTATTTAAACTTTTTTCTTCCTGCCACAACAAATGACACGTGACTTTCCACAGCTGATTATTGAAATTAGCTCATCCTGGAAACAAAACAGAGATATTCTCTTTCTTCTCCTCAGCCCACTCTTTTTCTGCTCCTCCTTCAGTAAATTTTAAAAGTACTGGGCAATGCTAATTAGCACATATTAAGATTTGTTTCAGCATATTGTAGAAAACAGATGGAGAGAAAGAAATATGAGAAAAAACTGAAGAAAGAATACAAGAAATTTGAAAAAAAAAGAGCATAAAAGAAGAAAAATAAGGAAAGGAAAGCCTAAAAGAAGAAAAGGATGCAAAGATTGAATGTATTTCTGGTGCCCTTTTCAAAACAAATCCTTCTCAAGTTAAAAATTCACACACCTATTGAGGTAACTGTAAAATACAGTTCAAAACAACTTGAACAGTAATGAACTTACTGAAGTGCCATGAGAAGTTTAGATCATTTCAGGTTTTTATTCACAGTACTGTCTTTCCTGATTTTTCGCAGTGTTAACAATACTTACGCTTTAAGGACCTATTTACTCATTCACAGCAAATTTCACAGTATTCTGTGGTTTTCTAGATCACCCTTGGCAGGATCCTTGAGGATAAACTGCTCCACAATTTATTCTGCCTTGCTCATGAGGCAGCTCTGGGCTATGTTAGGAGTTGTACAGTTGGCATGACAGGAAAACATGCTCCAGAGGACATTCATCTTTATAACTCTCATTCATCTCTCCCTCTGCCAACTCAGTTTGGACAGCTTGCATGAAGGATCCCTTCAAAAGCATCCCTAGTCCTTGCAAGCATGTGCAGGAAGTCTGTCCTCATAATGAATTTTAGGGCTCTGAAAATACTTCACACAACTTTCTGTAACAGCCCTGAGGCAGAATCAAGGTGCTCACTTGTGCTAGAGTGAAAGTGAGACAGTGGTGGCCAGGTACAGCACACTTCAGTGGCTGTAGTATTTCCTGTCTGTACCTAGTCAACCAAGCTGGCCTTTGTTTTTCTTTTTTTTTAAAGAGAGATTTAAAATGGAAGGATTTACCTTTCATTACCTGTGCATATATGAAGGCAAATAAAAAGTAGCAAGTGAATAAAGCTCAAGAATTTACCCTAAATCACAAAGGTAAATAATAACATAACAGAGCAGAAGGCTGGAGCATAATCATTCTTTGGTCAGTGTGTTTTCCAAGGGTCCTTTCCATTTCTGTAAAACTACTGAATAAGTCTTGATAGTATCAAACTGAGACGACTTGGAGTTGTTATTGTTCCTTTTGGAAGCAGAGATATAGGGGAAAGAAATTACAAAGAATTAGATGAAAAGCAAAAAAAAAAAAAAAGAAAAAAAGGAAGGGATAAGAAAAGGAAAGCAAAAGATGTGTGAAAGTGTGACGTAAGGCATTTGAAGGATGAAGAAACAAAGAGAAGCTTAATAAATAATTGTGAAGAAAAAAAGGAAAATAATATAAAAGATACATAATAGATATAAGAAAAGTAAGGGGAAACAGAAGAAAATTACAGTAGAGAGGAAAGCTGAAGCTTTCTTAGGTATATGATTCTATACAATGAAACATTTCCAGACAGAATCTTTATTTTTCCAAAAGACAATTTCTGGTCTTATAATGAATTTTTCTGAAGGGACTCTAAACTGAAGAATCAATATTCTGGAGAGTGTGGAGGACAATTAAATATTTTAATAACAGCTAATTCTTGATCTTTTGAATCTGTCCAGATGTTTTTAAATTACTGCTTTCCCGTGGGTTCTGCTAATTTCTTTAACCGATCTGAATGTGAAAAAGTACTCACATTTAGATATTTTGCAGAACTGAGTGGGGTGTGGATTACTATATGTTACAACTCATTCCAAATTTCATGATAGAGAGAATGTATTTGTAATGTATTGAGGGTAACACCAGTCAGAAGTCCTGGGAAATTTGTTGATAATTGCATATTCTATTCAAAGAATTTTCTGCCTACATTTATCTTATATTTAACTATGATACTTTTAATTTTTCCCACGTTACGTGTGTTATTTAAGACTGTGTGTGTCAACGTAATCATAATGTGTCCCATTGATTTTAAAATTACAAATATGGCTACTAGCTTGAGATCTATGTATTTGGGTTGAGTTTAGTTGCTATCATTACATAATTTTTGTACAGATTCTAGCCATGTAGAAAAGTTCTTCATAGTTTTGTTTTTACATAATATGTTAATCAGAAAACGTACTTCTATGAATCCACTTCTTCATTCCTCAAATTGCTATATTAAAGTAAGTTTTATTCTACCTCTTCTTTCCTCATAAGCACATCACATTATAGCAGTAAAATATTCCTGAGAACTGACTTGTGTTATTTTGAATAGACTTTTTATGATAGATGTCACCATACCAGTATAATTTTCTCCTAATGTATCTAACTTTCACATGATTTTAAAATCATATTACACTGCTTTTCACTTTTTTGAGCAGTTGTGTCTTCAACCTAAGACAAGTTGATATGTTTGAGTCTTAGATTTATACAAGACTCTTCTGAATGACACAGTTTCATATCAGTGATATTTATTTTTGGTGGTATAAATCTGTTGATTTTAATATTTGAAGCTAATTTTATTTTGGAATGTTATTTTAATAGAACTGCTACTTTTTCTCCAGTTTAAAAGCATGAATATTTGCTAACAAATTTAAATACATAGTTCATCCTACTTCAGAATAACCTCCATGAGAGGAATTATAAAGACAATATCATGCTGTTATGAATTCCATCAGCTTTGAAATCAAACATGACCAATTGTAAGTTTATAAACTTGAGAAAATACTGTAGTCCTTCTAAGCTCTATTGTATTGTACTGATTTCTTCTGTTGCCTCTATCATGCTGTTCTTTTTTCATCTACTTCTGATGTCAATAATTTCAGTAAGAGTGGCCAGTTCTCAACTATGTATGGCTAGACCTGAGATGGAAGGTACAGGAACCCAGTGTAAACCACGCTGCACCATAATACCTAAGCATTGACTGTAATATGAAACAAAATGGAAAAGGATTTCTACAAATATTTGGATTTATAATCTCAAGAGTAACTTACCCTGAAGGAGTCAGTCACCGCTGGATATTTTTAGACAGACCAAGACCATCTTTCCCAGTTTGCAAGAAAAAGATGCCCTATGTTTTGGAATATGCACATATTCAGCTTGCACATCTTTTTGCATGTAAATGATTTAACCTTTTAGCCATCTGGACATTTGAAGTAGCAGTATTCAAATTTCTATACGTAATTGAATTGCAGATGCACATTTTGCAAAGTATAAACAAAAATGCAAGTATCACCTAATTGGAAATTTACCTCTTTGTTTGCAAATGCACTACAGAACAGCGTGATTCAAACTTGTTCTGTTAGGGCTTCAGAATTTTCCGTTGGCCACCAACTCATTTAAAACAGAGAGTAACAGAATAATCATCACGACCCTTAGTCAGAGGGACCATTTAGTAGAGAAAAATCTTTCTTTTCTATTTGACTAATCACTTTTGCATAGCTTCCAGTTCCTCAGGATTCATTCACTGGCCCCTTAGCCACTGTGAGAGTTCCACTGGATTTTGCCTGTGACCTTCTGTGCCTGAGAAAACTATGTGAAACACTACTGGTGACAGCAAAGCTTTTATCATATCCATACAATCCCTGGTCAGTGATCTTTCTCTGGGTTCTCTCTACCTCACCCAACTTTGCTGCTGCACAAATTCTCTTCCTGTTTATCCCATTAATATCCCCAAGCTGATGCACTTTCATGCCTGCCTCTTGCCCTGAGGACTGAAGTCTTGACATGTGAGTGATGTGGTCATTCTACAGGATAAAAAGCAACACGTATCCTTTAGTGACAGGGTGACTATGGAAAAGGTTAAGTATACAGCAGTGGAAACAAGCCCTATTGTCTTTTTGTTTCAATGTGGATACGTGGAATTGTCATGACTGTGTGATAATTCTGGAATTTATTCCAATTGATTTTGTACAACCAGAATAAAGTCTCATTATACTGTGTAATGCACCTCAAGAAAGATAATGTGAAATAAAATAGTGCTCCAGTCAGTGGTGTCGAACGTGATAAGGGGTCTCCTGTGAGAGGCTTTGTCCCATTGTTTTCTCCAGTGTCTGGCTTTTTTTTGTATTTTATTTATTACTATTTTGCTATGACAGTAACACAGATGTTGCTTTTCAAATTCATTATCAGTGTTGTTTCTCAGCATTTCCCAAATGACACCATGGTGAGACAGAGCACCATGCTTCCATTTCCTTGATAATCACTTTCTCCAAGGGAACTGGTAGGTTTCAAATTTATGTTGATGATGAAGGTACTATTTGTATATAGCTAGATTGGTGAGCTGGGTTTTTTCCTCTCTCTCTCTCTCTCTCTCTCTCCTTTTTTTCCCCCTTTTTATCTTTTTTTTCTTTTTTTTTTATTTTTCCCTCTTTTTCAAGCACAACAGCCTTTGTGCTTTCCAGGTCACTGAAAATGGGACAGAATGCTCTGAGCTATGTGTCCTACTGAGTGGAACTATTTTGTTCATATGCACTGATGCTCCCTTTGTAAAGAAATAAAAAAAAAGCAGGAGACTGCAGAAGCAAATGTTTTTTATTCTGTGTTCTATGTTTAACAAAACAAACAAATTACAGACCTCATTTGTATTTGAAATATTTCACATGTTTGGTCAGGTACATTTTACTGTGGCATTTGATAATTTTTATTGCAACACAAGTTTAATGTTTATATGAAACTGTTCTGTTTCAGCAATGGCAATTTAGTGCAGTAATATTTTTCTAATAAAATATTTCTTTCTGGATTTTTTCTTTACATAAACAGTTTTTTCCCCCTTGCATTATCCTAATATTTATAGTATTTTAAAAATATCATAAAATCACGTAACAACATCAAAATGGTCAAAATAATTGCAAAATATCTTTTATTTTATAGGATCTGATGCTGTGCAGAGAAATATAATGAATGCTAGCTGGCCTGAGATTAAACACAGAAAAAAATCTGAGGTGAGGGAGAACTTTGCAACAAAAACATGTTTTCTATAAATATGAAAAAAGGGAGTATCTTGCTGCAAAAAAAATCGAGGTAGGGAGCTCACCCTTTCTTGGGTGTGACCAACTAGTTTTTCCTGTCTACTATTTTTTAATTGACCTAAGATTGATGGATTCTGGTGCAGAAGACTGAGGTAAAAGCAAAGATTCAAGTGTTTTAATACAGCACAATTTTAGTAGTATTAGATAGGAAGAGATGGGAAGGGAACACATTTTGAAACTGTGACTGGGTAATCATGATAATAGAAAATATGTTCTAAACACTTTTTGAGTGATAAAATACAGTGGATGGAAGCTTCCTTCTTATTCATTTCTGCAAAACAGCAGATAATTACAGACATCTAACTTTCATCTCTAACAGACTGAAATTTCAGTGGTGTGACTTCCTTTTCCTGTGACATCACAATTTTTACACCTATAGTAAAATGTTAAAATATACTTATCAACTTTTTCTCTTAATGTTATTATATTTTCATAATTTCAGTAGAGGAATCAGTGTTGAGTATGCATTCAGAATCATCCATACAGTGTCTGACAAAAGTTATTTCACTAACATGAAATCAGCACATATAAATATATATCTATATATTTATGTACATTCAGCTATAAACACAGAGACAAAATTTTAGATTGTTCTATATCTAGGGCAGTTAAATTGTTCAAAGTGAGTGTTGATTTTGAATGCCTTTATTTATCAGTACCAATCTTGAAACATTTGATGGGGACAATCTTCATATGGCAAATGTAGGTCATTTTCCCTAGATTTTAATATTTAATCTGAGTACTCAAAAAAATAAGCCACTGCATAAACTTGATTTTTTTGGTTGGTTGAGTATTTTTTTTTAATTTTCAAATATAGGTCAATGGTTCATAACATCCTGGATACGTTACTTGTTTTCTTTCCTTTTCTTTCCAACAGGCTGATGAAAAGAGATAAACAGATAAGCTGACTCCACTTCAGAAAAATTCATTTATGCAGACTTTTGCTAGAAATAATGAAGACAACCCAGCCATGTATCCTGTGACACAGAAGGAGGTATAAACCCAGGTTTCCAGTGTACCAAAGACTTTGACTCAATCCAGACAAATTTGTTTTCAAGGGTCCATTTTCAGGAAGGAAACAGTTGCAAGTATTTCACACATTTTAAGTACTTTAATGGAGCAGTTATTGAGTGTTTAGCACTTTGCCATACCTAGATTTATGTACTGTTCACCTCCTCCCTGGTTCCCTCAATTTTGAAGCACGCTTTCTCTTATGACTAAGAGGCACACTGCCACCTTCTGAAGCACTGACACCACTGCCTCTAGTGCCTGGGGGGCTTTTGGTGAAGCTTTCAAGGGTATATAAATCAGGCCCTGAGGATCTTAAGTTTGAGAAATAAAACCAGATCTTGGGCTCAGATAATGCCTCTTATATACTCAGAAATACTTAATCTCAAGTAAACCTAAGCGTGTATGCAGCGTGTCACAAGAATTTTGTCAAGTCAGAACACTGAAATGTAGCGAAGCAAATGAGTAATCAAATGTTATTAATTATCCCAGACTATTTTCTACAGAGCATATACTTTATCATCTTCTGGGAATCTTTGCCATTTAATCTGAGATTTAGGACAATCTGCCTAACCTCAGTTTTTAATTCTAGGCACGCTTCAGTTTCTAAAATTCTCCCCAGGCACAATCTCTTTGATTCACTGCAAAATGAAGTTTGACATATCTTATTATGAAGAAATACTTCATTTGAAAATGTAGCTCTAGGAAAACAACATCAAACTGAGAAAACCTTGCCAACAGTGCAGCCTTTCTACAAATGAAAAAAAATACAAAACTAAAAGAAAATTTCTCATTAACAATGGAGTTTTCAAATAGCTGTGAGTGGAATCTGTGAAGGTACCCTAGCTATAAAACTGTTAGTCAGAAAATGTTGAGAATTTATAAATTGGCTATGCTGTCCTGAGACCACTTACAGTGCTCTAGTGCATTCTTAGTAACCTTTTCCCCTCTCTTTGTTGCTGTGAAAGTAATACAGGCAGAGTATTTATTCAGCAGGTCTTGTGGTACCAGCTCCTCTGAGTCAGTGTTGAAGACATTTCACAAGTGACTGCACCCCAGGTTGCACAAAACCAGTCTGTCAAAATCTCATATGCATTTTGTCCTTCTCAGCAGAATGCTATGTTTTTTATGAAATCAGTGCTTTAATGTCCACTTACAAAAGGCTTGCATTTAGTTCTGCAGCTTTCTCTCTCCACATTCTTGTCTGTTCATTGTTCTCTTTTCACTGACAACTGCAATGACATCTAACATCCAATATGGCTCATATTGCACACCCTATAAATCAGATGGTTGATTCATATTGTGAAGTGCATCACATTTTCTGAGAATTCTTTGGGATGTTGTGGCCTTTTCCTCTCAAAGAAAACCTCCCATTAGGCTCAATGTGTTGACATTTTTTCATTGAGTGTGCTAAGGGGGGGAAATGAAGAAAAGGATACTCTATATTGGTATATATTTTTATTGGTTAAAATATCAAACAAAATGTCAACTTTTTTGAGTGAAAAGGTCATTAATGGAGAATGCAGGAATGCATGGGGTACTGGACTCCAGTTAAATCTTCATGGATCTCTCATGATCTCCAGTACCACTGCAAACTCCATGAAGCTTACTCATGTTTGGGAGACATCTCAGTAATAACTAGCTGGAGGAAAAGACATTGGCAGCCTCATCACCTTGGTCTGCTCCTGTGTAAACTCCATGTGTATTTAAGAGAGAAATACATGGATCCTGTCACACCCAATGGGTCATTTCCATCTTCAGCATTTTTTCCATTAAAAAAAAATAAATTTTCATTTTTTACCAAAACAAGTCTGTAGTTTGCAAGTCTCACCACTTGCTGTGACCTGTGACTGACATGTTGAGATAAATGCCTTCAATGTCCAGACAAGGACTCAGGAGCTGAAGGACCTGAGCAGCCCATCTGACCAGATGCTGTATTTCTGCAACAAAGGAGGTGTAAAAGGGAGTCAGGACCAGAAATAGATACATTTTCCAGAAACCTTTTCCCTTGTCATCCTTTTGTTTTCATTGGGAACACTTTTTGTTTTTCAAGAAAGATAATCCAATTATAAGAATAGTCCCAAAATTTCTCTTCCCCACACAAAAGACTTTAAATTATTCTTGATGCCATCCAAAATATTGTCCTATGGTAGGAGGGAATTTTCTACACTTCTGAATGAGAATTATTTAAATGCAAATGTTACCTGAGTGAATGGTTAGGAAGGAGGCAGTAGCTTCATTGCAATATTCCTTTCACTGATTCACAAGGAGGGGGTTGAGATGCATTTCCCAGTGCTGGCCCAGGTGTCTCTCTGTGTGGTTAGGGGGTGTGAATTCATCAAAGAGGATGTCTCTTCATCAAAGATCAATTAATGTAAAAGCAGCACGGGGGGAGCAGAGGGGAAGGAACCTGCACTGTTCCTCTCAGTGTGTGTGCACAGCCGAGAGCCGGGTGGCTGCGCGGTGCTGCCAGCAGCCTGACCACAGCCCTGGGCTGGCCACTGCTCAGATGGCAGCCCAGCAACCAACTCACCTGCTAACTCAAGAGAAACATTCTGCATGTTCTTACAGCTCCAGCACAATAAAAAACTCAATATTATATTAATACTATTTAATATTTTATGCAGCTGCCTTAATATCCACAGCAATAGTGCTTTTTTTAATTCTTTTTCTCACTTCATGTGTGTAAATGTGAGGCTGTGCAGATGCAGAGGGCTGTCTGTTACCTCATATTCTAACTTCTTGGTGATTAAGTAATTCAGAAATTACTGTTTCATGCAGGCAAAAGGAGCTTTGAAAGAAAGATTAAAAAAGCCTCTTACAGTAAGGCATCTCCTTTCATAGGTGCGCTGAAGCAGGAGACCTAATTGCTCTTCTGGCTCTATGCACACAGACAGAAAAAATGTGGAATGTTACATCCTAACAAAAGGTAAAAGCAGAAGATAAAGAAATTGTGGCATTGTTATTACAAGGAAATCAGTTCAAATCTTTGGAGAAAGCTGCTGAATAAATGGCCTTTAAATCACTGTAACAAGTACAGCCATCTTTAAAAAATGGATCTTTCTAGCTAGGCATTTAATTAATAGGATTTAATATAATAGGTTTTGCCACCTGCTCCATCTACAATTGTGTTAAAAACAAAGTGCACAGAGGTGCTGTAACTTCCATCTGCAGCAGCAGCACCTTTGAGAGCTCAGGAGTTCTCTACTACTTCTAAATATTTTCTTTCTTTGGAGATGTGCACAGGTGAAAAATGTCTGCAGGAATTGATAGAAGCAGTTCACCAATATAAAGTGTTCTTACATTTCTGACATGTCAAGAACATCTGCTTCCTTGTTACATAAACCATTGAATGAATATTCTCATACAGCATTACTGAAGCATGCAATACTGCTTCACTAAGAGCCTTCCACTGCCCTCCAGATACACTTAAGAAAATAACTCTGAATGGAAGGATGATAAACACAATAGCTAAAGGGAATGCAATCACATTCAGAGAAGATAAAGAAATCATAAACAGACACCTGCATTTCTGGAAATTCCTTGGGCTCCTGCTGTCGGCAATTCTAGCAAAACACTTCACAGCACAGACCTAAGTCTGGTCCCAGAGCTTTCAGGTTGAACCACAGCTCTGGCTCACATCACTTATTGTGAGACTGAACTAACTCTAAGAAAAGAAGTTACTTAGGAAAAGGACAAATGCTATGAGAAATAAAGTATTAGCCTGGCAATTCTACCCCAGGAACTGAAAGGAAACTTTTAAGCATTAAAAGAAAATAAGAGGAGGAGCTGCACAAGACCTAAGGGATGGATCCTCAAGACTATCTTTGTGTACATGTCTGAGTACCCAGTCAGGCCAGCTCCATCTGCCTGCATATGGAACTCAGATTCAGCTATTTCTTATACCACGGTACAGAGCGAAAATTTCTGTCCTGAGACCACCATGTTAAAAATAAGTCTAGGAAGATCTGGTCATGACTAAGGTTGTTTGATGCCATTTTTTTAGAAAAAAGTAGAAAGCACTTTGGAAGCAGGAGCAAGAGAAGATGATTAGTTTTGTACTAGGTCATGAGTGGTAATATATATAGGAATATAGAGTAACTTTGATCTAAATCTATTCTGGTTCTACAACTTCAGATTTCCTTCCTTCTTCACAGTTTAAATAAATTAATTTGCCTGCTATTTTGTATTCCTGTTGTGTTAGTTTCCCCTTTGGGATAAATTCTTACACATTATGCTTTTATCTTTCACCAATTCCTACACAGGGCAAGTGGACTGTCCCCTAACTTGGCTGCAGCTGTGTACTGTCAGTATCCCAGGGAACTCTTTCCTAATCTTCCCAGCTGAAGTGCTGCTGAGCACAATTCTTCCAACTGTGTTTGCTCCGTTAACATCTTGACTACTTGACCTTTGAGCTCCACAACAAAGCCTGAACTGAACCATCAAACAATGTATTCTTAAAACACCAACATGTCATATTCTTCATAAAGGACATATAGGTCAGTGCTAAATTTTTAAAAACCCTTTTTCTATGAACAAGACTTAGATTTTTCAAGTGTGTAAAATGCTGGAGTAAAGGGTCTTCCTACAGTCTTTGTCTCCTGTAGAGTTACTACCTCCTCAATAAGAAAAAAAGGTGCTCTTGTTTAAGACTATGGGGGGCATACTGAGCTTCCCATCCCCTCTCTTAAATGTTCTGCCTTTTTTTCCCTTAAAAATCCTTTTGAAAGCAGTATATTTCTTGGAGTGAAATTCAGAGAGAAGGACTAGAATAGCTTCCTGCAGGCAGTTGCCAGGTTGATATATCAAAGTGATATTGCTTTCTGAATTGAGTGGCACCAATCAGCAGGAACTGTCAGTCTGGGGATATAATAACTGTGGTGCCAGTCGTCAGGAATCTAAATGAAAGTTTCAGCTGTACCTGTATTTTTAAAGTGCCTGTTGGCTCAGCGAGGGAAATAGGAAGGGGAAAGAGCTTTTCTGGCATTGTCAAGGAAAGGATGGCATGAGAAAAAAAAATCGGTGAAGCACAGAGCACCTGGATTCTCCTCTGGGACTGGTATGAGAGTGAGATGACTGAAGGCATGGAATGGATCTCACATCTGCAGACTCCTTAATTACAAATCCTGTTAACTATCTTTCTGAAGTGAAGGTGAAGATTTTTACAAAGCTGTCACATTTGTCATGCTGATATCCTACCAAACTGCCTCTCTGGACTGCAGTCCAAATATAGATCCCTGAAACCTCTGCTCAGCCGCTGTCTGACTCTGTCAATGCCTGAAATATGTAGACATCTGATTTTTAAATTAAGTTTCTCAATTCTTACCAGGATGGTGATACAAAATCCCTCAAAATTGGCAAAGCTTGTGGCCTTCTTTTCATCCTGCCCAGACATGGCTCCAAGCACATGGGGAAGCTAACAACACTTGGAGAGCCAGTTCAGGCTGGGCAAAGCAGTGGACTCAGTCACAGCACTCACCCACCAACCATGGGGAGGAGGGAGCCCATTTCCAATTTCCCACAAAGCTTCTCTGGTGTCCAGGCTGTCACTGTAGGCACAACTGTTTTGCCCCTCCTGTTGAAGCTGGTTCCTTCACATTACACAGGTGTGACTAGTATAAAGGTTGAGACTTTCAGTTGATAGCAGAGAGAGATCAGGTTGTTTTCTGCTTCCAGGGCTCTCTGAGAATATTATCATATTAAGATTTCTCAACACAATGAAATACTGTTTCAGCAAGAGCAAACCCCTGGTTACCCCACCCGTCCAGGAATGCCCAGAGTACCACACAGTGCATTTTGGAAATCCTTTCTACTCACAGTGCTATGACTGACATTGGAGGCTTTTTGCAAGTCTATGACTAAAATAACTGATGAACTGATGTAATCAGCTGGATCACCTTCCTCTTAGGGAAATACAGGTCTTGGGATCAGAGTTCTTTTAATCAAATTCTGTTATATGAATCATATTTCAATTGGATTTTGCTTTTTTAATAGTCTGCACTACAAACTATTAATCATGATAAATCATATTATAAATCATTAATATCCATGCAGTACCTATGACTAGTGAGTAAGGTCACAGTGCTGATTCAGTTTTCTGCATATACAACTATGATTCACCAGGCACAGGAAAACTCTCCAACCACAGCAATTCAAGTATCAAAGCTGTCTTTTCTGAACCACACAAGTGAGTCTTCACCCCCAAAAACCTCAGGCTGATTTAAGAATTATTCTGAGGAGTGTAGATTCTCAGCTTCAGATACTCTCATGTTGCAGATCCGTGACACTCAGCTAACTTGAAAAATTGTAAATTGTATGGAAAGCCATTCTCCTGCTGCATCAAGCAAAAATGTCACCATCTATTAAAAAGGGTGAAATTACATGATATGTGACTTCAGAACTCCTGATATGGATTTTCTAGGACAGTAAGACACAACTCTCACANCGATTAGAGGAGGGCCAAGCACTTGGCCAAAAGGATTCTTCCTAAAAGTTCATAAGCTGGAAGCATCTGTCATTCGTCCAGCCATTGCAGTTATGAAATTAAATATTCTACCTTTAAACATATTTGGCCTTTAAACCATATTTGGTTTATCCTCTTAAATTATATAAAATTGAAATTAAGTTGCCTAATGAAGAAAACACCTTTTAAAGTAAATTTAATTTTGAATAATTTTAAATATATATTCCAAATATTCCTTTTTCTCATTACGTCTTCCCCAGTAATGAAAAAAAGAAATCGTGATGTCTGTGGAGTGGGCCTAAATTGATATTTGAAATATATTCTTTTCCTGGGAAAGAATCAGATAAAGTTTGTACAGGTCTGATTTCTCAATTTATCTGAGCATGCTCTCTCAAAGATGATAAACACTGAAAAGGTGACAACAAGTTTAAAAGGATATGTTATACTGATTTTGTAAATGTATTCAGGTTAACCAGATATGACTGCAGAATTTCCTACCATCTGTCCCTTTGGGGAATGCTCTGCAATATTACTGAAGATACGTGGCAGATCTCATGCTTAGCCTCTCCAGGCTGTTTTGTCCTCCTGGATGTTGTCAATTGCATTTGCATTCTCGGATTTTTCATTCTGGTGTCCAGTGAGGAACAGATTCTTGTGTACACATCCTGGAGCAGTGTTACAGGCAGATAGTTTTTATTCCAGTGCATCATTGGCTGTCTTAAAATCCTGGATTTCTTCCTTAAAGGATTTTGCCTGATGTCTGCTGTGCCAGCAGTAGAATGATCTTTTTTATTATTCAGCTTTAGAGCAGCTGTCAGAATAAGAATGAATTATAGAAGGTATCCAAAACTGTTTTTCATTAAATAGCCAAAAGAAAATTCACTTCCTCAAAATGTTTGTGAAATATTTAACCTGAAAAAAAAAGGCCAATCCAATAATGAATGGTTGAAAATTTAAATTAAAAGTATTCAGAATGGAAATAATGTTCCAATATCTACTAGTGGCAATAATTAAACTGATTATGGGGGGAGCGTAATAACCTTTAATCTCTAAGCTCATATGTCTTAGTATTGACAATCCTACTCCAAAACAACTCCTTCATAGGCACTAATGGTTTAGATTATCTGATTTGCACCATGTAAAAACTCAGAACAAGTGATAAGGAACATTTCTAGCCTAACATTTTTATCATGGTTTAACTTGGAAGTTATTTTCTTTGGCTTTATGAATGGAATGAACCACAGGGTGTTATCATAGCTTAACTATCCAGTGAAAATCAAAAGCCAAGATGAAAGGAAATAAGGAAAGGAAAAGTAAAATTTAAGGTCTTGCTTCTTGTTTATTTTGTTTATTCTACTAGTTGTCATTGTATCTGGGAGTTTATCGGGATAATGAGAAAGAGAAGCAGTCACAGAAGGAGAACCTCCACAAATCATTTAATAACTGTGAGGAGATTTGGGGAGAAAAGATCCCTGATGACTCTGCAATTGTTGCTTACAGTGATTTGTACACATTCCTCTGCAGAATCAAGCCTGGGCTGTGATGTGGATTCGGCACAAAATGGGTCAGTGTCTTGATGCTCCAAAACTGTTATATTATTATGATGCACAGAAATTCAGATTAAATAAGTGTTGACTTGGTAGAAACTTGCATTATCTTTATTTTTAAGGAACATATACTGACATGATCTAAAGAAACTCTCAGCTTTGAGGTTAAAAGTTGCTAGGAGAAATATAACCCTTCAACCAGCTAAAGCCATAACAGCTTCCCAGCCCCTTGTCTGGTGAAGGGCTAATGTGACAGCTGCCATGAGGCATCTACAGTTATTCTAAAAAATAACAAGAGGATGTAGGAAGACGTAGGAGTATGAATGAGTGACAATAACTTTTCATTATTTTTCTTCCTGATCATGTCAAGGCTTTATGCTGAACACCTGATGGCACCTGCTTCCCTCCAGCTGCTCCCAGCAGGAAGACTGGGGAGGCTCTGTTGCAACCATGATCTCTACATCACTTTGCTTATGATGCTGCAGCCCACACTGCTCTGCCTTCAGTGAATGATACTGAAAATCAGCTAGATTTAAGATCAACTTCCAAAACCATTCAAAGGTTGGACTTACTGCTGAGTTTTGTGTAATGTTCACATTTTACTTCTAGTATTGTCTGATCATGTGAAAGATGTCAACCTACCATCAGTCCTCCAGTTTCTCCATTAGACACTCAGAATAAAAGTTGCACAAGGTGGACCATTTTCTGGGATGGTTCAGGTTTCTGATGTAAGGTTCCTAATGCATGTGTAACAGAGGTTGAAATGCTTGTGCTGAGGAAGACAGGATTTCTGTAAGAGAAGGAGTGGTCTTGTGATTAAGACAGTCTACCAATAACTTTGCACTAAATATTCCACAAAATTATTTGGTGCCTCAAATTAGCTGCCCAAATTAAAAGCTAATTTCAAGCCTAATCTGTCTTCCTTGCTTCAATACAACAATTCAGCTAGTATCACCCCTCAACACAGCATACTTCAAAAATAAAATTTGCAATGAGTAACACCACAGAAAAATTCCCTGAGGACATCTATAATCCTGACACATGGAAAGGTTTCAGTAGAATAAAATAAATGTGTCCGTGGGGCATGCACTGAAATATGAGGGTAAAACAAAAATATTGAGGAGGCACTCAATCACTGAGTGCTGTTCAGCCAGGGCACTGAATGAGACAGTCTTGCAGAAAAAACTGTGGATGATCCTCAGTCAAACTGCCAAAATTCATACACAACAAAGGGACAGCCCAGGGCTCAACAGATTGAAATTCAGAGAGAAACACAGAAAGCTTAATTCTGGCATTTTGTAACTTTTCACTGTTTGCTTTACAGCCTTAATGTAACTTTATTTGGTATCTTTTTTACAACATAAGGTTGACCAGAGGTGAAGGGTATCCTCATAGTTTTATGGAAGTTCTACTGTCACCTGTGAATTTTTTACATATTTTCAGAACCAGCCATTTTCATTTCAATGCAGTACAATTGTGCTGAGTTCCTGTTGAATTTTTCTCCTGATTTAGTAGTCTTACTGGATAAACAGGAGAGCAAACCTTTCATAGTTTGATGTTCACTGTATTATCATCATTGCAATTTGTACCATGGAACATGTGTTCACTCACCTTGGATGCCACATAATTTTCACTAGAATTTGATTTCTTCTATTCTGACTAGCACAGGTTTCAGAAACCATAGAGATCAAGCAGTTTTGAGCTCATTCAGGTACATCTTGCATCTACAGAGAGGGAACTGGCTGCAGTAGCAAGCACAAATCTAGGTAAAACACACATTAGCCCTGCTCTGAGTTGGTATCTACAGCAACTCTTGCTCCATGATTGGTGCAAGGCAGGGCTGTTCCCCAGTTCTGGCCCCAGGGAATTAACTTGCTGTGTCTATAGATGGGAGCACAAGTTAGGCTCATTTAAGAGTGTCAGGAGCTGACACAGCAGCATGTACTATCATTCAGATGAAGGGTGGGTTCAGGCTAAGCAGACCAGAGCTTTTCTTGGGTATCCAATTTTTTACTCTTCCTGTGTGATCAGGAAATGAAGGGAAAAAGAAAAACAACCCAAACAAAACAGAATCAGACCTAATATTTCTTAACACAACTAAAGTTTGGTCAAATATGAGATCTTCTTCCTAAACATTTTGCAGTTTTCTGTGCCTTGTCAGTTGAAAAAAAGGAAAGTACATATTCTCAGTGAGTGTTGCAAATGTGCCTACCAGCATGGTGCAATATTCAAAGGATGGGAACTGACAGTTCATCCTCTTTTGCTCTAATATGCTGAATCTAAATGCCCTAAAGTGAAGAAAGCTAGAATATCAATTCAAAATTCAACACCCACATCCGTAAATTCAAGAGCATTTGGGATTAGTTTTAATGTTCCTTCCTTACAGGAATAAAAAAAAATTGGTTTGAAGCCAGAAAAATCTGGGGTTCTCTCCTCTCCTTCCTACTGTTGTCTGGCAAATCAATCTCAAGCCTAATTGTAGACTGCACCTGCAGAATATTAAAGGTGGGGAGTGTGCAATGCATTTTGAGTGACACTCACCTTGGTATGATGGATGCTTCCTGACAGTGCAAACACAGTGAAAGGATAACATCTGTCCTCTCCCATCACAGGACCCTGGCAGCAGGCAGACAGTAGGCATCCTGTATCAGCCACTGACTGGGCTGCCCAGTCTGATCTGACTTCTCCTTATGCCCATGTGCTGCAGAAGGGGCTGTTGAGCTGAAGCTGTGCCTTCCCTGCCCCTCAATTTAACACTGCTGGAATGTGAGTTAGAGCTCCCTATCTGCTCAAGAATGCCATTAAATGGCATTTGGATTCAGACTCTAAGCTAAAATGCTAATTAAACAGATGCTAATCATTGCCAGCCAATATTGAGAGGAAGGGCTGTTAGAAAAGGAAACATTAGAAAATATAGAAATATTAGAAAATATAGAAAAATGTAGAAAATATTAGAAACAATATTAAATATTAAATATGTGTAACACTTTGCACAACTAAAAATAAGAATGGAGTTAGCTACTAGAGATACTGTGGTTCTTCCTACACAGATATGGCTCTTTTCTTCTCCTACCTCTATTAATAGGATTGCAGCTGCAATATTCATTTACGTAGCATTTATATTGCATTAAGACTAAAATAATTTAGTGCCCATGCAAATTCAATCCTCCACAAGTTTCTTTAAGAGGTAGTTTCTTGGTCTCTCCAAAATATAGATGATAACCTATTGCTTGCGCTCCAGAGCTGAGAAGGAAAAGTAGCATCACAGTCAGTCCTTTCAATGTCCTCCTGACTCACATTATCAAACTGTTTTAGTTCCCCACGTTCTGTCTGACATGTTAATCACTAACAACCCTTCACTTGATGGTTGACAGAGAAGTAGATCTGATGTTGGATTCATCAATAAAAGATCTCTTCCTTCTATCTATAGGATTTCACTTGACAACCTTTATCACTTGCCTATGCATGGGTGGCTAGGGCTACAAAATACTGCCTTCTCCCAATATGCAAAGATTAAATAAAATACTAATAGCCACACAAGCATAAAATCACCCCAGGTGCACCTGCCTGCCTTCTCATCCAGAGAGGCAGAATTCCAGGTTAAAAACAGTGAATAGTGCAATGCAGTCTGTAATCTAGGGAGGTCACAGATAGCTCATTCTGCACCCTGTCTGGTCCATAAAACAACTTATGGTAGGTCAAAACTCACTCATGGCAGAGAAAGAAAGACATTATATGTGTTTGAAGTGGTGAACAGAGGGACAGAAGATAGCACTTACATCAAAGTCATTTGGGTTCTGCACTGCTGAAATCTTTTTCTTGCAATCTTTTCTTCCAGCACTTTGACTGGCAACGCTCCTGAAGGGTGAGCATGTATGTCTTGAAGGAATAATCAATCAGAATCTTCCTCAGATAGTGCAAGAAAAAGCTATCAGGAATTCCTTAAGATGGCCATCCTCCACTCCTGATTTTTCTGAGTCTCATAGTTGAATGCCTCAGCCCTCTACATGTGGATAGGGATCCAGAATATTTCAATTAAGATCCGCTTTTCTCTTTAGCAGTTTCTTTTTCTATCCTGTGGCAAATTTGAATGCTTGGAGTACAAAAGCATGTAAACTATATGATTAGATCTCTTCCTGTCTTGGGGTGGCGCTGTTCATTTCAACCAATGAGATTGCTGCGTTTTTTTGTAAAGACNTAGGGATCCAGAATATTTCAATTAAGATCCGCTTTTCTCTTTAGCAGTTTTTTTTTCCTATCCTGTGGCAAATTTGAATGCTTGGAGTACAAAAGCATGTAAACTATATGATTAGATCTCTTCCCCTTTATCTGCTCATCACTTCTGCTCTGACATTGAAAGAAATGCTTATTTTTGGAGCTGAGACATCTCTTTGAATCTGAGCACTTAACACAGCAGGGCCATAGCCAGTAGCAGATACTCCCTGGGGACTCATTAGGACTTCCAAAATTGTGTATAAATGCAGTATGGAGATAGATATATATATATATAAGTGTTCCTGTAGCTTGGAAATCCCAGTGTAACTGTAATGTGCATAGCTGAAGCTCAGAAAAGAAGTGGGCATCTTTGCAATCACACCCAAAGCAGGAAGATCTGTTTTCATCCATTATGAATTTTCTCAGCTGAAAAGCTGAATCACGAAATTTTACTTTAAATACAGCTCATAACAAATCTTCCTCCATTCTTTGTCTACCAGGTGAAGCTTCAGGATGGCTGAGATGGACCTGAACACATCGGTATTCAAGTGAAATAGATTCATTGGTGCTGGAGCAATTCAAGGACTTCCTCTAAGCCATTACTAAAAACACTTGCTATGACGACCCATGCAGGACAAACTACAGAGTGAGAAAAATTAACTGGAAGAAACAGTTTATTTTAATTTTTGTTAATTAATATTTGCTTTTTCCCATACTGCTAAGTACAACGAAAAGCAAAACAGCCAGCCCAATGTTATTTCAGCCTAACAGTGTTAGCAGCAGTGCTGATGGGCTCAGCCTTGGCCAGCAGCGGACTCACAGGTCAGTTCAGAAGTCTCTGTTGCTTTTTCCTCATAAGGAGCATTCCTCATGTCCTTCCCCCACTCTAGGATGGTGGGGTGGGGTCCCTCCCACAGCAGACAACCCTCCAAAAACTTCTATAGTGCGGGTCTTTCCCATGGGCTGTAGTTCTTCAAGAACAAGTCCCGCATGGGGTCACAAGTCTTGCCTGCACACTTGCTCCTGTGTGGACTCCTCTCTCCATAGATCCTGCCAGGAGCCTCCAGCATGGGCTTCCCACAGGCTCAGCCTCCTTCCAGCACACACCTGTTCCAGTGTGGGGTTCTCCATGGCAGAGGGACTGCCTGACTCACCAGGGTCTGCAACAGGGGCTGAAGTGAAACTCTTCTTCAACACGTGGGGTGTCTCTTTGTCCTTCTTCACTGACCTGGGTGCCTGCACAGCCATTCCTCTCACATGTTCTCACTTCTCTCTCTGGCGGGCATTGCTATTGTGCAGAAAATTTTTCCCCTTCTTAACTGTGTCATGCCACAGGCTCTACCACAGTACAGATGGGGTCAGCTTTGGCCAGTCTGTCATGGAGCTGGCTGGCATTGACTGTGGATATGGTGGAAGTTTCTCACAGACCCACCCTTGTAGCCACCCTTCTATCAAAACCTGGCCACACAATCTTCCTCCACAGACCATTCTTTTGTTTCTGAGCTGTATTTTTTCGCCTCATACAGATGTCTCAGACACACAAATACAACAAATTACACTTCGACCTTCACTCACTTAAACTGGAGTCTAAAGAACTAGTTCACATGGAGACAGTTAAAGTTCGTGAGAAAGGATGGCAATGAGCTGGTTTGCATTTAAACTGAACTAAAATCATGGTAATATATTTTTTTCTGGAAAAGAAAGTGAGCTGTTGCAAAAGGCATAGAAGGAGAAAAGAAGTTACAAGAAATGAAAAAAAGGTTTTTTGACTTTTGATCACTATGAAGATCTTTATGGTTCAAATGCATATAAGGGTTTGCATGCTAGTTCTGTGGAAACTTAGAGGTAATGGAACACTTTAACATTTAACATCATATTTATTTTTTTTAATATTTTTACCCAGGTCTGCCTCATTATGTCTTATTGTTTTCATGTTTTAGCCCTAAATTATCAGCATGAGGATCAATTACAACACTACATTTTCCCATTTTAAAAGAAGTTTATTGCTAAGAGACAGTGCTGAAACAGCAAAAATATTTTTTCAAAAAAAATAACCTTTTCTGCAGAAGTCTTGCTGATGACTTTTTTAAATTATGGAATATCTCACGATACCCATAAAATTCCATATAGGTCTCTTGTGCCTGGAATATGTGCACTTACTAGAACCAAACTATGAATAAAAGGGCTCTTTCTCCTTCATTAATCTAGACTTACATTCAGAGAAAGACAAGTGTTCTCAGGTGACTTGGTTTTTAAGTAACTACTTTGAATTACTGAAATCTATTCAAAAGTACCAACTACCTCTCTGAGAGCTGGGTCCTATTAAACTTTCCATTTTGGGCAACCAAACCTGGCTAAATTAAATCTCACACTAAAGCTAAATGTAGATGTATGTTAGTGAATATTTTGCAACTAGAGTTAGAAAATATCTAGCAATGCAGGGAAGTTTCCTTTTGCTTTCACATGGTGTTTCAGGATGGACATGCAGGTTTTTTCTCCCAAGAATCAAGATTACCAAATTCACATCAAACTTGAGAATCAGGCTGCTGACTCCATGCTTCTTCCTCAGTGACAAAGATCTCTTTGGATACGTGTGGAGTATAGCTCTGCACCTTTCTCCTTGTTTTTGACTTTACACTGCATACAGCTTTTCAGTGGGTCCCTGTGACTACACCACAGGTGTCACCAAGCAGGAGCAGAAATGGGATATGACCCTACAGCCTGGTGGGGTCCTCACAGGAGTTCCGCAACCTGGCACCCTGCATGTCTGCAGGTCACCAATGCCCCATAAGCTGATCTACAGCCACACACAGCTGGCTTATGGAAAAGGGTAAGAAAAGAAGATGGTTGAGTTCTATAACAGGAGGGCTAAAAGGTGCTCTTTCTCCACAGAATAAAAGCTTGAGTAGATGAGTCTATCAGTAGGATCTAAAAAATCAGCTCTGACAAGAGATGGCAATACAACATTTGTTTCTTCTGGTAGATTTTGCAATTCAGATTTAAGCTTGTGACACTTTAGTGTATGAGAAAGCTGTCAAAAGCATTTTAAGCATAGTTATTTTTCTCTTTCCTAGGCTGTGTTAAGGTAACTTGGGTTTGTATCTTGAGGAATTAAAGTATAGCATTTTGTATAATTCTGAAATAGTTTTTAAATATTGTCTGTAAGACACAGCTTTATGCTGCAAACGTGATGATGAGGTAATGTTTATTAGTATTCACTTGATATAACCTAATTTATTCATTGCTTAATCACCCCTGAGAAATATGCACCCCTCCAAGTGAGATGACTAAACAGTATATATTGCTATCACACATTCTGTCTCCATGAGATTCCAAAAACAATAAATGCATGGGAAATATGTTTCTCCCACCAAGATTAATCTGTGCAGTCAGGGAGACTGATGCATTATACAGCAATTCATTTCAGTGAAATATTTCTACATGACTCTTGATAGCGAACAAAGCTGGAATTTGCTGAAATGGTTGTATATGGTATGCACTTCCCTCACAACAGCAGGAAACTTTTAGTAGTACAGCAGTTCATTCCTGAAGAGTTCTTTTCTTAAGCCAAGATGCAGCAAAGTTGGCAGCTCAGCCCCATCCAAAGTGGTGCTAGACAAGATGCAGAACCACAGGGTTTGGACAGATGTACCACTGACAGATGGTGCTGAGATTAGTCATTATCCATCAGCTTCAACTTGCATTTATTTCTCTGGTTCAACGCCAGTCAGCAATGAACCCTGACTGATAATGCCTTATTACAGGCTAATATTTATTAAGAATTGTTGACTCCCTAGAGGATGAAGTGGAGGCATAGACCCTGCTCATAGGAAAGGACAGACATAACAGACTGAGTTTGCTCATTATCATTCACACTGATGCTTACAGCTCCAGCATCAGCTCTGCCAGTGTCACTCTGGGGAGGGATCAAGGGTTGCACAGGAGTGGAAAGACCAGCTGCCATTTCTCTCAGAGGGATTTACACCAAATCACCAAAGTGGGCTTTTTGGGATAGCAGAAGAGAAGCATAGGTAGGCACTGATATCTAGAAATTTAGGATGGGCAATTCTATTAGTACTATGTCCACTATGTCTCAGGAATAGAAAAAAGTACATGTATAAGTACATACACAGATACACATATGTATTCCACTCTATTGTATAGACAAAAGAGTATAAGAAGGTAGATGGGTCTGTATATTTATATCTGACTCTTCCTCCATAATACAATCTCATGAAGTGGCACTAACAAAGCAGCACTTCAATACATCATCTATAATCATCTATAAAATTTTAATATAATATTAAAGTCATCCCCCAGCCCTAATCTACAAGGCTGTAATAAAAACCTAAACATTAATACTCTAGATTTAGCTTTGATTTACTCAACTGAAGCACATACCAAGACTCAAGTGTCTCCCTTGACATTAGAGAGATTGAAAAACTGGTGCTAAAAATATAGTTGTCTTTACAGTCTGACTAGTGTCTACAAATTATATTAAATTCCTCTAGAGAAAAATAAATGAAATTATGTTGTAAGGAGTAGACAACATATTGCATGTTCATTGTTGAAGTGCAAAGGAAAAGTTTTCTAAAATCTTCATCACTGATATTGACTGAAGAAAAATAAAGCTATAGTAGATAGCTGGTTTAACAAAACTGTCCTAGAATGCCTTTTATTTGATAAGGATTAAAAGAAAATTACTGCATAATGCAATATACTCAAGCCAGCACTGTAGTAAGAGGAGTCATTTTATCAACAGGATTAAGTCTCACAATAGAATAATCCATAATGGAAGTTACAGGAATGGAGTAAAAGAGAGAGCTAAAACAGTTGTTCTTTTTCCCCAAGAGTTATAAGGAGATGATCTAATGCTATGTTTTTATAAGCAGAGATCTTTCCCAAAGCATTTCCTAGGATTTCTTTTATATTTAATGAATTTCAGGAAGTGAGGAGGGTTGATGTTTTATGTTTAATGTAGTCCCTGAAGAGCAGAATAAAGCCATGAAGATATTCTATGTATCTTATTTTACAGCTGCCAGATAAGCTATTTTTTTCTTGAACAAAGACTCTCCAGCAATTTATGAATGCAGTTAAATGTTGAGATACTTCAATATAGAAGAGGTTTTACCTGTGCAACTGAGAATATAGGGAATTTATAAATCCCAGATTCTCAGCAGAAACGTCCCTCCAGAGTACTGCTTGTGAACAGATTTCTGCCCTGCAGATAGCTGGGGTTTCATCACAAACTCCCCCCAAACTCATTTCATACTAATACTCTCCAGTGCAAGATGGGCAGTGTCCAGCTGCCTCTTCCAGGATGGAAGAGCCTTTCAGCAAGGGATGCTGAAGTCTGTGTTCAGAGGTGAAGCTGAGTAAGAAAGCCCAGTTCTCAGGAGAATTCACCACTCAGCTGCACCTCCTGTGAGGCAGCACCCAAGAATCAAGTAATTTCTAACACGGGAATTTCTCTACAAGTTAGGAAGCACAGGTGCATTCAAAATCCCTGTAGATGCTCATGGCATTTCCACAGGTACATTTCAAGGCTAATGTAATCTAAGTGAAAAAAACAAAAAAAAACCAAACCCCCCTTTAACAATAATTACCTACTCAGAGTTTGTTCTTCACTGGAATAGAGCAAATTTGAGCAATTAGTTGGTCAGAAAAACACATCTAACTTTTCAGTGCAAAATACAAAGGAAGGTGACATCTTTTAATTTCCTTTTTTTCTAAATTCACGAACAGGATTTCAAGTAAATAACCAAGAAAATAAAATATTTGAAACATTTTAATTCACCGATAATTATGAGAAAATATGCTGCATTATGTGACGTGTCATAAACTGCTTTATGGGCAAAATATCATCATGTTGTACTTAATAGATGAAACAAAAGCTCAGCTGTCAATTGACACTGTTATTTTGGGGAAATTTCTTATTTACCAAAGAAGTTTTCCTGATATATTCTAAAATCTCAGACAGGCTAATGCCATTTGGAAAAAAAAAATTAAATTGAATTGATGCCTGAGAAACCTACTTGAAAAAAGATTCATACCTTAAATAACAGAGCTCTTAACTTGCAGCACTGACATAGATAAATAGGTTGCCTAGTAGGTTGTTTACTGTGCTATTGGACCTGGAGCATGATAAAGTAAGCGGAAAAGGGACTGCATAAGCTTTATCTCCATAACAACCAAGAAAAGAACGATTACAAAAGAGCATGGAAAAGCCACCTTCACAAAACAGGCTTTAACCTTAGAGCAATGGGAGCAGCACAGCACACTGTACTGCTGATGTCTAAATAAGAAAAGACAGTCTTGGCTCAAAACTATTGCATCTCACACCAAGCTGGGTGCTGCAGTTGGAATAATATCAGTGCAAAGCTATCTAATACAGCAGCCATATGGAACAATAAATTCCTTTAGAGGAATTGAATTATGATCAGTATGTTACAGAGGAAGGAAAGATAGCATGGCATTAAAGTGATTTGCAGAATATACCGTTATATCAAGAAATCATTCACACACTTCTTTCCTTTAGCATGTTTCAGGGCAGTAAGCCATTTTAAAATTAGTTAGTTTTAATTTGTTTTCCACAAAGTTTCATGATTTGAAAAGCTCTTCACTGTAGTTTGACCTAACTGGGTGAGTTCTTTTAGGCTTTACAAGAAAGACAGCATTCAAATACAGTCTTCACAGAAACCTCCTAGCTGAATAAAAAAAGGGACAGACCTTTGAAATGAGGAAGTCATTGGGAAGGTAGACTCACAACCTGAACCTTTTCCTGCTCAAAACATTATTGAAACTCCTGCTGGCTTTAATGAGCATTGGATCAAAACCTTGGTTTTCTCTTTGACTACGAATTAAGCTCTTTGATGTTAAACTGCTTTTAAGGGGAAACTACAGCTTTAATGTACAGACCTTCAGAAACACAATGTCTAGAAGAACTTCACTTTGAAAAATACCTGGGGGCATTTTTCTTCCCCCCAGGTACAATAAGTTATCAATGGAAATAGTGAAGATGTGCTACTCTTATATGTAGCCAAGCAGGATGGGAACAGCTATCCTGGCTGCCATTAACAATTTAAGTTAGCTCTTCCCTTCTCTTGCAACCCACAAACTTTTTGCATGGTCTCTTTCACACAGTGTCATTTCAGTGAGCTAGACAATGTAATGACAATTACACTCCCTTGAATAATATAGAAGCTCTTTTATCTGGGACTTTCCATTTACATGGAAAGAAAAAAACCCAACCTGAAATGGCTATTTGGTTTGGATATTTTCTCTAGGCTGTTTAATGCATAAAAAATAAGAGATTTTTTTTTCTTGGTCAAATCGGTGTTCTAGTAAACAAGAACTGATGGCACAGATTTTCAAACAAACATAAATAAGTCTGGAGAAAAAAACGGCAATTTTCAATAGCAAAGAACTTTATTAAAAATAATTCCAGTGTCTCTAGAAAGAAATCATTACCCATGTGGGAGATCCTCTTCCTCCCTTGGACCCAGCCTGTGGCAGAGAGCAGTCCTTGTACCTATGACAGCCACAGCAGAGCGAGAGAGGATGTTTACCTCAGTTTCCTTACTCATGTCTAGTGCCATTCCACAAAACCAAAATCTTGCCTGAACTGAGCATATTTGCCCCATTATTAACCCACCTACATGAACAACTTTCACAAAGATTTTTCAGTCCAAATATCAATTAAATTTTTTTCTAGGCAGACATGCTACAGGTATCTGTACAATGCAAACAAACTACAACAGCTGTAAGTAGCAAATATGTGTGTAAGATTTATTCAAGCAATAGCCATTCAAGAATAGTTATTATTTATTTTTCTTTTTCTCATTTATCATTCTTTTTCTTACTGCAATATGTTTCAATCAAGTCATAATTTCATTATTATCTATACCAAAATATTGGAATTGCAAAATTCTTTCTCCCAAACAATGCAAAAGAAATACAGTTGCAAAAGACCTGTCAAGGCTGATGTGTCATATTTACTGTTTCAATATTAGATTTACACTGAAACATGTAACTTCAAATTTATTTTTAGCAATTTTTCCTTCTTTTTTAGGTGTTTTTTTTTTTAATTTTCATGCTATGCTTACTGAGTGTGTGATACTAATCAGACGAAAAATTAAAAGCCAATGTTTAGCAGATGCAGGTTGTAAAGATGCTAAGCTATGTCTCTGCAGCAAACCAACCTATTCAGTTATTCAAGCTGAAATACAGCCTACCAAATTAACTCCACACCAAGAATGCTGGAAGTGGCTCATTTTCAGTAAAAGATCACAGTCCCTTTTAAATGTCACAGAACTGGAAGGTTTTCTTTTCACTCTGGGAAGAAGTGGATTCAGACATATTGTAATGACCAAAAAAATGGAAGAAGGATTTACTATGTAAAATCTTACACTGCCATTTCTAGCAGATTTCAAAAGATTTATTCCCAAATCAGTTTTGCATGAACTTATTCTGAGGTACTCTTACCGCATAACTGACTGGGAAATTATCACAATTGCACTAGCCAAGTTTGTTATTCAGAACATCCTAGTCTTTCCTTTTGGTATACATGAGAAACATTGAAGTTTTAGATAAAACCTTACCAGCACATACAGCATCTAGTTATAAAGTGTTATACCCATTATTATGATTCTTTTGGAAAATTGAAATCCCTTCCCAGATACATGCATATTCATCCTATATAGCATTCATAAGCAATTTTCATTAAAGCAGATGTTTCTTTGCAGAGTACTGTACAAATCCTGCTTATAAAGCTTACAAAGGGTTAATGATGAGTACGATTTAAGATATAACCAATATCTGATAATGGCTTCATTTGCTTCCACAAGAGAATTCTTAACTTTTCATCTAAGATTAATGTCATAAAGGAGCATCTGTGCTGATTCTGGCTGTGATAGATTTAGTTTTCTTCATCGTATCCAGTATAGGGCTCTGTTTAGGATTAGTACTGGAAACAGTGTTGATAACACAGGGATGTTTCAGCTGCTGCTGAGCAGAGCTTACCCAGAGCCAAGGCCTTTTCTGCCTCTTACCTCACCCTGCCAGTGAGGAGGCTGGGGGTGCACATGGAGGGGACAGAGCCAGGACACCTGACCCAACTGACCACAGGGACATCCCAGACCGTGTGGGGTGGTGCTCAGAGCTAGGAGAAGGAGAAGGAAGGTGGGGACATTCAGAGTGATGTTTGCCTTCCCCAGTCACTGTTACCCACGATGGAGCTCTGCTTTCTGGGGAATGGCTGAACACCTGCCTGCCCATGGTAAGTAGAGAATGGATTCCTTGTTTTGCTTTGCTTGTATGTCCAGCTTTTGCTTTGCCTGTTAAAATGTTTCTATCTCAACCCATGGATTTTCTCACTTTTACTCTTCTGATTTTCTCCCCCATCCCTCTGCAAAGAGACTGAGCCAGCATGCATGGGGCTGCTAAGGTTAGCTGAGGCTAAACTACAGCAGCATCATATACCTTGATAGACACACATGCAGAGTCTACTAGTATTTCATTCAGCTGTGAGCTAATGAAAGCTCTGTCCCAGTCTGGAACACAGGGAATTAAATCAGTGATACCTCTATGTGCTCTTCTGAGGTAAGCCAGAAATCTCCTAGGGTAAACCTCATTTTCACAGACTCTGCTACTATCCCTTGTTTCACACAGGCAGATGGATAGTGATAGAACAAGCATAAGTGGTTTTAAACTAAAAGAGAATAGATTTAGGTTAGATGTCAGGAAGAAATTCTTCACTAAGAGATGGTGAGATGCTGGAACAGAGAAGCTGTAAATGTCCCATCCCTGGAAGAGTTCAAGGCCACTTGATGGGGCCTCGGGCAACTTGATCTAGTGCATAGCATTCCTCTATGCCAGTGAAGATGAGATAATCTTTAAGGTTCTTTCCAACACAAACCAGTCTAAGATTTTATGATTCCATGATTGTTAGAGGATCGAGTCTTCGACATAAATTCAAGTTAATGGGCAAACTAGTGCAGCTGCCCCTTCTTTTGGTTAAGATTTGAGTGTGTACAAAAGAAGATGTGAGGTTCCTTTAATATCTGTTCAGCTACTTGTGCTTTTCAGAACACTTCAGTGTATTCGAAAAGAGGTTAAGAGCTCCATATCTGAATGGTTTATTTCAATTGTATCTTCATATAGAGTACAGATCTATTAAGGAAAAATGTTTTAATCTCCTAGAACTTAATTTACTATAATTTCACTGGCCTCAGTACTATGATTTTAAATTCATGTTGTACACGTTGCACTGTTGACTGTCTTTCTCCATTACTGAATAATATCCTGCTATGCTTAGTACTGCCCAAATTCACAACAAAACTTATTTCCTTATTCGTGAACTTCCAATCTAAATAATCCATGCACTTGACAAGGTTTTAGTGTTCAACATTAACAGATTAACTTTTTTCCAGAAGCCTTGCATTTGAATCTGGCTTAGCTATAAGGAAAATACGTTTGACCAATTTACATATATGATTAAGAACTGAGAGCAGGAAGGTTTCATAAAGCTAACTCAGCTCAGTTCACATCCTGAAGAGCTCAGCAAAGGCAAATATCTCTCCTCAGGCAATCAGATTTTGAACAACTTGGTGACTAGCCCGCACTCAACAGGAATTTCACGATGTCTGCAGATAGCTCATTATTTCCTGCAAACTTATTTCCTCATCCTTATCTCTTTATATAAAAAGATTTAAGATCCTTTTGAAGGTAAGCAAGCACAAATAGGTTCAAAAGATTAAATACGAGAGAAATTTTTTTCTGAGGCACAAAGAAAAGCTGAGTACTTATCTCTATACATGTTAGTCTTTAATGACTCTTGCCAGGAACCAGTGCAGCGACATTTACAGCAGCATAACTGTGGCATGGTGCTAACTCACAGCAGCCCGAGCTTTGGAGATGGAATTGAAGTAACACGGCAGGGGCAGACAGATGGAGAAATGGCAGCTCCTTTCTCAGCATCTCAGCTCTGGGAAGTCATTCCTGTCTGTAGCTACTTCTAGAGTGGCTGCATGAAAATAACACCATGGGGATACCAGTGGCATGCTTTAATCCTGCCATAGTGTAATACTGGATCAGCTAAAAATATCCCAGACTGATCTTGTCTCCTGACAGTCAGGAGAGTGAATTCTACTGTGTCTCTTGTGCTGAGTTACAGCTCAGATGAGTCAATTTTCAGTTCAATACAAGAATGAGGCAAAGTCACACAGTGATGAGCAACAAGAAATAACACTCTCTTCCCTTTATATCTAGGCAGTGAGACACTTTGGCTTTCCCAGGGAGCCAGCATTGCCCTCTCTGCTGCTGTAGTTTACCCATTCACACCTCCTTTTTCTTATCTCCCTCTTTGCTAAAAGGTTTTTTTTGCTAACAGGTTTTCCTCTTCGAGAACACAAACATTTGTATATACCCACTTATTCTGAAATAAAAACCTATGTAAATACCAACAACTAGAACTGTTGGTCTCATTCACAGGACCTGTGCATGCTTCCTACACAGTTGGCTACAGCTGCACTTTTAGGCTCTTAAAATACCCACATGCCTCTTCTAAGGATTCAGTCAGGTTACAATACTTATGCTCCCTGATGGTCTTCTGAAGACCTCATGTCCTGCCCTCTTCCCCAGGAGGGGCAATTGGATGTGCAAGCAGGGCTGCTGCACTGTGTTCTTTTTGCATCACACAACTGCAAGGCACAAGGCTGAAGGCTGTGCTTCTTCAGCACAAACTGTACCAAAGAGGGGGTTTCATACTGTTTTGTAATTTAAACATCAGCTTTCCCTTTCAATTATATTTGTTTTCCTACCTTCTAATTACATCTTTCTAGAAATACTTTTGCTCTGCTTTCATCTGCTCTACCACTGCATTTTTCTGGGCATAGCCAATAAGCCTATCAGTGTAATATCTAGATACTGGTAAGTCTGTGTGTGGAGAAATATAAGGATATTGGCAAAGAAATTACTATCTACAAGAAAATTCTATGAGGTAAGATCTGTTTAGGCAGCAAACAGATGAGTGGTATCTCACTCTTTGTTTTACTGAATCTGGAGAGACAGTAGGAGTAGAACTCGTACATAACATAGTGAGACAAGACTGCAAGAAAGGGATAAACTTGATCCAAGAGAGAGTGAGAGAGGTCAAAGGAGACTGAGATGCCTTCAGGGGGCTTGACCATCAGGAAATGCTTAGCAATCTACTAACTCCTCACTCATAAATGACTAGTTGTTTTTGAATCTTAAGTCACTGGACATCATTGATACATGCCTAATCTAAATACTTAAATAAAATATAACTATTCACATATTTGAACAATTGTTCAAATACAAGAATTTAGAGAAATACAAAGTTTCCAGAGCTGTTTCATGTAAGGCTTTGTTAATTAACAGTGTTTATAGAATACATATTCATGGAGAAACACCATTCTGCTAGTTACGTGGTTTTGTACATTATGGTAGTAGCAATACAAGATTAGAGAAAATAGTCACTACAACATAGGATACAACTAGATGAATATATTCAGTTGGAACAGTAGTTCATTTTTGAAGCTGAAGCCCCTTAATCACTCAAGGGTTTGGACTGCAGAGTATCATCTTTGAGTAAAGTCAATGAACAGTTGTATTGCCCGCTTAAAGTACCTCCACCACACAGACACTACAGAGCCAGAAAAATAAAGATAAATGGAGAGATAGATGATAGATAGATAGATAGATAGATAGATAGATAGATAGATAGATAGATAGATAGATAGATAAATGATAGATAGATAGATAGATAGATAGATAGATAGATAGATAGATAGATAGATAGATAGATAGATAGATGATAGATAGATAGATAGATGGCAGTGTTCAGCACTACATGGATGTTGTGGGTATTGAGACATTTAGCACTTTCTCAAACCTTTTATTTCCAGAGCTACCGTATTACCTGAGAATCTTTAGTTTAATTAGAAAAACATAAACTTTTGGTTCTTAAGAGTTGGGAGAAAAGCTTATGAAATTTAATTGTCATGACTTCAAAACTAACCTCATTTATTTGCAAATTCCCCTTTGATTTTTAATGCTTTAAAGCTAGCATCTTCTAATTATTTTCTCTAATGATGGTGACCCAGAATTATCTGTGCCAAGCTTGATTTTGACAGAAAATTGAATTGACAGCAATGATATGCAAATATTTATATGTCTATGTCTAAATTTATATATTTTTTTATAGAGGTGTAGTATGCAAAATGTGGTCCCATGCATAAATTAGCTTACAGCTGATGAGGTAATTATTCTAGCCTTGATTCAATACTGGTACTATTCAGTGAGAAACTAGCAACACTTAAAATGCTTGCAGAAGTTATGTGTTCTAGATTTGAACAAAACCACCAAAATTTAACCCCAAACAAAACCAAATTGTACAGGACATTCTAGCACTGACTGTTTATTTTACCTTTATTCTCTGAAATACAACCTTTTGTTGGTTCATTTATTAATAATCTTGTGCATATCATGAGAAGTTCAAAGTTTTCATCTGAAATATTAATTTAATATATGACTGGGAACTGAGTTTCTGTGCTTCCTCTCTTTCTTCTGGTACATGCATGTGCCACGTGAATCCTGTGCATTGTCTATTAACCCAATGAGGAAATTCTAAATTGTGAAGCTGAAATAATTTCTAGACACCAGGCTATTGATGATTAGTGATAATTCATTTTGATATCTACTTTGCTTGAAAATAGAAGCAGGTTTGTATGCTTTATTTATCATTTTGACCTGGACTAACTGATCTGAATTTCAGAACATTAACAAAACCTTATTATAATTAAAAAATTGATGCTTTAAATGCAATGGAAATTAACCTAAGAGGGAGAAAAAGGCCTTTCTTAAGTGAGTAGATGATGTAAAAGTCAGGTGTTGCTAATAAAATACATTTAATAGAAACTCAGTTTAGTTTTGAATACAAAAGAGAATTGATGGTGAATATTCTTGATTAGTCACATGTTTTTCATTAAATACGTCTTGTGCTTTTGAATGACTATGTGTTTTTCATTTTACAAGCCTCTTGATATAAAAATATATATCATATATATCATATATATCCTCAAGTCCAGATGGGCCAAAGTGGAGTCACTTGAGCCTCTGGCAATGGCAGGCCTCCATAAAATTGTCATTTTTCCTTTCTGGGAGATAAGGACTAGCTGATATGGTAGTGTGTCCAAATGGTCTAGCACTTGGTCCTAGGCTACTCTGTCCAGTTAGGGAAAGACACAGATATACAGCACCTCCTCTGAATTCATCCAGCCACCACCTGTGGATGATGAATGTATACATGGGGCAGAAGATGCCAAAGAATGCAACTTGACACTATGATTTCAGAAAATTGAACTGACATGGCCACATAAATTCAGATTTCATATAAGAAAGATTTTTTTGTTGCCTACACTGTCATCTGTGATGGAGATAACATCAAAGGAGACCAGATCCAGTATTGACAAGTGTCACTAATCAGTGAGCACCTTGGGTCCGTGGCACCTCTTGTTCCTACTAGCACTGTTGTGCTCACTTTGCACTACAACAAGTAGAGGGCACGGAGTTCTCATCTTGAAATTTTTCATGCTGGGTGATGCCTGTGTCCAATTAGTTTTTCTGGGAAAAGATGCAGTCATTTCTAATAGTGAGAGCAGATGCAACACCCAGCTTTACCTACGTGAAGCCTGGCAGTCTTACTGGAAGCCTCTGCCGACCTCATGCTTCCAAGGTGGCAGCTGACATCAGTCAGAAGAGTTAATTCATAAGGCTGACATGAAATTTTATCAAACCTGTGAAAACTTACGCAAATTCAGCCAAGTGATAAATCACTGGAAAACTTCCAACCCGAGGACACTTTTTTGCTCAATTTCCTGTCTCTCTTTGTGACCAGTATCTCGAGAAAAAGTATCAGAAAAGGGTAAGTATGTAGTACATCTTCTTGGCGTTTATCCAAGCCTTGGCCAAGACATTGAGGTTAGAAAGTGATCCTGATGCACACTTGATTTCTGAAAAGCAATTTCATGTGCTTTGTGGGCTCATCTAAGTCCTCACAAAGATCACTTGAATGAAAAATTTGAAGAAAGGAATACTTTCTTTTTTTTATAAAATTGGAAGGGTTGAAAGGAGCTAAAGTGCAATTCAGACGTAAGGAAAAAAAAGGGGGAGGGGAAAGTAGTGGAAAAAATATAAAATATAATTTACTCATAGGATCACTTATCACCTAATTAATTACTATCATTATAAATTTTTACAAGGTAAGAATAAAATGTCTACATAAAAACTATTAGCAGCTGTTTTCCAATTATCATGTAACTAAAATAGTGTTTCTTAATAAGCAAACTTGTTTACTGACCTGTAGTTAATGCAAAAAACATTAAGTGGTACACAGAATAAAAACATAAAATAATATGTTTTACTTTGGCAACTTAGATGACTGTATAATTTTAAAAAATTAGAAGAATTTTTAATGATAATTAAATAGACTTCCAGTTTGTTAATATAGCTGGAATTTTGAAAATAAAAAAAAAAACCACCAAAACCACCAAAAACCCCAAACAATTTATTTTTAAGTAAATAAAGGATAAAAAATCAGACTTCCTTTCTCTAAATTTTTGTTAGGGGCCTCTCAAGGTATACAAGCACATAAGAGACCACAACTCTGAAGTTTTCCTCCAAGTGCCAGATTACAATTTGACCCATGTTGTATACAAAAATATACAATGAAAACATACATACAACAGCTCTATGGAAGAAACAGTAAGAAAAAGGTGGAGATAGTTCTATAGTTCCATCTTGATGGTGTGTTTTCTTCTTTTGTGAATGTAAGGTCAACCAATGTCATTATGATTTAATAACACATATGGATCACCTTTATAATACAGAGAAAAGAAATGCCTCCTTCATATATAAAGGTCAATTATGCCTTGAAGGCTTGTAGAAGTCAATGTAACAGTGATAATGAAAGGTTACAATTTAGATGAAATCTAGCTATATGAGTTAAAATCCAATAATGAAAATTTGAGAAGTACTCCAGATAAACCCAACAATTATAACTCTAATAAAAAGGTCGTTCCAAGTAGCTTATCCAACATTAAAAAAATTAATAAAAATTTTGTCTTTGAGATCAACTCTTAAGTCTGCTCAGAAAGATAATCAAATTACAAACTTATTAAAAGGCCATTTAAGTCTCATACCCATGCATGACTGCATATTTTAACTGGAATTAGAAATGGTCACCTGATCTCATCTTCAGTAAATAAGTTGAAAGCAATTTTCCTGTTAATGTAGTGCCCACTAATATTACTACAGATAGGAGTCTGACAGCATTTTCATCAAGAAATCTTATTTTCAGAGATTCAATGCAAGTTGGTGATCAAATCCAGTTCATTGTTGAAATAAGAAATACAGTGACTCAGTGCCTTAGGATAAGGAAAGAAAAGAAACCTTGTCTTTAACAGTATTTTGGTCAAGACATGCAAACAAAATTTTTTTAAAGGGAAGGTTAGCTATGAAGTAGACATTTAAACTCATCTAAATTTGAAAGACCCTTTACTGGCTGGGTTAAATTATGCTTTTAATTTAATGACAACTACATTACAGACCAGTTCTTATTTAACAGAGATTCTAATCATGTAGGCAACTCAAAATGTACAAATATTCCTTGTATACTTTAGGCAAGTCATACATATAAACAATTATCAGATCAGAGAAAAAAAACCTCAAAGGTACTTTGGAGTGCAAGTAGGAAGAATGTAAAAAAGATCCTCAAAGCCATATGAATAAGGAACTATTCAGGAATAAGATGAATAAGGAATAAGATCTTTGTCTGCAGTATCTGACTGGCTCTCTCTGCATCTTTCTCCAGCTGGGATCCTGTGAAGTTGACTCTTTTCTTGCAAATATGTCCGGAAGAGTCAGCAAGACATTTCTTTGAGAGTTGAGCCAGCTTGTACACATCTCTGGGAGTGGGTTTCAAATTTCTTTCCTGAATCAAACTAGAGCTACAAGCTCAAGTCTTTCCACTTAATGCCACTCCTCTTCATACAGAGGCAGCATATTAATTCAGTTATTGTCAAAGCTAAATATTGAAGGGAAGTCAGAGAGTCTCATTGACTTCCCAAGGTAGGATTTAGGTGTGATCATCAAATCTCTTTACATCATTTCATTTAAATGACTTTTTTCAAGTACAAAAGATTTTGCAAACAAATTAGACATCAGGTCAAATATAAAACAGCTATTTATTTGTTAATAAACACATAAAAATGTCAAAAATTTATGAGGTCATCACCCCAGTAAAATATGTTTGCTGAACCAGTAGGCATCAGTTAGTTGGGGAAGATCTGACTTCCTCTGGTCCCAAGAACAGATCCTCCATGTTACTGACTTGCCATCTTCCAAATCCACAGTGCTTTTTCCTTCAGAAAACATCTATCTTTCCAAGCTGAGGTTTCTCCTCCTGAACCCTTGACCTGCCAATGAGTCCAGCCTCAACAGTCTCACACCTTTCTGCCTTTTTTTCTTTTGCATGGCATAACTCCAAGGCCTTTCTTGCACCACTTCCTCACTTTACAATCACAATCACAGAATTGCAACCACAGAATCACATAATCACAGGACAGATAAAATTGGAGGGGACAGAGGGTCATCCAGTCCATCCTCCCTTTTCAAGCAGTCATCCCAGAACATGTGACACATAATTATGTCTGGGTGGTTCTTGAGTATCTCCAGCTAGGGAGACTCCACAACCTCTCAGGGAAATCTATTCCAGTGCTCAGTCACCTGCAGAGTAAAGCAGTTCTTCCTCATATTCAGGTGGAAATTTCTGTGCATCAGTTTCTGCCCATTGCCTCTTGTGCCGTTTCCTGGCACCACCAAGAAAAGCCTGGCTCCATCCTTTTGACACCCTCTCTCCAGACACTGACATTCCTTCATGAGGTTCCCCCTCAGTTGTCACTTCTCGAGGCTGAATACGCCCAGACCCCTCAGCTCTTCCTTGTGAGAGAGATGCTCCAGGCCCTTATCCATCTCTTTTGCCCTCCACTGGATCTGCTCCAGGGGCCCAGAGGTGGACACAGGGCTCTAGATTTGGCCTCACCAGGGCTGAGTAGAGGGAAGGATCCCCACCCTTGTCCTGCTGACATGCTCTTCCTAATGCTCCCCAGGACATGCCACCAGGACTCCTCCGAGCTATGCTGTCAGTAAGCTTGCTGAGAAAGCATCTGCCCCTTCATCCAAGTCATTGATGAATAAGTTAAAAACTGGACCCAATATTGAACCTTGGGGGACTCTGTTAGTGACAAGCATCCAATTAATCCTTGTGCCACTGATTATGATCTTCTGGGATTTGCTGCTCAGCTGGTTCTCAATCCACCTCAATGTCAGCTCTTTCAGTCCACACTTCCTGACTTTCCCTGTGACGATACTGTGTGAGATAAGTGTTGAAAGCTTTATTGAAGTCAAGGTAGACAATATCCACTGTACTTCCCTCATCCATCCAGGTTATTTCATCACAGTAGGCAATCAGGTTGGTCAAGCATGATTTACCTGCAGTGAATCCATGCAGACTATGCCTGATCACTTTGTCATCCATAGGGCTAGAGATGGTCTCCAGGACTTCCTCAGAAATCTGAGCCAAGGTTAGGCATATACATTGTATCAGAGTAGGACCTTGAATTCTTGGTCAAAAATAGCTAAATCTCAAGGTAATAATAAGGTTATGGTCCCCTAGGACTGTTGGATGAAATTCAGGTTCCTCTTTGATTAATATTATTGAAATGGAAGAGCTACTGTAAGAGAGCATGTGAAAGTACCATCCTGGAATAACTAAAAATGGCTAAATTTTTATGCATCCTCTTGGAAATAGAGAAGCTAAAAATCTTAGAGAAAAAGAACAAGGATGTGAAACCCCATGCTGTGACTCTGTGACGCCCTTTGCTTTTTCTTAACTAGGCACTTTCACTGTAAGTCTGAGGCACTGCAGCACAGTAAGAGTTAGCTAACATGGAAAAGACTCTCTTTTCGTGTCTATGTGTCTGCCCACAAACAAGGTTCAGGCATTGACACTGTAACGCAGCACAACACCGTTTCTTCAAGCACTAGAAGCACAGTACTTTAAACAAGATGCATTAAAGGTCCTGGGACCTAGAAGGATGTTGAAGCCTGAAAGTTTCTCATTTAGCACCCTGAATAAATTACATAAAAGATATCCAGCATGATACTTCTTTTTCTTTTGTATTTACTTGGACCAACCAATGTGTTAGTTCATTAATTATACCAGAATGGCTGACAGCGTGAGGGTGGAAGACTTAATTTTCTTGTCAGGCAATGAAGGTTTTCTTTCAAAAAGATAAGGCAGCTTTGGGTCCATACAGAGATTTAACTATAGTACCTGAGGCACAATAAAATGAAAAATATAGTACTTGTGGAGGCTGAGAGGTGACTGTAGTGGAGCAAGGATTATAGTCAGAAACATAAAGTCCATCTTAAACTTCTCCTTAGATACCTATCACCTGCTTCTTTAGTATATTCAGTCTTTTATCTAGAGTACTCAAGTGATAAAACCAGGGCAGTGGATATAAATGAGCCCTTCATTTTCAGTATTCGTGTTGTATTCTGAGGCAATGATTTAGATCCAAATTCTATTTACAGCTAGGGAAAATAACTTTCGTAAGGAAGTCATTGTAAATTTTGGCAATTTTTGTATTGCTTATTCACAGTCCTTTATTAAGCCAGTTCTATAAATGGCTAAACAATATCATATGAATAGCATCCACTGCAGATTTTTGTGCCTTTTTTCAATGAATAATTATCTATCTTGACATTTTCTAATTGCTCAAGCAGCCATTATTCTCAGACACACATATATACCACTACTAATACTACATCTGGAATATGCTGAAAGTCTAAAATATCCAAGAATATATTTTCAAGCAATACAGAGGCATTACAACATTCAATGCCTGAAGTTTCATAAGAACCAAGCTACAAAATCCACAGCTCCTGTATGATCTCCCAGACCATAAACAAGAGAGGCATCCTTTGTATTGAATCCAGTGGTAATCTTCATTCCCTCCCTTTTTCATGGTGGACCTCAGTAAATCTTCTCAGTTCCCTAGCTTACAGACCTAGCTTGAATAACTTATGTTTAATGCCATCACCACATAAAGTCCCCATAAATCCTCCCAGTGGACTAAGTATCTACGAAATGTGCTGCAGGCTGTATTGCATTCCCCATTTTGAAAATTTAGAGGCAAATGTTTAAAGAATGTGATTAAGGTGGCTATTTTGATTACCAATAAGCTGGAGCACACAGGTGCCACAATATTTGTTACTTCAGGGAGCAGCCAGACTGAACTGGATATTGCTAATATGAAAAGAGGTATGTTGGAACGTCAGCTGGTTCTACGTCAGGCAAAAGAAAAATGCAGCTCATGGAAGTATTGTTCTTTAGAGGCTTGCTGATACTTGGCACAATAATTGGAACTAGAAGATGTCTAAAACCAAGCAGTAACACTCAGTTCTCTTAATCACAATTGCTGTTAAATATTAAGGTGTGGTGTAATTTCTCACAAGTACATGGGATAATGGCCTTGCAGAATTTCCTGTCCTTTGTCTTTGGAAAAGCCCTGTCAAATACTTGGTTGCTGCCCCTGAAGGCATAGTCAATGTGTGGAGCACAGTGGTGGTGTTCCATGAGTTGCCTTTCCCTAAAGATTTCCCATGAGCTACTGGTCAGCACCTCTGATTTTCTGTTGTCCTTCCTCCAGCATCTGCTGCATTGTGTCCTGCCTTCCGCTTTCAATAAGAACAGGAACCCAACACCTGAAGTAGTATTGACTCATAGTTTAGTCTCTAAAATTTAGCTCTCCTTGCTGTCTTGGTAAGTCTTCTAAGGCTTCCACCTAGAGGAGCCTTAAAATAGAGGGATATTAGGCCTGAGACATTTTTAGCCATATAACTAAACAGTATTATATTCAGCAGAGAGAGATTATTTTTGCTGGATCCATAAATTGATTTCCATGGGAATGTTGTACCTAGGAAGTGAAATTCTTGTCTTAGCAGAGATATGGAAAAAAGGCTGCGAACTGTTTATGCCACATTTGCTGTTGATGTTTTTATCTGGCTAGGTATGTTTGCAAGCACCTGCAGACAGAAGAGTTCCTATCAAATCTAGCTTAGGGCCAGATTCTAAAAATAATAGATCCACTCACTCATTGCAGATTTCCAGTAGAAACTGTACATTTTTAGATTTCAATGGCAAAGTTCCACATAAACATAAATGTAAACGCTACTGTGCCTAATTTGAATCAGAAATCTGGCATGAGCTCTCAAAAACTGAAACAGAGACGGAAGCAAACACTTCAGGAGTAAACTTGAATAAAGTCTTTTTACCTTTTATATTTGTCTCTAAAATTTTCCTGCATGAAAGCACTATAATTTAATCTATACAAGACCTTTAAATTGTGCATAATTTATGAGAGATAAGAAAATTTCCTCTTCAGCTGTTCCAGTCTATTGGATCTGACCCTATTTGAAAACATTTTACTTCTTGTATTGAGAAACAGATATTCTGAAATGAGTACATATTCAATCAGGTTCTTTGTAAGAGCTCATACTTGTTAGGATCTGCACCTATGTATCACACACAGCTCCCTGAAGGGTTTGGAGGTCAAACTGGAACTGTGGGCAGCCAGGGGGACAAGGCTGCACAGAGCCCCTTGGCCAGGCTCCCCACAGAAGCCAGGGCTGAGGACCAGGGCAAGGCAGGCAGGGCAGGGTCTCAGCCAGGAGCCACAGCCTCAAATCAGCAAGTGAGGTTAAAAATTAAGCACTGCATAAGAAGAAGCGTATTTTCAAAGTATTTTTATACACCACATATAAATTAAAAGTACTATTTGAAAATTTTTTTTAAAGTATTCTTCAGTCTTTCAGAATCACTGTGAGTGGTGATTTGTGTCCTTTAGAGAAAACTGCCCTTTTCCTGACACTTTCTGTCTTTTATGTTTGCCTTCAGATGTGAAAACAAATCCTCCCATTTGGGACAAACATCACACAATGGCTGTGTTTCACAAAGCTCTTGCTTATCAGATACTGCTTGTCTTCATTTTCTTGTCAAAAATACCATCCTTGTACCCATTTCATAATAAAATTGAAAGACCTTTCAACCTCAGAAACATGAGTACAAAATTTCCAAGTAGATCTTAAAATGCAAGGAAGGACATTTCTGGTACAGCTGTCACCTGTGTAAAAGCCAAGTTTTCCCCTAGCTGGCTCAATCCTGACTCTGCATAGATCTTGGAGTATGCAAAGCACATTGAAATAAGCTTGTGACTAGAATGCTAAAATATCTTAAGGGACCTGCTCTTTCCTTGCCTCAGCACTCTTAGTGCTTGTGTCATTGGCCTCTTGCTAAGAGTCACTGTATTTTTCTGAAATCCTCTGATTACCAGTTTTGAACTCTAGGGTCATCCTCAGTTCCCCAAACAAAATTATCTCCCAATGACTTACAAAGGAAACTTGAAATATTGTGGGATTTTGTGCATTTGATGCAAATTTATCTTAGATTGTCCTATTTTTGTGATTCTCAAGGTGTGGAATAAAGAATTTTCAAAAGGAAAAATAAGGATAAAAATGTGTCAAGTAGGAAGCCTGGGTCATTTCTTACAGGTTCAGACTACTCTTGCTCCAAAATCTTCACGCAATGTAATCACAAATGGATATTCAATGAAGTCTTGTCCAGGAATCAAATACTTTAAATTTGAAGGGCCAGAATGATTTAATATATTTTTTCTCAACAGAGATTTTAGTGAAGTAAACAGTTTTATATTATATCACAATAAGGCTTTGGCAAGTAATTTTGTAGTCAGAAAGGGATTTTAAGAGATCATTTCTTCTGCCCACAGCACAAGACCAGCCGCAGCTATGCAGTTGTAGTTCACTGGCAGACTGGGAGCTGAGGTTGCACCAATGCTGCTGACCTGAGTAGTGCCAGGGTTCACACCACAACAGCTCTGGGAATGCCTGCCCCGTGCCAGCCTGTGCTCCCCCAGAGAGCTTCTGGCACCATTCCTGAGTCCCAGCACCACAGACACTGTCCACAGCACACACACTAGGGGTGAAAAATTGATATTTTAAATTCTATGGATAGGTGAATGACAATACTGCAATTTTAGAAAATTGAAAAACAAAGCATTTTTTGATTTTGTCATGGTGATTTTAAATCTATTAATTAACTTCTGGACTTATGAACAGAAATTTTTTAGAAAATCATAGGATAGTTTGTCCTGGCTGGCGCCTTTAAAGGCCATCTAATCCAACCTCCCTGTCATAGGCAGGGACATCGTCCATTAAACCAGATTGCTCAGAGTCCCATCCAGGCCCACCTTGAATGTTTCCAGGGCTGAAGCATTTACCACCTCTGTGGGTAACCTGTGTCAGTGTTTTAGCACCCTCATTTTTAAAAAAAAACTTTCATATCTAGCAAAACTTTATTCACCTTTAATTTAAAATCAGTACCCTTTTTCCTATCACTGCCTAAAAAGTCTGTCACCAAATGCCTTCTCATGGTTAGAAAAAAAAACCTTCTCTTGATACAATAACTTCAGAAGTTCACAGCCATTTTTTCTCTGTAACTAACAAAATTAAAATATCTTCTGTCATTTTTCTTGCTAATTGTTCTATGGCTTATGAGTCAATTCAATTTAAACAATGTCAAATTTTGTTTAGGCCCAATTGATTTATAGTACATTTTGTGACCTCACCTTACTGAGAAAGCCACTTTGAAAAGAATAATTTTTCTTAAGAAGCACTGTAATTATCTAATATAGCTCAGGCACAACCTATCTTTTCCTCTAGGAAAAAATACTTCTCATATATTAGTTCTGTGGGTTTATATAGCATGAAGATACAGGAGTAAAACTTTTAGTTTGACAGCTAAAACATCATACTGCCTAGTACTTAATTTATAGAAACAGAAAATTTTAAAATCAAGTATTGAATTGTAATGCATGATTTTCAATAATGTCAAGAACTGCCACTCACACATTATTTTTTAATTATCAGTTTGTTTACAGACTGATTTAGTAGATTAACATTTAAAGTGTAAAATATGCTGGTCAAAAACTTGGTGGAGTTGATCTTACTTTGGTAATGTTCCCTTAATTGTAAGTATTAAGTTTTAGACTGCAAGGATTAGATAGAAATAATATGGCACAATTTATTTTTTTTTTAAACAGTAAAATGTGCAATCTAAATTTTTTTGCCTCTTTTCTGATGCTGAGTGCTCTAGACTTATTTGAAAAGAAACACATCAGCTGTACTCCTGGAATTTCTTTCTAAAGCAGGTAAGTTAAAATGCTTATCAACAAATTATCTGTCATCACTTTGATCCAAACTGTTACTACTACCTAGTTGGTCAAAAATTTTTATCGAAACAGATTTGGTGGAAACTGAGTTATAAAGTTATGTCATGAGAAAACAAATAGGAGAGAAACCTCTTGAACTGGAAGAGAATAAAAGAGGTTTGAATCTATGCTAATCAGCAGAGATTCCTTAACACCATATGTTGCAATTATGAGAATGTAATTTAAAAATGTAGAAATACAGATTATTTTTCAGACATTTCAATTAACATAAATAAAATTTGCAAATTAAGTTTTTCAAAACCCCCCACCATGAAAAATACTGAACATATTTTTGATGTTTCATGAAAACAAAGTTCAAAATATCAATATACCATCAGTTCAGGGGTTTAACCAACTCAGATAAATGCAGAAAAAAAGGACAGGATACTATCTAATAATTTTATCATTCAGACAATAAGGATTGGAAAATGAAGCATGAAGTAAGAGGTTTCTGATCTTCATAGGCAAAACAGTCAGGAGAAATTACACAGTGTGATGAGCTTTTAGCAACTTGTTTTTTTTCTTTTGAGACTCCTAGCAATAAATAGCAGACATTTCTTCCTGCTTCTTGGTCCACACACCTTCTTGAGGTGTTTGAAGCTTTCTCTGTGATTAAACAGTCTCATTTGTTTACAGTGAGGCATGCAGAAAGTTTGTCTGTAGCTTGTGTTCATTTTGTGTCAACTCTCTTCAGGTATCTTTGAAGTCAAGTGAATCATCTGTTCTTTGCCTTCATTTTCTCTGTTTAATAGTCTAGCTCTGTGTTTAAAGTTAAGCAGATAATAGTTTGCTTCCCCAGACTGAGGTCTCTATTAAAAACAGTCAAAAATATATGCCCTAAGATAATTTACAATCTTGCTGTATCCATGGAAACATGATGGGTAGAGAGTTCCAACAGACAACTGTTTACCCAGCTTTTACACTTGCTAGAAACACATCTTTTTTGGTTGTCTTTGCCAAGTTTTCTTATTACTCTGCCTTCCAGGGCAGAGACCCTGAATACAGAAGGTGAGCATCTTATTTTCATCTGTGTTTATGGAAATTTCATTTTTATAATATATTCATGCTACCCAAGTGCATTTGGTCATTCTTTTGAATGATGTATGGAATTATTAAATATATTTTATTTATTCTAATATTATTTACAGTTGTGAATAATTTTAACACTTCAATAAATACCAGTCTAACAAGTCACCATCTTAACAATTTTTGCTATTGCAGTGGGATGGGAAAAAGAAGATTCATTATTGTTATATTTTTAAAATCAAATGGAAAATATAAATGAGAAAAACACACTGGTATGTAAGGGAACACTGAAATTCATCTGTGCTCAGTCATAGACTCACTGCTCATTTACTCACTGTGTTATTAATAGACAGAGGTTCTATTTTTGTCAAACAGGCTCAAGTCATCTATTCTTTTCATTACAATGCTCAAGAGCACTCTAAGACATTTGGGAACAGGATTAGAATAATAGAAAAACAACACAGAAGTGCATTGCACCAAGTCTTAATTTGCCATAATCAAGTACTAGAAAATCAGAAAAGCAAAGGAATGCCTTCCAGAGAGCTGCCTCTTTCCTTGAGACACTTACAACCCAAATATCCATCTTTTACACATATGGAACACCTTGCTAACTCCTTACTAACAAACACAGTGTTGACAGTCATGAAGAAAATAATTTCATGCTGTAGCTGAAAAACCAGTTACTTTTTTTCCTCTTAGTATTCTTAATGGGAAACTTGTGACCACCCACCTTTCCTGTGATCAGAAACTATTTAATAATTTACATTCAAAATATAGCTAATCAAATAGTATTAGATATTTGGGTATTTTCTTTAACTCAAAGAGCATTTCTTCAACTATGATGTCTACTTTCTTTCCATATTTACAGACACAATCCTATCATCTTGAATCCATTTAATCTTGTTTGGTCAGATTGAGCAAAGTAACTTATTTTATGGTTTGACTACTTGAACAAGAACTCATGTATATATCATTATCTATCTTCTGACCACTTCCACAATATTTCTTCTTGCTAAGCTCAAGACACCTTATCTTTTAGTGAGAATGAAAAAGAACTACCTTGAATTTACCATGAAGTGACTGCAGTCAGGCAAACACCTAGTAGTTACTACTCTATGGTAACTGCTAAATCTGCATCCTTTCCAAATTGGCACTAACTCATGCACATATCAATATCTTGAGACTCCTCTTTCATTGCAGCACCTATTTAGTTTTTATTTTTAGGGTAATTTTCATGTACATACTTGAATATACTAAAAAAACCCAAAACGTTTCAAACATTTTGTGGGAACAAAAGGTTCTCTCTGGCTGCACTTAAAGGCACAGAGACCCAGGCAGGGGGCTCAGAGACCTTGGCACAGAGCCCAAAACACCTGTGGTTTGGATTTTACCCCACGGGAACGATTGGCAGCTTTAAAAGAGGAATTACAAGTCACAAGAGTTTAAATAGAGTAATGATAAGTTTGTCACAGGGTGAAAAATTAGATTTAGTACACGGGGGTGTGTGAGGCCAAGATGGAGGAACCTCGTGGCTTTTTAGGTTTCTTCCTTCTTCACCTTCTCCATTTTCTGCTGTGATGGTGACACTGGTGATTGGTTTAGAGTAGCTATGGACTGTAACAAGAGTGATAGGTATTGGAAAATAATTGTAAATAATTCTCCTGGGTTGATGCTAAATTGTATCGTCTGTTTAGCTCAGAAATAAGTGTTGTACCTTTAAAACTTGATCTGAGAGTGAAGGAGAAGCAGTGGAATGTCTGAGGTGGTTGTTTTCTAAACATAAAGATCAGAGTTTTCAGCTTTCCTACACACGGCCTGTGTTGTCAGCAGTGTGGACAGCAGAAGAGAGCTCTCCTTTGCTTTTTGTTAGTTTTTGTTCTCCGGACTGTGGTTTTTTTCCTTTTCCTTGGAACTGTTTGAACCTGCTCTGGACTAAACACCCAGAAGGGCCCCAGGAGCTCCCACCTGTGTCCCACCGGGCCTGGCCTGGGCCCGGCCTTTCCCAGCCCTGAGGGACCGACAGCAACTGAGCCGAGCTACAGCCACGGGAGAGACTTTCTGAATTTGGCATCTCTGCGGGGCAATGAGAGGTTTTGTTGTTCGGTGTTGTTCACTTGTTGTGCTGGGCAGTGTTTTGGCTGTTAAATAAACAAATTTTTTCCACTTTCCTCCAAGGAATTTTTTTTTTCCTGTCCTGAACCAGCTGGGGGGAGGGGCGGCTCAGATTAGTTTTTTAGAGGAACTCCATCCAGAGGTTTTATTTCCCAAATTTTCCCTAAACCAGGACAATAATGTAAACGTAGTTTTTAGTATAAAAGATTAATTCCGCCTCAAGGGCGTGTGGAGTGCCTTCGACCGTCCTGCTGGAAGGAGCTCAGCAGGTCAGAGAAAGAATGTTATAGATAAGATAAAATAAACAACCTTGGAAGCAAGACTTGAAGAGTTTCAGCTTCTTCTTTCACCTCAGGCGTGGAAAAAAGGACTTTTAATAGTTCAGGAGAATTTCTGCAGAAGCAGAAAACCCAACAACTTTTGAGTAAAGATTTTTGTCCATTTCTAGCATCATTAGAAACACTTTGCATGTACTTTTCTGACAGGCATATCCTTTAAGTGGCTCACAGGCATTCTACAATTAACACCTGCAAATTTTCCCTCCTTTCTTGTTTGCACCTGTTGCATTTCCAGTTTATGGCAGTCATTCTTCTTCTCAGTCCCTGGCTGCATGACCTTATACTTGACACTACATGTTATCCTTCTTATCACTCCAGTCCTCAAGGTCATACAGCTCTTCCTGTATGATATTCTGATGCTTCTCTGTATTGATTGCTGTTCCCAGCTTTGTGTCATCAGCAGATTTTATCAGGGCACAGTTATTCTTTGTGCCAAGGTCACCAATAAAAACATTACATATAATTGGCCTCAAGACCTATCCTTGAAGGTAGCTACCTTCTCCCAACAACACTGTTCTCTTTTTAGCAGTCTCCCTGTTAGTCAGTATTTTACCTGATTTGCAGGTCTTTTGTTGTGTATTATTGTTGCCTAGAATGGTAAGAAAAACACTCCAAACAATATTAGAACTGATAACATAAAGGGCAGTCTTTCAATGAAAGCTTTTAGGTGCACAAAATATAGCTATGCATTCATGTGGCATCACATTTTCACAATTTTTAAAAGAATTAGTATATCTTGCAAATACATCCAACAGGAGACAAGGTGCCCTGGTAACCCACCCTTGGACCTGTCCCACTGGAATCCCTCCAAGGTATTTAACCCTGTGTCTTGTCATGTCTCCCAAATGCTGGTGCAAAATAGGATGACTTTGTTAGAAATTCTTTTCTTAAAAATAAGACTAAAGAGAATTTCAAGAGGGTGACATGATGTATGAGAATGGGTAACTACTATTCTAAAGTGTAAGAAGTGCTAGAAACTATGCAGCTATATATATTAAAAATATACAAAGCTAAAAATAGGTAAAAAAGGTAAAAATCTTTAGCATTCTCCTCCATTGTCTTTTCTCCCTATTTTCCATCTGCCCCTCTGTCTCTGCCTTTTCCTTTAAATGCTCTAATGCTTTGAAGATTGCTTTAATCAGACAGTCTGTTCATAGTAGAACAGGCATATGTGACTATGTCCTAACTTGTAAATAATTAGCAAATGCAAATTCAGATTTTTTCCATGGGGCATAGTGGTAAAGCCAACACAGATCCACTTCCTGCTGTTATTAAAATAAAGCTCTAAGGTCAGTGTTTAAGTCTCTTATACCTTCGTAAGTACCCTTGCTACCAGTCTTGTGGTTAAAAGGGCATTAAGACTTGCACTTCCACTCATCTCTTGGAATAAACAATTATGCTTTGAATGCTGAAAATAATTAAGTTCAGTTCCTCATTACAAAAGTGGTTCCCACCTCTGCCTCAGAGAAGTTAACTGCCTCTCATAGGCAGGATGTAAACAATTCTACTCTCCTTTGTATTTCTGTTATAGCAAACCTCATCTTTAAGTGCTCTCCCTGCATTATATAAGTGAGCACGGGTGCCTCATGCAGGACTGTGAACTATGCTGGGTGCCAAGGAACCAGAAATTGCTTACATTATTATTAATTCCATGCAAGGGCCCTTCATAATGTGATCTAGAAATTAGACTTTTTAAAAATAGCACAAAGAGTGTTAAAAAGAGAGGGTTTGTTTCCTCATCCTCTATTTTTTCTGTTCTAAGCAAGGAAAAAAGGATAGCAAAATATCTTCTCAAGGTTGCAAACCTCCCAGGGCAAGTGTTTAGCATCATCTCAGTTCCAATACACTTTACCAAGATGATTTTCTTTTACATTTGTCCATAATACCAAGAGGTTGACCTCACCTTTGTAGTATTTTGTCACAATTTATAAGGAATTTCAAAGGCATCCACTACAGTAAAGTAGACTTTAGCTTTCAAAGACATTCTTCTCTGCTTTCCTGTTCTGCTTTCATACATTGACCAGATGCACATGATGATCTTTTTGCATATTCTCTAAAAGAAAATATTTCTAGAACTTTTTACTTCTAGACAGAGCAAAAAATAAAAGTCATTAATCATGTCCTGTAGAATGTCACTATTATAGATGCTGTAGAGAGTTTCCATAGTGGCAGTAAAATATTCATATTTTCAGAGAACCAATTACAAGGTACACTAAATCATTTCAATGAATTATTGGTGATATTCAGAAAGAAGTGAGAATTTCTTCCTGTACACATAATTACCTGAGGCAACCACTTCTTTTCATGGTCAATGAGGGGAAAATTATAGTTGATGGTGAAGAGAGACTTATGTTAGCAGAGAAAATGTATGGCATTAAAAATCACCATTTTCCACCTTTGACTTCAGAACTGGAATCTAGTGTTCACCTCAGTGGGTAGCAGAAAAAAAGCTCCAAAATTCCTTTTAAAACCTTACCAATATCCTACTGAAAGTACAATTTGATTACCCTTCCCACTCCTGTAGTATCCCTGTCCATTTTGTCTGTACTTTCTCTGAAAACAAGACCAAGAATTTTCCTAGAACAGTAAGAAGACAGAGTTGCTTTGTTTTCTAAGTCCTTTTTCTTAGTAGTATTCCTTAACTTCCACAATAATGTAAGTTAAAGAGATACAAATTGTCTGTCACCATTCCTCATATTTTCAACTTTTTGTGTTCTAAATCCCTCTTTCACAGCTTGTCCTGTCACGATGCTGCCAGGTCACTGGCATTTGGCTTGGAAGACATTGTGACCATTTTATAAATATATAGGAAAACCCATGGTTATTGTCACCTTACTCCCTTCCGTAGGTCCACACCCCTCATGTATCTGCATGCCTTTCACAACTTACTATAAATACGGATTGACATCTCTCTGGATTAGAGAGTAGCCTTTTCTTTGTATATTTTATAGCCAGGAACTCCTGGCAATACCATGAAAAAATGATATAACAGTAGGAAAAAGTCCCACAGGTGCATCCTTTCAAACTGCTGCACACAGCTTGAACAATGCTGGGTATGTGGCAGTGTAATTGTTGAACAAAAGCTGCACAAATTTTCTCTGTCTAGTTTATGCTAGGTGGCTAATAGTTACTATGGAAATGTAAATTAAATAATTGGTGATGTGTTGGACTATAAATGTACTTCTAAATGTTGTCTGAAGTTCCCAGGTTTTAAAGCAAAACTATTTTGAATGTTTATAAATGCAACTATGTATCTGAAACACAAGACATGTCCTGCCACCATTACTGAACTGCTCTCTAGACAGTGCTCTCAGATATGAGTAAGAAGATATGTTGGTTTTGGCCGAAAAAACAAAATCTTTCTCTTTCCTCAACCTCTCTTTGTTTTATCCCTTTCCTTGTCTTTTTTCTTTTCTATTTTTGTTGCCTTTATTGTTTACTTTTGTGTTAGGTAGTTTCTTTGGTTCTGTTTGACACCTTTGTCTCAAATATAAATAATTCCTTCATCCTTGTCAAAGAAACTCTGTGGACTTAAACGGCAAAGTTGAAAAGATGAAGAAACATTTTTAAATTGTTAAACTTGTCTAATTGGTTCTGGTTTACAGTCATTTTAAACCTCCTTCTTGTGATAGACCTCCTTCCTTTGCCATCAGTGACTTGATCTTCACAACCTTCTTCTCTTACCCTGCCAGGCCTCCCAGAAAAATAATAGATCCTTCAAAGTACCACTGACCTTTTTGACATGTTTGACTATGGGTGATTATGCTGTGCTTTCCAGAAAAAATGTCACCCAAGAGCAACCTCTGATTGCAACCAGGGTGATTCTCCCGCTTTTACACTGACATCGATTGTAAATAACCCCCCTGAAATCAGTGAGTCAACTCTGTGTATTGGTATATATCTGAAATGAGAATCAAACCTCTGTGTTATTATCTCCACACATTGATAACAGCTTCCTACAGACACACTGCGGTATAAAGTCTACACACAGCAGCTTTAGTACCCATGGGCACAGTTCTTACTTATAAAAGTTAACTGAAATTAAGTGTCTAAATAAAGGCAGACTCTTTGAAGATCAAATTATTTCCCATTGCTCCACTTGTGATCACAATTGCAAAGCACCCCTGTGATCATTATCAGCTCTAAAAAGTTACACGGCTTTGCTTTTACAGAAGAAGCCCTTGTAATAGGGGTGGCACTTGGCAGTTTCTTATGGCAGCTCTCTGAAATGCATTTGCAATGCATTAGCCCTCCACACACACATAAATGCAACATGTTGGCCATGAAAATGCTATCCATACACACAAAATCTACCCTACCTAAACTGCACACATACTTTGTGCTGCTCTGCAAGGCTTGGAATGAAGCTGCATAATCAATCACTTAACACTGATTTCATGGGCAGAAACCATGACTTCATACCTCCTATTTTTTAAAATTTTTTACATTATATGATCAGAACTTTTCCTAATGTTGTGCATGCATCCTTATGTACACATAAATATAATTGCATTCACAAATTCACAGAAACACATGCATCCTTTGCAGTGATTTTGTTGTTGACTTCAGTGAGAGATGCGTTTCATCTGTGTGAAAGTGTGAACCGCTGATAAGAAATAAATTACAGCTTTTTGCTCTTTGACCACCTTTCCTCTGCACATGTCAATGCATCACCCTTGGGAACGCCTCAGCATAGGAAAATAATGGGCCCTATGAAAGGCAGATTGAAGTATTTTAAATCAGCCTCCAAGGCAAATGTTCTCTCCTTCTTCAATATGGCAGAATTTCAACACTCAAATATACTTGTATTTCTGCCTAACAGGTATAATAACTTTTTTTGTTGTGCCTAAAACCCTATAATGAACTCCATTTCACTTGCTACTAAGTTACTTTTAAAATGTTTGTCTTGATGTATGTGACATAATGCATGTGACGGTGTACTACAAAAAAATCAGTATGAAGTTCATAGTTAAATGATTTAAGACTTGTAGGACTAAAAAGACATTATTTCACACTTTAGGAGTGGATTTCATGTCCAAATTCAGCAATTCAACAAATTAGTTCTTCTGAGGACAAGTGAATTAGTATATTATTCTTTAATTTGATACCTGCTGACTGTTGCATGAGAAACAATTAAAATGCGTCCACTGGAGCAATTAAATATGCAGAAATGGACAACTGTAATCCCTGAAATTTTCAAATTTCAAATATGTCTTCAGAGTTACAAAATTTCACGGAATATTTATAAATTTTTAAACATAAACAGAAATTATTTCAATTTGTTTTCATAAAACATTTTCTAACAGAACAACTGTTGGAAACTCATGATCATAAACAAATAAAAATCCTTAAAACTTCTTAAAGTTAAGATACTATGTGTCTTCTCTGGGTTTGAAAGTGAAAGCAGGCATGTCAGTAAATATTTGTAAAATGTCACCTAATCTGAATGAAGATTATATAGACATGGATATGTCAATTCATGTTGTGCTTTCAGGAAATTCCTCTGAAAATAAGAGGTATGTAGCTTCATTTGGATATGTTGGGTATAACCTTTCTCTTCACGGGAAGCAGTAGTTGTCCTTTGCATTGTGTGACCCATGACACCGTGTGAATTTAGGAAACACCTTGAATTGCAATGTTAGTGGTTCAGTAGTCAGCACTGTTACACATGTTAATACACAACGTCTCAAGAGATTCCATGTGTTTTAGGAACTGAAAAACCACCATTAAAATAATTATGCATTTTCAGTGACAAGAGTTCTGACAGATTGAACACTAGTATGTTTACCTGTCACAATTCAAGTATTTATCCAATTTAAAAACAAACAATCTTCAAGAATATTTACAAGGGGTATTGCCAACTGCAGAAAGAAAAATAAGAGGAAAGAAAAGCATTTCATAAGAAAAGAAAAAGACATTATTGCAATGGATTCTGTTATCTTTAATTAACCATGATTGCGCCCCTTCAACATGCTCACTTGCTGTTTTATTCAATCATTTATCTAGAAACAATCACGTAAATTATAAGCAGTAAATCAGGTAACAAGTAATAATGACAGACAATGCAGTTACTTTATTTTATTCTTCATGCAATGCAGTGACATTACTTTATCAGAGAGGGAAAAGAGTAACATTACCTGACTTGTCAGTGATCTCTTTATACATGCAGTAAGTTGGGAGTCTCAGTTTCGAGTCCAGAAGAACCGACCCCAGAATCTTGAGACTGGAAACAAAGATTAGCAGAAATCTATTCACCAGAACTGGGACCTAGTTTGATATCTGAGAGTCATTTGTTCCAGGGAGGTGCAACAAAACAACCATAACTCTGAATTATTTTGCTCTAGAATTTTCCCAGTGCACCTGCAAAAAGTCAGAAGAAAGCATGTAGGATTGTCCTCTGTGCATGTATGCATGCATGGGCACATATGTACATAACCTGAACCAAGGCAAGAAAAATGTCTGTGAGCAATAAAACGCTATCTTAACTTCTTCAAAGAGATATTTTTGTCAGTCAAATGCCTAAAGGAATTTCATCCTGCCATTTCATCAGTCATTGGATTTAGGAATTGATCCTGAGGAGCGCATTCTCCCACTGCCTTGGCAGTCCTGTTCTGTAAATATGTACCTCTCCTCTTGTGTACCCTCAGGCCTGTGATGTACCAATCCTGGATCATTCCATGCACATGAATATCTGTTGAAAACAAACAGAATAGGAAGACTGGCAAGTGCAAATCAGATGTTTCTTTTACACAAAGGTGTAGCCCATATTTTTTAAAAATATGCAGAATTTGTATCTCTGTAATACCTGTATTTTGTAATGAATGGCAGAATTGCTAAGGCTGATCAGTTCGTGATTGTCTTCCTCTATTTTCCAAGCATATGATGATGTACAATAATTGTGTGAAGCATAAAAGAGTCACTTTTGAATAAATGGTTTTAGAAAGCAGTGAATTTTAGAAAGCAGTGAATTTTATTTGTCTATTTAGGCAAAGAAAATTATTGTGACAGTGCAAAATAAAACCTATAGTAGCATCTAGACCACAATTTAATAACTACCCACTTTAGGAGAACATTATGTTTAACCAAAATAGCAGTTGCTTACTCTTATCCTTATATTCACTCTACATATGCACGATCAGTTGGAATATACATTTGAAGAATAAAAAAGCCAGCTACAGATTTCAGAACAAAATGTCTTCAATTTTCTTTACATAGGCTGGTAAGGTATATTTTAACATTTTCAGTAGAAATCGTTGAGTAAAACTTTCTTTAAAGAAACTTCAACTATGACTGATTTCCTGCTTTGTTCAGTGAATTAGTTTTTTCTGTAAATACACAAAGCTTTACAATTTAAAGTTTAGTTTGATATTTAGAATACCAGCAGTATTCTGTAAGAAACAGTAAAATAATTTTACATCTCTAAATAATTTTATATAGTTTATAAATAGCCACTGTTGATTCTTCTACCTCCATAACATATTACATTTTCTTCTTTACTTTCCCAGACTTATATGTATAGTACATTTTTCTACATACAAATTTTCATTTCTGTCATGCTGAAGAAATACCGGCATAAAGTCCTCAAATACTGGCTTGAGTATATTTTGAAAAAATACATTAAAAAGTTTTTTGCCTTGGAACTCCTGACATACCATAATAATTACAAGAAAACAATTCACTGGTGATATTCCAGAAGACTTACTGCCCACCACAAAGGGATATTTATTGCCTCTTAGGGCTGTCAGAAATATTCACCAGAACAGGTTTCAACCCAATCCTTAAAATTGTTTCCGGTTTTTTCCAGCCTCACATGCTGGAAAAAAAATCTGTGGCTGCTTTGATGAAGCTTTAGTAACATCACTCTTCTGATGACAAAAGAGCAGAAAGGGATTCCTGGGCCCAAGTGTCTTTTTCTGCAGCTGTTTCCATGAACTAAAGACCTGAATTTTAAAGTCATCTTCAGCAAGTCCCTACACTGTTCTCACATGATACAACTTCTGCTCCTACCATCAGCTACTCTCTCAGGTGTCCAAACAACAATCAGCAAGTTAATTGAGAGCAAGTTTTCTTCTGACCACTTTGTTGAAGACCTTTTTGTTTAATTCATCTGGTGCTCAGACGTGCCATGTTCCTCATATACTGAATCTGATGGTCTCAGCTGTTAGTTTCTTATTCAGAACCATAAACAGAGCATCTTTATTGACTTAATTTTACTTTGGCTTCAAGGCTACATCTAAATGCCTCTTCCTACATAAAACATTCAATAAAGGTCTCATTCCAACTACCAAAGTGACAGTCTTTGTGAAACCTATTCATTCCTTTTATAGTTTTGTTTTGGTTTTTTTTTAACTGTAGTGTCTGTTCAATGATAGTTTTGTACTGCTTGTGTCCATTAAGATTAGCATTAGAAAAATCAAATTTCAACCTAATTTTTATTCCTTTTCCATCCTTTATTTCTCCACTACAGTTTTCTTCTCTACAAACTCATGCACAACTTAGTCATCTAAATGTTCAAAATCATTCACGATCTGCTAACCACTCAGTCACAAGTGCCTTCTATTTTTTGCATCCAGTCTTTCTTCCTTATTGCTCTTCATGCTTGAGAAGACCTTCCAATAGCTGTCTCTAAATCTACTTCATTGTCATCCTTCAAATTCCCACTTAAATCCTCCTGTTCTGCCATGTTTAGAAACACCTAATCTGAGTTAGGCCTGTTCAACATCTTCAGTCGCTGCTGTCTAAACATTTCCTTGTGTTCTCTTTTGTCTGTGTCACACATTATCTTTCCTTTTAATTTCAGATTGCAATTACTCTAGCACAGACACGTTTTTGTTCTGTCTTCCCACCCCTTCTCACATTACCATTTAATCCATGACTGTGAGCTAACGTAATAGAGGCAAAAATTATTGATATTGAATCATGTCAGTTGCTGCATACAACTACTAAATCTGAAATTGATAACAAAAAGCTATATTTCCATATTGCTTTTTTCATGTTTCTCTCTTCTCTAACTTCTCTCCATTGAGTTTTCTTTTCACATTTTTGTCTACTTTCATTTGGGAAATTCTCCTCTTCTTCTGTCTCTTCCACCATTATTGCCTTGTGCTTGTTTCTTTGTGTCAAATGAGTGTTCATTTATGTCTCTATTACATTTATATATCTTTTTAATTCTTTACCTCCTATGCCTCTCTAGTCTTCCCTTGAGCTCTTATCTTTCCTTTCCAATTCTTTTAAAAGATTCGACAGGTACACCTATAAAAATGGAAACAAATTGAGGTTGTTCTTGACCTTAATACAAACACAGACATTCAGAAAAAAATTAGATTTTTTGCAATGCTTTTTTCACTCAGTGGTCTGTGGTATAGGTGCTTGGGTCAAGCTTCTAAACCAGTCTCACCTGATCAAAATGCAGACTTATTTTCCTTTTTGTCTCCAAAAATCAAGTATGGAAAAGCAGAAAGAATTGCTATAAAAGAGATGCTTGAGAGGAGGAACCAACTGCTTCAAGTCTATTTGGTTTTGGTGCAGAGTGAGTGTCGCCCTGATTTTTCAAGCTTTTCTTAATGCAGTTTCTAACTGGTTGTTTTTACTGTAACTAGCCTCTTTCTCACAGTTGGAAGGACCTTTATCAATAGTCCGTTTGATAAGACGAAGTTATTTTTCATACTTTTCCTGTGAGGAAACAACTGATGGACAATTGTCTTTACCAATGGGATAGGAGAGGTGTCAGCCTTCTTCTCCAATCCCTGGTCTTTGTGGACATGCTATAAATATTGGAGTCAAATGTTTAATAAATACTTGTTCTCAACTTTCTCAAGAGAAGGTGTCCGTGTGTCCTGGCGTCCCGCACAGCGACAGAGTGAGTTCTTGTGATACTGTAAAAGGCACAGCATTTTTCTGAGATAGTGTTCAAGATGGTTGCAGAATACTTCATGAAATCCCATCCTTCTCCATCTATTTTCCTAGTTTTATTTCAACGTTTTTTGGATTTTTTTTTCAGTAGAGGCAAGCCATCTAAAGCTAGCTAGAAATAGATTTTTTTCCGCTCTGGAAAGAAAAAAGTACATTTTTCTATCAAAGACTGAAACAAATATATTTTTTCTATATTATTTTTTCAATGAAGTAGGAGATTCTGCTGTTCTGCCAAGACAGACTTTAAGATGATCTTAGACTGTTTCCTTCCTCCAAATTTCTGAGAACTTGGTAGATAATTGGCACTTTTAATTTCATTTAGCTAAAAAACCCATTTTTATTGAAAAAAGCCATTTCAGCAGTTTTTTTTTAAATTTAATAATCAAGCTTTCAGACCAGCTAAAAAACAAGGCTGTACAATATTTTTTCTGCTCATGAATTTTTTTTTCACTTTTTATCTGAAAGAATTCGCAATCCCAGTTATAATATGTAATCAGAACAATCACTGTGAGGGTAAACTGAGGACTAAGAAACAGGCTTTGGAGCATTTGAAGTAGCTAAGAAAGTGTTTAATGGAAACAGCATAAAAAATCTGTAAAAAATCATTTTTTAAATGTTTCTCCCCCCAGAAGACCTTTTTTCTCTGTGCAACACAATTTGCCGGGATCTGTTGGGGGCTTGAGCTCTAACAGATGACTGCTGGTAACTCAGTGTGGTAATGCAAAACATAGCCAACTTCAGTTCTTTGTTTCCTGTCCTCTGTTGAAGGCCATGACTGCCATCACAAAGGCATTAAAAAGCAGCCTGCTCCTAGCACCAGCCACTCCAACACACAAGGCTTCAAACAGCCTAAACTGCCTCTGAAGGGATGATGAAACACTTGTGAACTGCTACAGGTAAGGCAAGCTGGCTGCTTCCCAGCAGCCAGGAGGGCTGCTGTGATAACTCCTAGCAGAAGGTTTTTCTGCTCCACAGGACCACCCTGTCCTGGGCACTGCAGCTCCCTGCTCAGCAAATGTGACTCAGGACCTGCACACCACATCCACCCCAACAGAAAATATTCTGTGATAAAGCTGTTGGTCAGACTGCTTGTTTTGTCATACTGTATGTTTTGTCACAGTATATTTCCATATAAAACAGTACAAAATAAGAAAATGAAAATGACAAAATGTACTGAAAGGACTCACAGTGTGTGCTGATGTATAAATTTGGACTGCAATTACAGAGCTTTATGAGAACATAAACCCAGTTCAGGGTCACTATAATAATGATACTGCCAGTTCTCTAATTGCTCTGCTTTTCATTGCTTCAGAAAGGGGATGAATTAGACCCTCGTGTTGCATCGTGAGGCAAAGCCACTGGACCTTGTGTTCCATCAATTGACACAAATAAACTGTCCCTGGAGAGTCATGGTGTGCCTGAGAGCCTTCAGTGCCACCAATGGCCCCTGGGAGAATTTCTGCTTCCTTTGGCCCATGTGGTGACCCTTCTCAGGGCTGCCTGCACGGCTCCCCCCTCTCCTTCCTGGCTACAGGAGAGGACAGGCAGGGCTCCTAAGAAATTGCTAGGACGTTCCTGAGTCCTGCTTTGTCCATATGCCATGCTCCGGGGCAAGGAGTGCTGTGTCATTTTGTAGCTCACCTTAGAAACATCTGTCTCTAAGAAGGTTAAGGCAACTGCAACTCACATAATTTCCAAGGCAAATTACCTTGGAAAGGAAAACATCTACGACATTACTTGATCTGAATAGCACAAATGTAAAAGCTCTTGAATGCTAAAAAGGCTTCACAACATTTTAAAGAATTGCTCATCGGAAAAGCAAGTTTGGGAAACTTTTTCCTTGCAAAATAAAGGCTCTCCATTGCCAGCATGCTGACAGTTTAAGTGTGCTTCTTCTCATGGTAGTTTATTGCTAGCGGCACTAATGGTTGCTGATCCACCAGTTAATATGCACAGCACGTTTCTCTTCAGCAGTGACAGCTACATAAAAGGTTGGCTCATGTATGAATTTTTATGTTACAGAGAAAAAAAATATTTCTGAACAGCTGTATACCTGCCTTATTCTTCACTTCAGAAAAGCCAGTGTGCAAAAAGCATGTAAGCAATATCCAGTACTGCATATTAATTAATAATCAAAGTTAACATAGAGAGAGAGTTATTTTCTTCCTTAATATTTTATATGAAATCACTATGAACAAAATAGCTTACTAATCAAATAACATTTTCTATCACCTAGAGGAGAAATAAAAACTCTCTTAAAATCTACTCAATCTATTGAAAATTTAAGATATTTGCCCTTAATTCTCCAAATACTTATGTAACCCAGCAGTGAATATCTGCTTCACAACCTACCTAATTACTCATGTTTTTTCTCAAACCATTGCAGGTCCTTCAGCTCCAGAATCCCCTATCTTGCCACAAGTAGCCTGCCCTGCTCTGAGTCCAAGGCTGCAGTTCTCTTACATTGCTGACACTGTGGTAAGGTGGCAGAAACAGATTTCCATAATTCCTAACCTTCATTCCATTCACTCCATGAACACAGCAGTCAAGCTTGGTACTGCCAAACTCATGAGCCTGACCAAAATCATATTTAGATTTTCAGCAAACACACACTAACTTCAAGAAATTGTAAGGGAAACTGGAGCCGTTACATGTCGGTAGATATTCATATTTTTCTTCTCTAATCATTAGAATAAGTAATAATTTAATATTTCTTATACTCTTGCACCATGGAACATGAAATAATTTATATGATTAACTGATAAAGAAATTATGGACAAAATAAGTATTTAGAGATGGGTAGAACACACTTTTCCTAACTGAAATCTACCTCACATGCTTCAGTGATGCAAAATGTGTCTCATTATCCTGGCTTTTGACTACTATGGCAAAAATCAGATTTAAATATAATCTACCACCCATTAAGGAAAAAATAGAATAATAATTATTCAACCCAGATGACTGGAAGAGCAAAATTTTGCAAATCTAGTTTTAATCTTGAGGGAAAAACTATTCCCTTTTTGACTTCTCTCTGCTGTCCTAATTCATGTCAACCCAGGCCTCTAATCCACCTGGCCTATAGGTGAATCAAACACTACTATCCATCATTTGTGAAATTTCATAAAATTGTGGTATATATAGGAAGAGCAAGAAAAACCAACATAAGTGAATTCTGGTTGACCTTTCCTTACTGAAGAATCAAGAATAATGTCATTACTGACTCTTCCTGCTTTCTAAATAGAATAAAAGGAAACAAATGAGAAACATTAATTCTCTTGTTCTTCAAAGAAATATTCTTGAGCAAAGTAAATTCCTTGTTGAATCAACAGCTTGGAATGGAGAATAAAAATGGTGTTTGCAATACTTACTTATTTTTATATTGACCTTTTCACCACCAGAAATTTTTGTTTGGTGAATTCCACAATTTTACTTTTTCTCTTATGTGTTTTCCTCCTAGGAATTTTTCACAGATTTCAGTGAGAACTCAAAACGCATAAAACTAAAACAAAAAACCCAAACAAACAAAAACAAACAAAGAAATTATAAAAAAG
>VZTB01014376.1:115130-147231 GCA_013397245.1 Thryothorus ludovicianus
AAAAAAAAAAAAAAAAAAAAAGAAAAGCTGCTGCTAGATTCCCTAGGCTCCTCACTTGATATTCTCCAGTCCCCTCTAAGCTGGCCATCAATGCCACTAGCAGTGAAAGTGAGAACCACAGGGTTGCTGATGCTAGCACCTCTGTGTCAATTGCTGTAATATCCAGAGCCCTTGGGATGAGAATATTTCTCCAAGCTGCAAGCCATTAATGTCACTGTTAAGGGTCCTCCTCAAAAAGCCATTGACAGAAAAAGAGTGCTCTTCCTTTAGTCAATAAAAATAAAATGCTGCATATGGGAAATTAGGTAATTGCAAGAACAGAGAGATCCATTTAAAATATGATTTAACCCCTTGGGTATCCAGCATAAGTACTGCACCTGTGAAGAAAAAACAAGAAATCAGTTTCATCTGAATGTACGCAATATCAAAGCACTTGTCAAAAATTTTGCATAGAAATGGGCACACCTGAGGTTCTGTTTATGTAAAGTCTTTGAGATGTACAGTCAATTCCTGTCTGAAAATAATGTAAGAATTAATTTTCTAAGGATATTTCTAGATTTCATGGTCTTTACTAAGATGGTCATAGCTTCTCACCTCTCTGGTGCTTCAACCCAGTATCTCAAAATCACAACCTGTATGAAAAAAAGGAAAAAAAAAAAAAAAAGAAAAAGAAAGAAACATCCTAAATGCTGATGCTATTAGCTATCTTCCTGTGATGATGTCCCTAATTTTCATTTTCTAAATCACCACTAACAGGGCTGAATAGTCACTTGGAGGATAACTTCATCTCAGGTCAGTTCCTTTCACTAGAAAACTTCAGGATGGAGGGGTGGGAAAATATAGCCAGGAACTTCTTCAGGCTGCAGGTGAGAGAGAGTTAGGTGGAGTTGCCATTACCTATATCCACTGAGATTAAAACATACTTGTTGCATTTTAATGGACAATAAGTAATTATGCTGCAGTTCATTGACCATGAGAAATGTCTGATTTTGGAAAAAAAAGCAGAAAATATTTAAAGTTGTCCAGCAATGTAAGTTTACAGCTGTGACAAATTACCTATCTGAGCATTCTCTTAAATCAATCAGTGGCTTTTTCAGTTATTTTAAGCATTGATATAAATCAAAACACAACTGCTTTTATCTAAATCCAATGCTGAAGACACAATGCTGATAAACACAATATGCAATCTGGATTGAATAACAATCATTCCTTCCTCCCATTCTCAGTCTTCTCAGAGAAAAGAATCAAATATTGGTTCCTGAACTAAAAATACTAAATACAACAAGATGGATTAAAAAAGAAATTCTTTGTCAGTATATCTTTATGATTTATTAAGTAAGGGGTGCTTTGATCTGGAATACTGAATAATAATAATGCATTTACAAACATCAGAATTTTTTATTAATAAAATGTATATAATAGAAAGTAATGGAAAACATTATGCAGTGCATTATGAAGTTACAAAAAGACATTACATGAGGAATAAATATTAAATTAAATTTAGTCATAAGCTGCATGGTGAAGTTTGAGTTAAACTTAGATCCTTTAAACAAAGGAAATTACTGTACATCATGAGCTGAATATTTTAATATAAATTTAGTAAGAAAATTTATTAGGGACAAGGATTTTTTTTTCCACTGTTGATAATTTACATTTTATTTTTTTTTAAAGAGCTCTTAGAGAAAAACTAATCCTAAAATTAATGTCACAAATTATTAATCTGAAATTGTACTGAAAAAGGGTAAGTTTAAATTTTATATTATGAAAGAATTCTTTCCCATGAGGATGGTGAGACACTGGACCAAGCTGCCCAGAGAAATTGTGCATCCCTGGAAGTGTTCAAGGTCAGGTTGGATAGGGTTCTGGGCAATCTGGTCTAGTGCCTGGTATCCCTATTCATGGCAGAGGAGCTGGAACTGCATGATGTGATAGGTCCCTTCTAACTCAAACCATTTTATGATTCCATAAATCCAAATTCTACTTTACAAATAAAAGCACTAAAAGTACCTTTTTTCTCTGCAAGCCATCCTTAAACTAGTCATTTTTGTGAAGAAACTATGTTTTGCCTGTATTGTCCTATAGTTTTTTTCTTCAAAATTTCTTGCACATTCCTCTGAAACATTTAGAATTTCCAGTACTGGAAATAAGACACAGGTCTTGATAGCCTGTTCCTTTCCTGACAATTCCTTTCATCTGTGCTGCATCATTGTCTGTCAGTGCCTGGGACAGCACTAGAAAGTGTGTAATGAGCACAGGACGTATTTCTTGCTGACATTCCATCCACACCCTCTGCAGCTGTCTCTGCAACTGCCTGTAACACAAACCTGCTATATCACACCCATTAATTCCTTCTGCATTAGTCAAAATTATAATTATAAGTGGCTAGCAGGATGTAGCCGAACTAAAGTCCTATGAAAAAAGTTCTCACAGTGAAGGGAAGAAAGGAAACAAAACTCAGATAGGAGTGCCAGATCTGTTGCTTGGGCTCATCTCAATTTAAACACTTAAGAACTTCTGGATTAAGTGAGAAGCAATGGGTGTGTGAAAAAATGTTATGATCTATAACAAATGAAGGTAAAAATCTCTTAGATAGGAATAATTGCAGTGCTGGAACCTATATGGAAAAACAACCAGTGTTTAGACATACTTATGATGTGAATAAACTTTCCAAACGTTATCCAGGAAAACAATTTACTTTTCCAAAATGTTGTTGGCTGAAATTCTCCAGTTCTAAAATTAACTATAACTTTCAAAATCAATTATTACCCACCAGCTACGTTGCAATCTATATGCCTTAGGGAAATGGAAACAACCATGCTGTTCTGATAAATCAGGTAGTAACAGCAGGACTGACAGATCTGATGGAAGCCATCATGATTAGCCTTATCTATATTTCCTTGTTTATTACAGCCATTTGCTTCTTCAAGAAAATAATCCTGTCTGCCTGCAGCATAGCTTAAAGCTACAGTAAAAGTAATCTGTTTTTTCTCACCATACACAAGCAGACTAACTCAACAATCCTACACAGAACAGGCATGGAGAACAGAAATTCAGAATATTCCATCAACAATGTCACGTTTTCAGTTCCCGTAAATCCTTTTGAACAGGATTTATACAGTCAAAAATCACCAGTTAGGGGCTTATGGCACCCTTTTAAACTGCATCCTAGTCATTCATACCGATTTCTAACCTATCATTAATTGGTATCTCAGTTACTGCAGAGCCAGTACATAACAAGCATTTACAACGGCACTGTGTTATTTTATCAAGGGTACCCCAGGCTAGAATGAAAACAAAACTCATGGGAGAAAAAACAAAGCAGAAAGCTCTTGAAGATCCTCCTGATATCACCATCAGGAAGCAGGCAATTCTCATTATCCATTCCAGTCCTGTGGACTTGAAAGCAGCACAGGGAAATAGCAAAGAGACAACAGGTACCCTTGCAAGCACTCAGTCACCTTTGCAAGGTGCCCAAAATCCAAAGAGACGTAAGATTTTCTCATTCTCTACCTATTCTCATTCTGTTTGATTGAAGTAACCACTAAACCACTTGTTGTCAACTTTTCATCATCAGGAACCAGGAAGGCTCATGTACTGCATCTCTTTCTTTGCATCTCCCCTATCACAGCTGATGCAGAGCATCCTGTGACCCCAAACCTCCAAAAATCCTAGAATACTTCTTCAATGCCTTTTTTTTCAGAAAATCTCTGATCAGTTCCACACTTTAACTCTGCTTTCCAGTTGTAGAAACATTATGAGATATTCCATTGTCTTATGTAATTCAATATCCAGAAATAATTAGCATTTTTGTATGACCAAATTTTGTTTCTATTAATCATACTTCAGAAGGACCGTCTGTATAGGTTTTTACTTTAGTAAGAATGAAAACTCCCAATTTTTCACAAAAAAATGAATTAAGCATTTTCTTCAATATGAAAGATGACTCATTTTAAAATATTGTTTTACTCTGTAGCATGATTTGGGAAGTAATCAGCCACAAATGGATACTGACTGTTGCAGTCTAGTTTCTGCTGGATTGACTTCCACTCTGATTTAAATAACCTTGATTCCTACTGAAGTCAAATGGAGATTCAAATGTTCAAATCCTTGAAAAATCAGGCCACATCTAAAAGTGCTGATATTCTCTAATCCTTCCTGTCTGCTTGCTTCTTAATTCACAAAGGGTATAGCAATATCTTTGAACATACTCTGTAGATTTTCTGGTGATTAGTTCCCAATCACAATATTTCCTCTGGTTATATGTCAGCCATGGACTAGATCTGAAGTGTCAGTACAGGGGTGACAAGTAATAGAAATATGTGGCAATGTTTGGCATCCATAAAAATCAGTTTAATATGCATGGTGGTTTGAAGCCCTGCTTCCCACGAAGTGGCTAGACAATACATGCTGCTGGGAAGTACAGAATAAAATCTTCAGGGTTTTTTCCTCTGCTTCTGCATGCAACACTTCACTTTAGTAAACTGCCTTATCTCAACCTATGAGTTGTTTTCCATCTTATTTTCTCTCTTCTGTCCAACTGATTAGGAAGAGTGGTAGATCATCTTGGTGAGCACTTGGCATTGAATCAAAGTCAATCCTCCACAGTTCTCCTTGGTGCCTAACATGAGGCGAGACCATGGCAGTTTTATATCAAGCATGCTATAGGTAATGATCGAGTTGGTCAGCTGCAGTGCTTATCTCTTTATTTTGCTGAGTTTGGGAACATTAGTACAAGCAATGGCTCTGTGCTTTGCCCTTAATTTGAAAGTCTTGCTCTGTTGGGGGAGTGAACATATCTCTCACCCTCTACTCAGGATTGATGTTGATGGTTTTTTTTTATCCCATGATCCTTGTGCATGCATTTTTAACACTATTATTTCATACTGTTAGCATATTACAGGATTTGTGGAATATGTTGTCATCCTGGTATAAGACAAAACAAATCTTGGGTGAGAAGATATTGAAATGAGTCCTGATGTGGGCAGTCTGTTGGTGGAGGGTGTGTGGGAGGATTTGGGCAGGTTCCTAGGGTGGTTGTTATCACCTCCCATTACCTAGGACTTAACACTGAACAGATGATCAACCCTGACAAATTGGTCTGTCAATTGCTAGAAGGGAGCCTTGCCTACCCCAGTGAAAACCAGCAGCCTCCAGCACTGCAGAGCCTCCCACCCAGGCACAGTTCAGTGCTCTCAAGGGACTGTAGTCGAGGCAGGACCCCAAACTGCATTTGATGACACTGTGGCTGAGGTGGGGACAAAAACAACAACTACAGTCACTGCTGAAGAAGGAGCAGGAGGAGAATCAGGAAAGGAAGGAGATCTGATCAAGCCAGTCCTTCAACAAAGAAATTGAAGAAAGTAGTGAGGCAATTCAAAGAGTAAGTTGGTAATTATCCAGTCCCTGATTTTATCAGAATTCTCTGACTATATCAGCAAAGCTGAAAATAGCTAGTACAACTACAATGTTTCTGGAATTGTCTCATTATTTCACCTGGAAAATGGTAGAATAACTTAGCTAAATAGTAATTTTTATATCTTACTGTGTTATTCTATCTCAGTATCTTTATATATGATATGGCTACCAGAATAGCATGTGAAAATAAAGTCTCTGTCAAATATACCTCCAAATGGTATTATCAAATCTAGAGCAAAATACTACAATGTCTGAGGTGACTGGTATGAAACACACCCTTCAACATTTATTTTTACTTTTTTAATAAACTAAATTTTTATATGCTATTTGCTTGAAGACAGAGATATGATTGATGTCATTCTCAGATGTAGATGGGGTGTAAGCACTCCAAATATCTTCTGCTGAAATGCTTTTGCATCTTTTGACAGCGATGTTCATCTGATATATATGAACTCTGGACAACACTGGAACATATAATAAGGCCAGAGAAAAGCAAGAGAAACGCACTACTGCAAAAGTTGCACCTGTGTTGACATTGTATAAAAAGGAATTATGAGAACCCTGCATTGATAATGAGTACAGAACCCCTGAACATCAGCAGTCAGTAGTTAATAAAAATTCAGAGTTTTGTTTTGAGTCCATTGGAAGCTGGATGACAGAAGAAGCTATGACAGCAGGAAGAGAAGCTGTCAAAGGAGCACCAATGTGTAATGAGAGAAGACATTTCAGAAAATAGAATATGCCTCCATTTCTGCTTGTCAGGATTCATTGGGGCTGAATAAGTCTGAATTCACTGCTCAAAATGGACAGTGTACGCTGATGACTAGTAGCAACCAGCCATTCTTCAACTACAAATTCACCTCAGAATGGAATGCATGCCCAAGCACTTCCAGAACACAGTGTCTGGTTGCATAAGGCTCTCCTTTCATTGTGATTAACATGATTGTCAAGCTTTTACCAGTACTGGCTCTGTGACCCATTTACAGCGGAAAATGTTTATTATTGAAACACAATTTCTCCCATTTTGTATAGAATATGCTCAAAAAGGAGTTAGTGCTTCCTTTTTTTGGCTTGCAAAATTGATGTGTCCCTTGGAGTAAATTCATTATTGGGAAAATATGGAAACACACAAAGAAATACACAGAAGAGTTCCTAACACCAGACAGCTATAGACTATTACATGTGTCAGGAAAAGTGCCATTTGAGTTAAATGTAGTGAAAATACAATTTAGTTTTGCATTGTGTCTTTCAAGTAGAAATCAAGAAAATGCATGTTCTTTTAAGTTCCTTTAAAAGACCTGTCTCTGGTGAATCAAAGCTAAAGATTCTTGGAAGCTGAATGTCTACAAATAAATGTGTAAGATTCTTTTTTTCTGAAAGGAAACCTCCAAGGCTAATTGTTCTAATGTGCTAAATGACATTTTACAGACACACCACAAAGATGCAAGTCCTAAATACCCTGATACAAAATATTTCTTTCCTTAATCTCACATACAGATCTTAAAATGCTGTTGTCTTACCTAAAATTTTTTACAATCTGAGTCCTGCTACAAAGCCTAATGAGATACATAGAGTAAAACTCGTCCTAATTTTGTTATTGACCAAGCTCTAAGATCTGCATTGTGTCTTGTCTCCACCATGAGTGAGCAGAGCAAGTCCCTCTCCATTAGGTTAGAACTGCACCTGGAGGCCCATGCAATGCCCCAAATCAGCTCTAACCCTGTTAGTTCAGTGCTCCCACACAGATTTACTAAGGCCTCTGCAGAGCTACACGTGATTTTGTATTTGGCAGATAAAGGTGGTACCTCAGATTGACTGAAAGACATTCTGCAATATCATTGAATTCCAGCATAGCCATCTTCCACCCCACAGAGAGAAACTAGATGTAGAAGCAGCCCAAGCAGTCTGGGAACTCCACAGAATTCTCCATTCTAACAAGAGGTAAAGGAAATGGTAGGCTCATAAATTGCAAAGACAGGGTGAATATTTGGGTAGCCATTTGCTCTTTCATCAGTGATAAATAAAGTGATGCAAATGAAAGACATGCAATTGCTATGAAGAACAATGAAATATTTGGAAAACTTTGGATTTGAATCATATTACAGAATAAGCAAAAGAGTCCGAGACAGTCAGCAGAGAATAATAAAGCCAAAGACTCCAAGTTCAGAAAATAACTTGTTGGAGGTTAGCATATGTCTTCTGACAAGCCTAAACCTGCCCAGGAAAGTCTCCAGAGCTCTTCATGGGCTGCTCCTAGAAAAGACCAGAGATTCCAAAATGAAGAGTGACATGGTGAAGTCTGAATGCCTCCCCTCTGAGAGATTCAGGACTTAGTAATCAGAGGCACATCTCTGACACAGCCCGGCCATATCCTGGGCTCAGGCTGTCAAGGAAACTGTGAAGTTGTGAGAAAGAGAACTCAGACGACATGTAGAGCAGCAGCAAAGTTAAGGAAGTTAAAACTGCAGACACAGGGATGGTGAGACAGGTTGTTATCACTTCAAGGAGGAAAGTTCAAGAAGAAAAATATGAACTTCAGAAGGTACAAAATCTTGAAGGAAAATCTAGGCATTTGAAGAGAAGCAGGTCACCTCTGAGAATGCTCTCCAGTGAGTAGAGAAGTCCAACCTGTAATCATTGTCATCTTGTACTTGTGTTAGCCACTAAATGGTTCTATACTTGTAAGTATATCCTATTTGCAGCCTCTTTGCATATGGTAAGAGATACCTGACCTGGAAATCTACAACTGACAAAAAGAATATGAGCAATTAAAAAACTCTTAGGATGAGGAATAGGCAAAACTGAAAACAAAGTAAATAAAATATGACCATGAATAAGCCATGGATGTGTGCCTACAGTCTATTTAGCAAATGTTACCAAGAGAGGGATTGCTGTGACTCCCTGCTGTGCATGTTCTCTGTAATACATGATATTTATTTAAAAATAAGTATGTCCCATCAGGAGGTGGATTTCCAATGAGTACCAATAATACCAAATAAAATCAGCATTGCATTTCAGCTTTTCATATACATGAATTGTTAATCTGACATTATCTATGCCTGCTCTGCCTTTGCAGATTGACCTCATAGTATCTTATACTGTACTAACTAGCCTGAATGTTTGTGGCAGTCTAACTTCAGCAGAAAAGAGGGGCCATTTTACAGAAAAAGCTGAAAAATTCTACCTATGTCCATCTACTGAGTACAATGATACTGCAGCTAGACTTCTGCTAACGTTTGAATAAAGCCTGCATTGCTGTAGCTACACTGCAATTAAGTGCTTTGCTCAAAGAGGGGAGAAAAATCACCAAAAAGGGTCACTTAAATAAGGCACTGAATGCAGCTGAGAATGCTACTGATCAACAGAAGGTTAACAGGAAAGGATTTTGAGACAGACTGCTGGCACAGTACAGATGGATCCCAAGGAATGAGTGCCACAGTTACACAGAAACTCAGACACCACTTCTGCCTCAGACTTGTGGCAGAGGACGGAGTCAGGCTTTTACACACTCTCAGAAACTTTTCTGAAAATGGGTAGTATTAAGACTTGGGTTCCAGCCATAAGCAAAACACTTCATAGAATCATGATGTAAAGAAGAAAATAATAACAATCAACAACTCTTTTTATTAAAAGAAACAATACAAATAAGATGAAGAACAATAAAAAAAAAAACCACAACAGAAAAGGGCTAGAAAGACTACTGAAGCCATGCTATTTGAAACTTGGCCAGATGTCAGGATTTAATTTCTTAAAAAAACAAACAACCAAACCCCATTATAGCTACTTTATTTTTAATAACTGTCCCATTTTCCCTTCCCCATTAAGCTACTTGGATTGATTCTGCACAATCATTTGTCACAATTCTTTCATTTCCATCTTTGGACTTGGTCTGGTTTCAACAGTGTTCTCCAAATGTTTCCCAGCCAAAGCAGGGATCCAGAGCTCCCTTCTTGTTATCTTCAAATACTCAGCCCACTCTGGCACTGGTATTCTAAATTTCCATGTTTTCATCTAGCCCTTTCTCTCATCTTGTAGGTTATAACCTGCTGACCTCTTTAGCTAGTTGGATAGAATGATGAAATGCTCCAAAAAAAGTAAATGTATTGTTTTTGTGATAATCTTTGTTCTGGCACGTTATTCTAAAAGGGAATTTAATTAATAATAACATAGTTTTCTCTATAAAACAAACTTATTTGCTGAGGCAAGTGTTTAATTTTGTTTGGCAAGTAGACAGGAAGAAATACAGCAATTTAAATTTGGGTTCTCATTACATAAGAAGTAGGGATTTAGATGAACTGTTTTACATTTTTCTTTCTTCCAGTTTTCTGTTGTTCTTCACTCACTGTTTCAATTCTTGTTAAGCTGTCACTTAGCATTTTTTCCCTCTGGAATGACAGCAGGACATGCTGCTTACACTGGCTAGACAGATGCCTACCCTAGAGAGTGAGTATATCAGCTTCTGGACTGCACAGCCTGTACCAACATGGTATGTATTCCTGACATTAAATCTTTGGCATAAATATGTGTTGGTGACAAGCTAGTTAGCAACTCAGGTGGTGCAAAAGTTATGCAATGAAAAAAACAAAGACCTAATTTTAACCCCTGAAAATAAATAGGAACTATTTTTGGTTACTCTATAAATAATTGTCTGATAATTAAAATCAAATAAAGTTCCTGCAGTAATATTTAAACTGTTAACATTTTCTTATAAACCCAGAATTACTGAAAAATATTTTAAGTTTAGTCTTATTTTGAAAAATATTTAACAGGTTAAATATTTATTTAAATAGTTATTTAAATAAATATTTAAATATTTATGGCTTAGAGCACCAGCATAAATGCAACTTCTGCTGTAGGAGAGGATATTATGTCTTCATAAGGTTTCATGTTTTTAGAGTCTTAGAGAAACAGTTTGCAGGACTGAAACTTTGAAAAGATGTAGTAAACCTGTTTACACCAGCATACAGTAGGTCATCAGGAAGAATGAAATCTTTGCCAGTGCTCGAGCTGCAAGGGTGGCTGCAGGGTGGATGCACTAATTTCATCCTAACCTGTTTCCTTCATCAGTGCAGACATTACTATTATGTCATTGTGGTTGCTTATTTCCCACTTCCACTCCTGCTAAGTTCATGCAATGTCAGCATGACAATACCTTAACCAAGACTTAACATTTCTCAAAGGAAAGGAAGAAGACAATCATCTCAAGCTCTTTTGAAGGACTGTTTTGATGAAGTGCACATAATTATGCAAGATAAAAAATCATTTAAAGGAAAGGGCTCAATTTCCCACTCAGAGTAACTTTGGATTAGGTGGCATTCCAGCATATGCAGTGACTTTATTGTAGACAAATACAATAATATATAATAAATACAAGTTTCAGCTGATCCACAACCAGTTTTATTGAAATCACCACCATACAAAGTATGCTTACAAAATAGATCAGAAAACTTGCAACTGCAACTATATCTCTACTGACTATTAGGGCAGTCAAGGTTGACTACATTTAAAACCGATATCTAGCTTAGTTATCTCTAAAATCAGATGTGATGAATCCTACCCTTGTGTCTTGACATTCCAGTCAATGGAGAATTATTAAGGGTAAATTACATTATGGTTTTGTTTTGCATTTTTACTTGGAGAGCAATCTGCTTCAGGTTTTTATTTTCTTATGCCATGGCTAACCAGCACTATCTGTGTGCCATAGAAAAACACACTGTCCTGTCTTACTGCCAGTTGGAGAACATGTGAATGGAACATCTTCAGAATACACTGTAATGTGAATTTCAAAAAGCAAAGATTTGGCACAGTTCTCATTTTATCCTAGTTGGTTCTCTCCCCCTGAGGCTCAGGTAGGTTGTCAGGCTTCAAATGGGATGAGATCCATTTAAAGACTGTGACATTGCAGGTGTCAGAAAAATTGCAGATTCTGCTTGAAACCAACATTTTTAATTACATTTGGCATTCCCATGCATATTGCTGTCACTTCTCTACCACTGATGGCAATAGGCTAGGGAATGTTCAACATAATTAAAAGCTTTCATTTCTAACACATTTTGTGACTTCTATGTACTTTCAAGCCTTGAGAGTTCTGTGCTGAGCAAAGTGGGATGGAAATTATAGGAGTCTTGACACCTCAAACACCACATAGAAAGTAAGATCCTGCCCAGGTACTGCAGATTTTATTCTGTCACCCCACTACAAAGCCTGCGCCTTCTTCCACTAGTAGCTGCTCAATTGATCACACTTTTGCAACCAGGCCTGAAGGAGAGGTAATGACATTGGTGCTGCTCTCAACATTCTTCAGAATTGCATTGTGTTGCTCTAAAATGTGGAAAATGCATTTTAGGCTCTCTTTCAGGTGACAGATTTCAAACTTCCCCAGAAGACAAAAACAACAATAGGTTAAAACTGCCATTTTGCCCCTTCTGCCAAAGCAAAATCAGTATAAAAAGAAGCATCAATAGTCTTGGGATCAAAAGTTGATCAAATAAGAAAGGTGTCAGTATTATTATTTTGTGATCAGGGCACTCATTTAAGATAGGGTAGGAATGAGTGGTCCCAATCCCTATTCCCAGAAAAAGCTGTGCAGCTGACAATCAGGTGGAAAAATTGGCATGATCCAGAATGAAGGGTATTGAACTTTTCATTCTCCCTTTTGAATTGCCTCATTCAGAACAGAGCAAATCAGCAGCAAAAGTTTTCAAGATCTCTTCTCAATCAACTTCAGCAAAACCTCTCCCAAACACATACATGAAGGGTTCAATTCCTCCACCATCTTTAAAAGCACACACCATCAATCTCCTACAATACAATACTTCTCTCTGAGCAAAGCTTCAGATCCTGAGGATATATATCACAATTTGGTGTCAGGTGCTAACTCTTCTAGTGCCACAGGACACCCGAAGAAGAATTCACTTACGGTTGCTGAAAGTGAGTGGTAACTTAAGCACTGTCTGATCTCTTCCTGGAGCAATTTATCAGAAGATCATCTGTTAGGTCAAATGGCACTACAGTATAACTCACAAGTTCTTCTTACAATGAATCAGGGAAAAGGAAAAAGTGGAATGACAGTGCAACACATGCCTGCTGCCCCACAATGTGGCCTCCATGGGGCCAAATCTCAGAGCATACTTAACTTCAATATCCCATCCATAGCTGTACATCCAGTGTAGAACAACCACACACTTTGCCCGTATTGTTTTTATGACAGTAAGTCAAATAACACCTGATATCATACATTCATATTGTAAGGAATACTTGGATTTTGGTCTGAAGAACTATACTAAAACTTAATGAGGGCATTTCAGAAGATTTAACCATTGGATTGCTAGGCATTTCTCTAGTTTCCATTAAACTGGTCTGTCAAAGAAAAGTTCCCTCTGTGTCACTGATGGGTAAGCCTGCAAAAATCACATTTTCTAGTTCCTCTTCAGTCTTTTTTTTTTTTAATAGATTGCAATGGTTCTGCCACCACTGAAAAAGAAGTCCATAATCAGAAGAGTAATTAATCTCAATTATGAGATAAAAATAAAGAGTATCAGTCTTACTGTTGGCTGTTCAATCTGCCAAAGCAGTTGCACAACAGCAAACCCAAGAGTATCCTGAAAGTTTACAAAGCAGTGATCCAGAGTGTTAAGCAATTGGAACATAGTTTTGAATGAACTTTGCATCCTGTGATTAAAGGCTTCATACAAAAAAAAAAAAAATGCTTACAGTAAGACATTGTCTGCAAAGTTATGAGTCATAAAAAAATAATATAGCCAGTTGTCTGGCAAGACATTTAACAAAGTTACAAAAGAATAATGAAGAACAGTTTATCAGACTGTTTTGTGTAAGTAAGCTTTTAAAAGTCTTGTGCATCATCAAGATAAGATTAAATAATTGCAGACATTTCTAAGTGCATGGAGTACAAATCTCTCCAGAACATATAAAACCAAGCAGAACTAAGCAATAAATGCTGTCAGATGTCAGCTATCCTAATAATGTAATGGTTCATATGCTGTAACTAAGAAGTGAAACGAGCAAACAAATTTGCTCCTCCATCCTTTAGAAAGATATATTTTATAAACATGAGTGATTCTTATTCACCTTATACCTATATCCACAAATCTAGATGGATAATCACAGTCTTTTTGTTTCATCTGCTTTGGGAAACAGTTGTCATGGCATACTAAGAATTCTCATTGTTTGTTCACTGGTGCTTCACTGGGATGCTTTGATCTCTTACAACAAAAACTCTCCATTTCTAAAGGAGAACAGTAAGTGGTGGCATTTGTCCTCCAAACATCATATTTGATTGGCTTTTATTTTAGCAGGCAAATCTTTTTGCAAAAAGTTAGGGGGTATTTTTGTACTGCCTTAACAACAGCAGACTCTGAAACCCTCACTCAGGATTCTAAAGACACTGAGTGGCCACTAAATCCTGAACTAGATGTTGCAATCCAGAAGTCTCTGCCCAGAAGTGGAAATACAGTTATGCACAGTTATGAATGTCACCATCTAAGCATGTGCCAATCTAAGTTTCACGTGAAGAATGGCAAACATGGGTATTAAATTCCTCCCATAGTTGTGCCTAGGCTCAGAAAGTGGCAGGCTTCAGCTAAGCAAATCAGTAGTTCAGAAAATGCTGATCCAGTATCTGACATTAATGCAATAGCCTGAGGCTGCTTTCGTGATGCAGAAGAAATATTAGCAAAAGACAGGATTGCATCTGCAAGGTATTTCAGGAAGCTTCTGTCCACATTCAGAGCATTAGCATATGGCAGAGTGATTTCATTTGTTTGTTGGTTAGATAGGGAACTAAAACAGACACAAAATATCTAACCTTTCTACATGCTTACATCCCATCTTTTTTATGGAATTTATAGTGAAATGTATAGTTTATGGAGTAGGTGCACAGCAGTGAGATGAGCTTGTTTTGTGCATCATAAAACTTCATCATTTTTTTTAGGTTTTGCTTTTAGCTGAATTTGTTTTGTTTATGTGATGTGAAAAATGCTTGAAATCCCTTGATTTACTGCTTTTCTGTTTGCCACCACCAACTTCATTTGGACAGGAAAGAATTTAGTCTGATGCAAGCAGTGACAAGTCTGAAGCAAGTAGTAACTACTCTGAGAAGAAATGCAATTATTTTCAAGAACAGAATTTTGAGTAAAATAAATTTCCCATAATAGAATAACTCAAACAAACAACAATCAAGGGGTTTAAATTAAGTTCTGTGGAGTCTTCCTTTTATTTTGCCTCTTTAATTAAATTAATAATGTTTATTTCTAATAGTCAGTTTAAGAACCAAAAAACCTCTTCAGTGATGTGAAGTTTTGACATGTCCATTTTTGAAAAGGAGTGTACAATACATGCTGGCCTTTTCTACCAAAATCGTGCATAAACAACACACCTCAGATAGTGCAGAGCTTTTTGACATTCATATTGAATTTTTGGTTTCAAAGACTTTAGTCCAAAAATGTCATGTAACTGAGGGCTTACTCAGGCTTTGCAGAGAAAGCGTAAGAAAGTTCAGGGATGAGCAAGTTGGTAATTCACTATACAACAAGAAGAAAGAGAAAAACAAATTTATTAGAGAGGTTATTAAACAAGGATTGACTGCCTGAGGACAGGCCCTGCACCTCTGTAGTGGTCCTTCTTCTTCCTCCTTCCCTTAGCATTGCCAGTTCCTCTTCCATCAACAAAGACGAGGACGTTTTCACCACATGCAGCAAGCCTTGCACTCCTTTCTTCAGTTTAACTTTTCTTATCTCCTAAATCTACCACATCTTATTGCTTTACTACTGGGATATGCTAAGCAGGATATACCAAAGATCTGGATTCCTTTAAGACTTAAACACCACTGTTGCTTCAAGATTCAAACACTTTAAAACTTTCATTGTCAAACTGTTTTCCAATTTGCAATGCACATGAAACACAGCAGGTTGGCCATACAGTCAGGTAGCCACTTTTTCCTTCTTTTTGTAGCAGGGAAGACATCAGATTCACTTCCCTGATTGTAGAACATGATCTCAGTAGAGATGTGTTTTGGTGTGGCATCCCATTGCCAATCTGGGAGGGCATGAGAACTGTCTGAGGTAAAGCCTCCTGCAGATTTCTCAGAAATGAAAAATATCTCAAATGGCCTCAAAAAAAAGCAGCTGGATGCAGTCTTCCACTTAAGAGTCAGTTTGAGACTGACATCTAAATCACAGTTTGGAAGGAGAGTGAGATCACACAGTAGGACACCTGCTAAAACAAGTATCATGCATATTAGAGTGAAAAACTTATCCCCATTCCCATTTAGGGGCTGAAACCTTGCAACATTTAGGAAATTAGGAGATATTATCACCTCCATTTTGTAATGAGTGAAGCTGAAGTAAACAGGATTAAGGGCTGGGGTTTGATTTCATACTGGAGTAGTGGGTTTCTGAAAGACAAGCACCATGGTCTAGAGAGGGCACTCCAGCCTCAAAACTTCAGTAATTGTCCGAATTTTTAGGACAGTGCAGGATACTACATAAGCAGAAAGCTTGTGCTGCTAGGTGGTTTAGCAGCTGTGGATATCTTGAATTTTTTCTGATAGTTATCACTAAAAGTGTTTGCCTCATTTCTATCCAGTGCTGCTGCACTTTCAACTGTTGTTGAATCAGTGGTGCTTTGACATTGTTGTTAAGCCCTAACCTTTGAGTGTTTTTAAGTACTTAAACCCCTCATTGCCCATGGTGTCTGTGTCCAGGCGCTGGCCATGGGGGCTGCAGAGCAGCATCTGTGAGGAGAGGCCAGGGCTGCTCCAGGCAGGACACAGCTGGTTCCACTTGCTCCTGCCCACCTGCCCCAGGCTGAGCTTGCCATGATAGTGGTGGTGCCTCAGGGAAACAGATCCCAGAAAGGGCAAAATGCCTGATGAAGCCAAGTGAGAAACAACCTTGCAAACAACCAGGTCAGAGATGCATGTTTGAGAAGTTGGTGAAGAGCTACATTAATTGGCAACAAATTAAATTAAACCACCTTGAGTGAAGTTTGTTTTGTCTAATAATAATTGGTGTGATCTCCTTATCCTCTCAACCCATGAGCTTTTATTTTATTTTGTTTCTCCTGTCCTGTTGAGGAGGTGGAGTGAGTGAGTGAGTGGACAGGTGGGCATCTGGCAGTCAGATCAGGTCAGCCAGCACTTTTTTATAGTGAGTGGTAGTTACACTGACTGCATTTAGGAACTTGATCACAGCATAGACTTGCTGAAGGATGAACAGGACAGTTGCAAGTCTCCAAATCATACTGTCAGTTGTTAAAAATTATTGCAGTAGATTTATCTTCATGTACATTCCACAAGCCCCCCTGGTCTGATGTATATGCATGGCCCCACCTTGCACAAACCAGTTTTACCTACACCATGCAGGCTGCTGGCTCTGTAGTGCCCTATGGTTGTGTCTGCTTCCTAGGCACCTCACAGCCACTTTGGTCCCTATGCCCCTTCTGCTTGTGTCCTCCAGCCCCCAGCTCCCTTTTCTACCCTAGATGAGCATTTCTTCCCCAGCTATTCTGCACTGCAGCCAAGCAGATCTGTGCACAGGGCCTTTGACCAGTCAGAGCCCAAACTGAACAAATAACTGTTCAGATCACGTTTCAGCCTGTGCAGGCATTTAAATGGATGTTTGCCAGTGTGGGCTTTTATTCTGATGTCATTACTCTACCCCTGGGTTTTATGACATTTTTAAGAGCTTAATGTCTTCAAGACTTCATTTCAGTAAAATTTTGGGGAAATTGGCCAGTCACTTCAAAATATATTTGTGGTAGGGGAAATGACTTGCAGAGAGAGACAGAACAATCACCAGAAAAAAAAAAGGAAAGCAGGCTAACAGTCTATTGAGCGATAAGTCTTTTCAACTTTAACGCAGAGGAAAAATCTGCAAAGTCTTCAGAGACAACAGGTGCCATCTACAGCATTTCATCTTGATCTAAACAGCGTGAAATTGTATATTTGTACCTGTGACTCCAGCCATCTGCCCCTAAGATCAGGCTGGAGCATTACATGCTGGGACTCCATATTACATTACGAAACATTGCATGCAGCAACCTTCAGTCTCCAGGGGCCACACTTCGGTTATTAAAGATGAAAGAGGCAACAATCTTCACCATTTGATTTCTGGCATAGAAACTTCTCCCTATGCAAGGGATTACCAGTATTTCTAAAAATTATATTCTATAGCTGTTATGTATGTATTATGTCAACTCAGTGGAATCATTTTCTTGAGAAGGAATGGAGCTATGCATCAAAACCATGTTGAAAGGAAAAATTCAGAAGTTATTTTAAAATTAATGCAACTGCCTTTTATGCTGGGTGGTTAAATATTACCCTTATCAAGAAGACTACCTTAGGACTATATTAAAATACGTAACTGGCACCTGAGTGCTTCCTCCTCCATATTTGAGCCAAGAAACTATCTGTGCCCCTTAGCCAACTCATCATGCCTTATCTGAGAAAGTGTCTTTCTTCCTTCTGAAATCTGAAAGCAAGATTACAAATATGAATGTGTATTTTTATTGAACTGTATTTTTATTGACATTCCATTTTCATTAAATACTATCTGCAAATGTAAGTGGGAGAGAAGTTCTTCTACCAGTAGGGAATTAGACAACTCAGTTCCTCACTTTGCCCAAGCTCCCTCAGGCTAGTCATGGAATCATAGACCCATTCAGGCTGTGCAGAAGCTCAATGCTCTGTACTTAATCCTCATTAGCAACATCATGTATCAGCTCTGGAGAAGAACCAAGGTAGCAGAGCTGCATGGTTCTGCTCTCCAGGCTAGCACAGATGGCTCCAAAAACCTTGCTTTGCTCTGCACAGTTGTATCCTGAGAACACCAGTCAACAGAAGAGGGAAAAATAGCCCTTTTTGGAAATTGGTTAGAAGACAGAAATCCAGCCTTTCTTAATGCAGAAATGTGTACCATTCATACTGCTGTCTGCATACAAAATGAAGGACAGACTTTTCTGTAGTGACTTGACAGATGTCACAAAAGTACAAAATGGAGATTAGCCTTAATAATCCAGCAAACAAGATTTATAAAGTGGGATCTAGACCCAAATGAACACAACTTACCAGGTCCATGGGACTTCAATGTTTCAAAGACACCAACACAGCTATACGTATACTCTAATTTGCACTTTCTCTAATTGTTTCAATTTTTTCTTCCCCATCCAAATTAAAGTTTTCCACTAGAAAATATCACATAAAATTATAGAGTTAACTTAAAGCCCATTAAGTGATTTATATGTTTCCTACCTTGAGTTTAGAAACAGGAGTTGAGGCTGAAAGACCAATTTTATCACACATTAAACATTCACTGTGTTGGGAGGTAGTCTGTTCCTTCCATTTCACTGGCAAAAAGGAGTGCAACTCCCCTGAGATTCCTAAAGCAGGCCTGGGCTAGTAAACAACCCCAGAGAGGTGAAATGAAATGAAATGAATATAAACGTTAATTCCATCCAAGAGTGCTCCATCTTCACCCACGTACTTTGCAGTCAGAAAACCTGGCCAGTGTGAGCAAAGCAGGGAATCATTATCTTTAAGACATGCTAGAAATTTTCTTCCTGTTTTCTCTTCCCCCCAACATATGAGCAGAGAAGTGTTCTTGATGCACAATGACTCCAAGGGCTGCTTTTGTGGAGCTTCAGCCTGTGCCACTTTTACACAGGGCTGTGTCTAAAGACACAGACATGTTAGCAACAAACATCAGCGTTGCAGTCAGGCAGAAGAACATTAAACTAACTGAAAAAACCATGACGGCTTCACTGACTGAGACGAAGAAAATATGAACTATGCATAAAAATTAATTTAGTTTGCAAAATATATTTTAATGTAAAAAGACCTTTTCAGGCACTCCATGGTGTTGGTCATCAAACAGGGAAAGTATTTTAAGTATCATTTTCATCTTCATCCTTTTAAACCCTCATATATGGATTACACTTGCACTGTTTATAATAATTTTGATCCCCAGGAAAAGCTCTACTAAAATGACTGCAAATAAGGCATAGAAACAAGCAATTCCCAACCAGTTTAAAACATTTTTTTCTCTGTGTCCTCTCTACTCCAGATCTCTTCAGATTATGTGTAGTAGAAATTGAATGCAGAGTGTCTTGAGGTATGGATTATCATTTAATTAAAGAAGCCAAAACTTGTATATTTTGGCCAAGAAAACATTCTACTTTTGCCAAACTATCTGATCTCTTAGTGTCCTTCTTGAGACAGATGTAGAACTACAGTAGCATTTGAGCATTTTGGACCATGAATTCTTTAAAGTGTACAGATACCTTTAATTTGAATGTGTTAATTAGGTACACCGAAGGAACTGGGTACAGGACTACAGGTGAAATACAAAGATAACAAAGCTACAATAGGGGTTGTGTATTACAGGCTGGGTTCTTGGTTCAAATGCAAGAATGGAGAATGTGCTTTTCTGCTCTCTATAAATTTGGAAAAACGAATTTAACATTTGCCTACCTATTTTAGCTTCTGCTGCACATAAATGACTATATATTATTCATAATATTTCCTTCATTTTGATTTGATCTTCCCACTCGACTCTTTAATAAGTCTTGGTTTTAATTAGGCCAGCTGCATCTTGTAAAGTAATGGAGGCACAACTTTAAAACTATGAATTCCAAAGAGTAAGTGCAGCCTCACATGAAGGAACTTATCATGAAAAATAATTTGACATTAATGTTCAAAGCTTTGCATTTCTGAAATGTGATAAGTGAGAATATTTTCATCTTGCTGTAATTCTTATAGGACACAATGTTCACTTAATACAAAATTTAATAGAGCAGAATGTGCTCATGAAATGTGAAAAGATTAGAAAAAGTTATGCAGCATGCATTTCAATGCAACTTGTCCCACACATCTATTTTAGTTATTGCAGACCACCTGTTAACTAAATGCCTCATGTGACTAGACAAAAGTACCATGGATCTGCTGTGGCTGTATCACTTTGAATACTAAGGAGGAATAACACTTGTCATTCACGTCATCGGCTTGACAGAAGATAGCAGTCCAATTTCCTGGTAGCTGCTATGTATCAGTAGGACAGGATTCACTGTCATTTGTCATTTAAAGGCACAATAGTTATTACATTTCTTGTTAAAACATCTGAAGGGTACCCTAATGATGTGTAAGTAATGCTTATCAACACATTGAGATTCATAATGATTCACCACAAACAAATATGCTTCAGATAAGTAATTTATTTGCATAGACACTCCAAGCGAGTGTGAGCTCAGTCCACATTCCTAGGTAATCTTGTTTCAGTTGAATAAACAAGGATCCAGACATGAATAACAAGAATTCATGAATAATAACAATTAACAAACAGTATTCATTATCTATTCATCCACAAGTTGATAAAATGCAGCTAGGTCTCTAAACTGCAATTTCTGAAAATCACAGAATGACAGAAAAGTTCATGTTGGAAGGGACTTCTGGGGATTCTCTAGTCCAATCCCTCTGACAAGGGTCACATAGAGCAGGTTACACAGGTGGGTTTTGAATATCTCTAGGGAGGGAGATTCCACAATCTCCCTGGGCAGCTCATTCCAGTGCTCGGCCAACCTCAACATAAAGTTCTTCGTCACGAGGTGGAATTTCATGTGGTTTAGTTTATGGCCACTATTCCTCCTCACCTTTTCACTGAGCACAACCAAAAAGAGTCTTGACACCTGCCTTTGAGATATTTGTACGCCTCAGTGCTCTCTAGATCACACAGGCCCAGCTCCTGCAGTGTCTCCTCATAAAAGAGATGCTCCAGATCCCAAATGATCTTTGTGGCCCTGCACTGGACCCTCTCCAGCAGGTCTTTGTCTCTCTTGTGCTGGGGAGCCCAGAACTGAACACAGCGCTCCAGGTACGGCCTCACTGGGGCCGAGTAGAGGGGCAGGATCACTTCCCTTGACCTGCTGGCCACACTCTTCCCGATGCACCCGAGGATACCATCAGCCCTCCCTAAATAATTTGGCAAAAACTTATGTCAAAAGCAATAATCCAACAGAGCTAACATTCTGAATTGTCTTTTTCTATATGACAAAGTCTTTATAATTCCATGGTTTACCCACAAAACATTTATCTTTAAAAGTAATAAGAACATGTTAAATACGGAATGCATTATTATTGGTTTATTTAATTACTTTCTTTTAATGTAACAATTACATTTGTAAGTGTGCAAACATGAAACAAGATATGATTATGTAAAAACACCAGGGTTTTTGAGATCATGCTAACTGGATTAAAGGAACAGAAATGTCTGATAAACCTGTTTCAGTATTAATTTCCATTGCTGACAGATCTTACTTAGTTTCCAAAACTGTTTCCTACTTCCATATCTCATCATTGCATGAAACTGTCAATTAATTTTGAAATTTTCCTTCTGCCATTTTTAATTACATGAAATAAAACTATCAATATGCTGCCTATCACGCAGTAATTGGAATGGTTAACATTTTAAAGTTTGCTTGTGAAATTACTGTATAATTACTTCTTACTTTGGCAGAAGAATTTAAATATCTTCTACTATGAGTCTGCAGCAAGTCAGAAACTACACAATATTGTGTAACTCTTGCAAAGTCGGAATATATACAAAATAATTTACCTCAGTGCTCCAAAATTGTTTCTACAGTTAAGATATTGGCCGAGCATTGCATGATTCCCTCCCACTCATGTCTTTACCCATTCCTTTACTCTCTAAAATACTTCTTCAAAACAACTTTCCCCCACTTCTCCCTCCTTCCCAGCTCTACCTCCCCCCCACAGCTGCAGAGGCAGACAGGGAATGGGGGTTATGGTCAATTCATCACCTGTTGATTCTGCCACCACCCAGGGAGAGGAGTCCTGCCCCTGCTCCAGTGTGGGGACTCTCCCACAGAAGACATTTCTCCATGAACTTCTCCAACATGAGTCTATCCCACAGGCAACAGTCCTCTCCAAACTCCACCATGGGTCACTTTTCCACAGGGTGCAATCCTTCAGGCACAGGCTATTCCAATGTGGGTCCCTCACAAGGTCACAGGTCCTACCAGGAAATCTCCTGCAGCAGGGGCTCCTCGCTCCATTGATCTGCAGGTCCCTGCCAGGAGCCTGGTCCAGCACAGGCCTCCCATCCATTCACAGCCTCCTCNCATTCACAGCCTCCTCTCCAGCACCCACCTGCTCTGTTGTGGGGTCCTCCACAGGCTGCAGGTGGATCTCTGCATCCCTGTGGACCTCCATGGGCTGCAGGAGAATCAGCTCTGCTGCTTGGAGCTTCTTCTCTACTTTCTTTTCTACTACTTCTCTACTTTCTTCTTTACTTATTTTCTGCTTTCTTCTACTTTCTTCTTTACTGGCCTTGGTGTCTGCAGGGCTGTTCCTCATAAATACTCTTCTCTGGCCTCATTTACATCTCTGCAATAATTTTGGGGGGGTTTTTTCTTCTTAAATATGTTATTATAAAGATGTGGCACCATTTCAGATTGGCTTGGCCTCGGCCAGCAGGGGATTTGTCTTGGAGCTGGCTGGCATTGAGTGAAGCTTCTGGCAGCTTCTCAAAGAAGCCACCCCTGTAGCCCTCCCACTACCAAAACCTGGCCATGAACCCAGCACGGAGACATTGCTTTGAGCCCTTTAAATGTTTCAAGAAATGCCAAAGTTTGCCTAGGTTTGGTATATCTGAGCATCCTTACTCCTTCATGAATTGAAAAACCTGGATCAAAAGTCCCCCAGAGACTTCTTATCTGTGGATCACTGACACAATAAACCAGAAGCTTTCAAGGAACTATTTGGGTCAGTCATATTGCTTTGTGCACACCACCTGGGGAATCTTTAATGTAACACCTATTTAATCAATTCAGAACCATGTCAGACTATTCAGGCTGTGCTTAAGAAGCATTGAGGCAATAAAATCCTAAGTTCAACCTCTCAAAAACTCTTATTGAATTTTTTCAGCTAAAATTATTCACAATTTTGTGAGTGACCAGTTCACTGGGTGAAGTAACTTGTTTTAAAGCACGTGCCTGCCAAAACATAATCCTGAATGCCACTCTGGCACCATCTGGAGATCGAGAACTGTGTCATCCTTCAAGAGTAACTAAAAGACATCCAAGGATTTTGTGTCCCTTGTTTGTCATCCAGAAGAGCACTAAGGATACCATAAATAACCTGCCAAGGCTTAGGAGCACCAACTGTCAGTGACTTGACAAACCTCTGCCTTTCTCCACAGTTTCTCCACAGTCTTACTTTCAGCTCCTGCTCAGATTTTGGCCAGCACACAGCTCATGCCCAGGCCTGTTGCACGTGCCCTACAATGGCACTGGGACCAATGCCATCAGGTCAAAGTGATGGCAACACATAGACACGACACGGCTGCCAGAAAGGACTGCAGTCATTACACAGCCACTGTCACCTGCAGCTTGCTGTCTCCTGCTGCCACAGTCCTTGCACACTGATTTACTGGCACTTTCCTTTGGAACCTGCTAACTCAAAGAAATTGGACAGACCACATTTTGCAGCTTCAAGGTGTAAATACTTCAGCTTACAGAAGGAGTTTTTGAAGCATATCTAACAGCAGTTCAAGAGCTGGAGCTTTCATGCTTCCTGGTATGATACAAGGGATGCTACCTGGGGAAGGAAGAGGAAGAATGAGCACCCTCAGGAGTGTCTAGATTACTGTTTTGCTTACAGGTGTACAGGTCACATGTTGTGAGCTGAAAGTAATAAATTAGAGAACTAGTAAGTTAGAAACTTCAAGAACTAAGTGATGAATTAGTTAAGTCACTTTAGACTAGTGTGGACAAAAGGGACTGAGCCCATGTAGGTTGTGCTTGTTTTCTTTTCTAATGAGCTCATATAATAGTTTATTTCACAGAAGACCTCACCTGTAAATCTGAGAGATCCAAAGAGATCATGACAGTAATCATCTTTCTGGCTTTAATTGCCCATGCTCAAGCTCTGCCCTGATCTGATGTAGCCACACAACCTGGGAACTGATTTTGCTGAAGAGACCCAACTGGATCTCGCTCGGTCTCCTACTGCTTGACAGTAGGACAACTGGACAGCTGGAGGCTAGATAGCAACTGACCATGGTTAAGTGACAAACACAGAAAGTTGTACAGAAGTTCCACTGTAGTCTGTCCTGGCTTTAGTATTAACCAACATTTTCACCAAGTCTCTGAAGATTAAATAGAACAGCTTCCTATGCTGTTTCTATTACATTATTAGAATGATTGCATTTAAAGATAGAACTAAAAGGGGCTGCACATATCTAGGCTAATATTGTTAGAGTTCAAATATCCTGAACAAACAAGAAATTATCTCCTTAAAAAACAGGAAAAAAATCACGATAAATAAATGCAGTTCCTTTTCTTAGCAATAATTGACTACACAAAAGTAGGATGTACAGCATTTGAATTTGATAGCAGATCTTCAAAAACAGATTTTTGGGATTACATTGTATCACAAATAATTTTAATTATTCTTGTTCTTGTTCTTGCTGTTTATTTGTATTACAAAAGCAGCAATCCGTCATGATGATGTTTGCTCAATTTTCATTCATTTATGATCCTTTTCCAAAGTCTATTTCTACTCTTAATGAAGCAGAATATTTTTTAAAATCATTACAAAGTCAAAAGACTAACAGACATATTACATATTTGATAGTTAAGTAAGCTGTCTTTACACTCAACAGGAAGACTTTTAAAAATAAATCAATAAATAGGCATCAGATTCAATATTTAATCTCCCAACAGGAAAATAAGTATACTTTATGTTCTTGTACCCTTAAAGCTGTATATCAATATTATTAGGTTATATATTGTGTATATTCTCAGTATGGTTTCCTCAGCAACTACATTTTGGGTATCTTTGCTATGGCAACCAAAGATGATTGCTTATTTTACTGTTTCAATTAATAATCCATGGCCTGAACCATAAAAGCAATAGTGAGATAATACAACTACAAAAGGCTAAATAAATATGCGTTACACAAGTGCAAGTTTTCTGAAAGAGTTGTTACTCTGGTGTAGGAATAATATATACGTACATTGCTAATTAGATCCTGTATTTCAATGCTTAACATAGAAACACTGGACACAGTTATAGCCTTATACAGAGGAGGGCACAATAGTGCGGTTTGCAACACGTGTGACAATCATCTAATTTGCAAGAATCACATTGTGTCAAAATCAACTCCCTTTATATGAAGGCAGGAGAATGAATTTCCCAGTATGCCCTTCTGCTCCAGTCTTGCCCTCAACTGTATGAGAACAAATCTATTAAATCAAAGGAGTCTCTCTGTAAATTAAAATTGAATTTCTGACTTGAAATTCAAAAGCTGAAAGAGAATTGAGCCTTTGTCAACTTTGTTTGTAGAATTTCTGATCACACTAATTTTATTGTTATGTAACAGGCAAAGTATGTTTCCATAAGACTTCATAAAACTGGTGAAAAAATACTCTCAATCAAGAGCATTTTAGATTTCAGGATGGTAAGCACAAAAGCTGAACATATCTCTAAGTAAACATGTTTTTCTGTCTTTACTTTAAAAAAATACAAAGAGTATCTAGATTATCTTAACCATTTTGCAATTTCCACTTTTATAAAAATTATTTTATATATTTTTTCACAGCTCTCCACATTTCAGCACTCTGTCATCTGACTATGAAGTTGCTCACAGATTTAATTATAAATACAAGTCTAGAAGCCAAGTTACCAGTCTGGAATTGAACATTGTTTTCACAAACCACATTACAAAACAAAACTTAGATTAACAATGGCCTTATATTGCTTGCAAGTCAAATTATCCTCTCTTAGTAGTAAATGGTCAATCTATGTAATTTACCCTATGTATGGTCTGAGAATTAGAGTATCATACATTAGGGAACTTAGACAAATCTAAATATGTGGTCTTACTATAATAATTCCATCATTCTTTGATATACACAAATGCTCCTGAGGTAACAGAAGCCAACAGGAAAACAGCAGGGAAATATCTCAAATGACCTAAGGAGCGTTCCTCTAGGAAAGCAACACATCCGCCAGCCCAGCTGAGGTGCCCTTACACCAATGCACGGAGCATGGACAGCAGGAGGAGCTGGAAGACACTGGGAAGTTATGACCTTGTTGCCATTACTGACACATGGTGGGACAAATCTCCAAATCCCATGACTGGAGTGCGACTAGCAATGGCTATGGCGGTTCAGAAAAGACAGCCAGGAGAGGCAGAGAGGCTACCACCTCTCTTGATGTACATCTCCTGATGTGAAAGATGAAAATGAATGTGAAGACTCGTCTCTGAAGAACAGACAAAAGCAGGTCAAAAGCCTGTGGGTAAGAACCAGAGACTGAGGCAACAATGGGAACCTCACATTCTAGGTCTACTACAGGCCCCTGATCAAGGGGAACCTGCTGACAAAGCCTTCTTGATCCAGCTACAGGAGCCATTGTGTTCACAGGCTCTTGTCCTGCTGGGGGACTTCAAACACCCCAACATCTGCTGGGAAATGTCACAGTAAGCAGTAGGCAGTCCTACTGGAACACATGAAAGGTAATTTCTTGAGCCAGGTAAGAGACAGCCCTAGCACAGGGAATGTGTTCCTGGATCTGATGGTCACCAACATACGCAAGCAGAGTGGGGACATGAAGGTTGGAGGCAGCCTGAGTGGCAGTGATCATGCATTAGTGGAATCTGCAGTACTGAGGGATATGTATCAGATATACAATACAGTTTGGCCCCTAAACTTGCATAATTCCAGCTCTTCAAGAGATAGTCAACAGGATCCCCTGGGAGACTGACTTCTGGGACAAGGGAGGAGGTCAGAGCTGGCAGGTCTTTGAGGAAGTCTTCCATAGAGAACAAGAAGTAGAAATCCCCTGGAGCAAGAAGCTGGTCAAGGAAGGCAAAGCACTGGCATGGCTGAGTAGGGACCTGCTGGTTAAACTAAAAGCAAAGAAGCAAATCCACAGGAAATGAAAACAAGGACAGGTAACCTGGGAAGAGCACAGAGGTGAAGGTTGCTTGTAAAAGGATGGGGTGAGGAAGGCCAAGGAGAAGCTGGAACTGAACAAGGCACACAAAAAATAACAGGAAGGGTTCCTACAGGTATGTCAATCAGAAAAGGAAGGTCAAAGAAAGCGTAAACCCCAGATAAACAACACAGATAAACTGGTAACAACAGCGGAGGAGAAGGCTGAGGTACTCAACAACTTTTTGGCCTCAGTCTTCAATAACAACCTCTCTTTCCATGCTTCTGGAGTGGATGGACAGTGGGATGGAGAGTGGGGAAGCAAAGTCTCTCCTCTTTAAGTAAAGATCAGGTCCATGATCACCTGAAGAACATAAATGTACATAAGTCTATAGGGCCTTATGAGATGCATCCCAGAGTCCTGAGAGAATTGTCTGATGTAGTTTCCATGCTATTCTCCATCACATTGGAAAAGTCATGGCAGTCATGTGACTGGAAAAAGGGGAAGCATTGTACCCACTTTGAAAAGGGTAGAAAGAAGGACCCTGAGAACCACCCATAAGTCAGCCTCCCCTTTGTGCCTGGGAAAGTCATGGAACAGATCCTTCTAGAAGCTGTGTTAAGGCACATGAAGGACAGAGATGTGATTCAAGACACTAGCACAATTTCTTCAAGGGCAAGTCCCACCTTACAAACCTAGTGGCTTTCTATGATGGAGTCACTACACCAGTGAACAAGGGAGGGGCTACCAGCCATCATTTATCTAGGCTTCTCTAAAGCTTTTGCCATGGCCCCCTACAATGTCCTCTCTAAACTGGAGAGAGATGGATTTGATGGATGGAGTGTTAGATAGATAAGAAATTAGCTGGATAATCACATCCAGAGGGTAGTGGTCAATGGCTCAGTCTCAAAGGCCATCAGTGACAAGTGCTGTCCCTCAGGGGTCAGCACTGGGACCAGTGTTATTTAATATCTGCATTAATGACAAAGACAAAGGGCTGCTCAAGTGCACCCTTGGCAAATTTGCAGATGACACTGAGCTGAGTGGTGCAGTTGGCACACCTGAAGGATGGGATGCCATCCAGAGGGACCTGGACAAGCTCAAGGAGTGGGCTGGTGGAAATGCCCTGAGTTTTAATAGGACCAAGTGCAAAGTGCTGCAGCTGGGTCAGGGCAATCCCCTGTATCAACACAGGCTGGGGGAGGAACAGATCCAGAGCAGCCCTGCCAAGGACTTGGGGTGCCTGAGAGGCTGCACATGAGCAGGCAAAGTGCCCTCCCAGCCCAGAATTCTAATTGTACCCTGGGCTGCAGCAAGAGCAGTGTGGCCAGCAGGTCAAGGGAGGGGATTCTGCCCCTGCTCCACTCTGGTGAGACCCCACCTGGAGTGCTGCATCCAGCTCTGGGGCCCATCACTGCAGGTCCAGGGGAGGCCACCACAGTGGTTGGAGCACCTCTCCAGTGGAGAAAGGCTGGGAGAATTGGGATTGTTCATCCTGGAAAAGAGAATGCTTTGGGGTGGCCCCATTTGGGGTTCTATTCCAGTACCCGAAGGGAATATACCAGAAAGATGGAGAAGGACTTTTTACAAGAGCCTGGTTACAGAACAAGGGGTAATGTCTTCAAACTGAAAGATAGTAATTGGATATTAGGAAGAAATTCTTGAATGTGAGGATAGTGAGAGACTGGGACAGGTTGCCCAGAGAAGCTACAGAGGCCTCATCCCTATAAGGGTTTAAGGCCAGGCTGGATGGGGCTTTGAGAAACTTGGTCTAGTGGTAGGTGCCCCTGCCCACAGTAAGGTGATTGGAACTGGACAATTTTTAAGGTCTCTTCCAATCCAAGCCTTTCTATGAGTTCATGACACGTTATGACATGTTATGTGTTATGTGTTATGTTATGTGTTAAGTGTTATGTGTTATGTGTTATGTTATGATATGATATGCTATGATATGCTATGACTGTGCACCTGATGAAGAGGCAGCAAATGCACAGAAAGGATATAAGGTTATTTCTTGTAGAGAGCTAAGTTCTGAAGACAATAGCCCCATGGAAAAATAATGGAAAAACTCAAGAATTCATTTAGCCATGCAAACTTTTTTCTTTTAATCTTGGTCCCATTATCTTGTGCCTCAATCTTTCCACAGAAATACCTTTCCTACCTCAAAACATGTAAGATCTCAAGCTATACATGTGGTACAGTAGTATCAGAAGGTGTGATGCGGTTCCATAGCTATATTATTCTCCATGTCATTCTATATTTAACTGTTTCCCAACTCAGCTTTATGGGAAGCCATGATTAACAAAATCACCCCGCTCCATATAAACAAGGGTTGCATAATTTTAATGATCTTTGTTGCTCAGATCCTAATGGAAATACTTCAGTTATTCCATTTATTTGAAGAACTGAATAATCCTAAAACAGTCACCCTCACCTAGTCTTTTTTTACAGCAACTTTGCTAGCTGATGCTCTTTTTGACAATTATTCTGTGTCTTTTTAAAGAAGGTCAAACCACAGCCATCATTTTCTTAAAGGAACATGGGGATTCCTGAAGAGAACACCACTTCCTGAGTAATCTAAATAAAGGTGGAAATACAGATCAAAATCCTCACATGCAGGTGCAGGTGCAGAAGCACCCACTGAATTTTCAAAACACAACACCTATCTGTACTTTTCATGAATGCGGAGGTTTTCACTGCTTCACAGCACCAGCACATTAAATGTCAAGATGACCTTATTGTTTATCATCAAATTTTCTAAGTGCTCTAAAATCCATATGCTGACCTAGATTTCCTTGAAAATCTCCAGATCTTAAGATATCCAGACAAGATGTCTGAGCAAGACACAATGCAGTCAAATAAAAAAAAAAAAAAAAAAAATTCATATTTTTTTCCTCCATGCACTGAAAAACTATGTCTTTGTCTCAAACTAGCATATTGAGCTTTTTTTGGGGAAAACATTTCTTACAGTGTTTTTTTTATGGTTAGTTTAAATATCTAAAAACTCCAAGTAAAGCTTATGAAAAAGCATTTTCCATGAGCAATTGGCTATTTTAAAGGCAGCCTGGCGATTCTAGTGCTGCGTGACTCCCGTTAATGTGCATTAATCACAGACTATCTGTCAGATTCTGAGTCTGGATCCCCAAAAGTCTGTTTACTAGGAACATATAATTCTCCATCTGTAGCAGTACATCTCTTCCAAGACAAATACTTCTGATTTAAAACATGATGGGTAAGATTCATTTGCTGTAATTGTAGGTATTTAAAAATTTGGACATCACAGTATGAGCTACTTACCCAATGACCAGTGGACAGAAAAAGACATCTATAAAAAGAAGTTTTCTCTTATCTCAAAAAAAGGTCTAGAAGATGTTTAATAACTTCTAGAGAAGCTCATTTTTGAGTAACTGATGATAGAGTCAAACTGATGCATCATTTTTGGCATTGGTGATGTGAAGAGGAAAAGGAAGGCACAGATTGAGGAAGATGGAGGAAATCAGAAGATGGAACAGTCCTTGTGTTGGACCTTATGCCTCCCTGGACAGAACTGAAATGTTGTCAAGGGAGATGCAGCTACGATGGATTTGGAGAAAGAATCAATATCAAACAGTGAATTTTCTTCCCCAGATATCATTCTCAGTAGAATGGCAATCCAGGATTAGAACTTCTCCTGGATACCAGTGTTCTATCCTGTTTTTTGCAGGTACCAATATAACAGCAGACACTGTCCTATACTTAAATAGTTTAACCCTATTTTCATTGCAGTTTCCTTGGTATTTAATCAAGAAATTATTCCTTGTATTTCAAGATTAAAATTCTCCCACTTTTGCTTGTAAATGCATTTAATCTTTCTTAATTAAAAACCTTCACCAAATTGTAAATGGTTCATTTCATTGAAATGTCTGGACCAGAATTATAATTAAATCACCAAAGACAAAAAAATCAAAAATAAGCTCTTCCAAAAAATACCATATTAGAACCATTAAAGAAAAAGGAAAGGAATAGGAGACATCTTAGCAACAAATGTAGCAGATGAAGACCTCCTACACATAGCGGTTACATTATTTTGAAATTATTTTCAACACTTTTAGATATTTCAGCATTAAATATTACAAATTCTAATTTTATTTTTCCCATTAAATAGTGTAACTGACTTCTACAATCATTTCCAAGAGGAACACATATATGTGGTTTGAGACTGAGCTCTTTGCATAATGCATGCATTTGTGTTGGTTTTCACACTCTAGTAATTATCAAGCAACTTGCCAATGTTACCCTTACTTCTTGCCAAAAGCCCTGTTCTTGTAGTAATCAATCAACACTAGCTCAAGAGTAGATTAAGTTCCACAGAAACAATTGAAATACGACACTAAGTATAGGAATGTACTTGTGAGGAAATTGGATACTGTTTTCATACTTAACTGTATGATTCTTAGCAAATATGGCAATAGTAAAAATAATGCCTTGAAATCTGCATAAAAAAAAAAAAGAAAACATTAAATTATAATATGTGATAAGCCTTTGAAATAAATTCCTTCAGAGTAAGGAGGTAAAGACAAGGGCAAAAATCAGCATATGCTTTCCAGGCAACTAAAGAAATGTCTCCATTTGAAGGATGATCTTTTTGGGGCTATAGAGATTTGGGCTTACCAAAAGTGAAAGATGCATCTGCCTTAGAGAGTAAATGCTAAGGAAGAAGACACAAAAAAAAAAAAAAAA
>VZTB01014376.1:147236-166885 GCA_013397245.1 Thryothorus ludovicianus
AAAAAAATGCTAAGGAAGAAAATACAAAAAAGGAGGCCATCAGCTTCCGAATTAGCTATTGAACAAAAGACCACTGAGCTGAACTGTGAAGAATATAGGTCCAAATGGAGGTCCTACACTAAGAAGCCCAGACAAAGACACCTACAGCCTTGAAGCAAAATGCCAGTGTCTTTTGAATACTAAGCATTTCTTCCTGATGATACATAAGCATATATAAACCATCAATTAAATTTTAGTATATTAACAGTTATGATTCCAGGGGGGAAAAGAATAAATAGAAGAGATAAATATAGACTAGGAGCATTGTGATTTTTTTCCTCTTTTTTTTTTGTCAGATAATGAGTAGCCACTGGAAAATTCAGAAACCCTGACATAACTTGTAAAATAACCTATTTAAGTGGGCTAATGATATTATGCAGAGAAGCAACAGCTTGCTAGTATTCAGTTTTCAGGACTGACTGAGCTTAATAAGCAAAGCTTAACTTAAGCAAGAAGCATGAACAGGATAGTTGCTATTTGATTTACCTGTCAACATGCAACACAAGAAGTACAATGGAGAAGTTCTCAAACAAATACTAAAACACAGGGTAAACATGAACATTCAAAAGCATATGTATACAAACTTCAGAAAATGAAGAACAACAAAGGAAATGGAGAAAATTCTAGCAAGTTCAAGGGATATCTCTATCTGGTTTTAAATGGACACAATTCCCAAAGACTCAAGGTAGTATTAGGAAACAAATTTCAAAACTCAGCTTCTAACAGAATACACCAATAGTGGTATCTATGTCAGAATTGCACAGCTGAGGCACACACCTTCAGCAGCTGTAAATTACTCTGAAAAAAATAGCCCTATTATTGCCTCTTTATGTGTTCTGAATTTAACAGCAGCAATGAACGAGACTGAAAGAAGTTCACTGTAATGTTGTGATTGTTGAAATTAAATCTATTTCTTATACTTTCTTAAACTATTACGGGCACAGTGGGAGGAAATCAAGCTGTTTCATTGAGAAAATTGGTACCAAGGATCTGGGATCCCTTTGGTGGGTATAATGACTCCTGTTAAAGATTGAGGCGGCTCCTGGCCATGATCAGCCTCAACTACTGCCACCAAAACATATTTCTGGGAACAGATTGTCACTCTTATGATCTTTAGATAGTGTGTGTGTGTCACCTGAGTAACAAGTGCAAGTGTGTTGGCTTTTCCTAGAACATCTGCAATTTGTGACTTTTTTGGCCAGACATTCAACATGTGGATGCCTACAAATGTGTCCATGCCAAGAATGCCAAGTATGTCCAGCAGGATGCTCTTGCTGTGTCTTGCTGCTGTAACTGCTTCTAGCACCATATCTGAGCCAAGGTTCAGCCTCTTTGACATGCAGCAGTTCTTATATCACATAGCATGTGAACTCAAACTATTTTGTAGAGAACTCCTTAGCAAAGTCATTGTTGCATACAGATGCAAACAACAGATGTCAGAATTTCTCAAAGATTTGCTGTCCCATGTGAACTAAGGGAAATTTTTTTCTCTCTCATAAAAGACATTTCAGAAGGAAATAAAATATTTATCCATCTTACTGCCTCATTCAAGAACTTAAAGGATGGCATGATATCTTCAACCACATCAGGTCAGGAGGGAAGCAATCTTGTCTTTGAATTTTTTTTAAAGCAAGAAACTTTCCTAATATTTCTACACCTCATTTGTGTTCCCACCATAAGATAGCACACAACCACAACCATAGTAAATGTTCCCAGAGATGGTATCCAGAGAAAAAGAGCAGGGAATTTTATGGGGGCTACTTAACACACTGTTCTCGTGATCATCTTCAGATTGCTCTTACTTCAGATTGCTCTTACTTAGCCATACCTCCAACATACAGTATTTATTATGACTGAAGAAAAACATGCCTGCACAACTTTGCTCTCTGCATATGTCAACATTCCTGCTCAGCAAGGAACAGATGTAGAACTACTGACTGGAAAGCCCAGGGAAAGTTTTACACATCCCCTTCCTTCACACAGGGACTTAAGCTCTGACACCTCCTGTCACCACACCAGCCTGTGCTGCCCATACTGCAGCCTCCAGCCCTTCCTGGCATGATGTGACGAACACAGGCAAGGATCCAAGGAAGCTGGTTTCTTCACCAGGCAGGAAAAGAAAGGCTCATTTTCTTTAGTGAAATTAACACATTTACAAGGGCAAAGCCAACACAGGTCAGAGAAGCATCAGGCCTAGATTTGTGCTTATCCACTTGTCTAAAGACATACATTAGAAAATGGTTTTACTGTTGAGAATAGCAAATGCAGACTTCTACAGAAGTACAAAATATTACATTATTGTATCATTTGTACCATATTCTTTAAAAAATAGCATGAAAAATATTGTTTCTAATATCCTCCAAGTGACCTTCCCGCTCAGGAAAATACCTTATTTAATGTAGCTTAAAAATAAGAATAGAAGCAACGAAAACATGCTCCAGGGACAGACCTGCTAACGGACATTCAAAAGAAGGAATGCTGCCCTTGCAGAGAGCCATGGCAGAAAGACAGGCTGCATAAGGCCTTGAGTAACCTGGTCTAGTGGAAGATGTCCCTGGCACTAGATAATCATTCCAAACCCTTAGCATTCTATGTCTCTATGATTGGCTTTGGGTGATGTCTCTGCTGATGCAAGAGAGGCCCACCTACAAATCTTCTAATAAGGAAATATACAGGAAGTGCAAATCCAAATTATTCATTTTGTGCATTTGTTTTACCAGAACCAAATTAGAACAGAGATAAAAGCATCTTACCAGCACACAGCTATTTAGTGTGTAGTGATACCTTTGACACGCAATTTGTCTTTCAGAGGGGGAAAGATTATTCAGACTGACATACCTTTGTGTTTCCTCTCTGATCTGAGGTAGTGGAGTCGACAGCAATGTTCCTTGGTGTCACAATCTGGCTGCAATCATCAAGCTGCCCACTTCCAGAGAGGCGAAAATTTACCATGTTGACATATTCTTACTGGCAGTGTAGCTGCTCCATCTCATGTAGAAGGAGCATACTGCCATGTTAGGTTTTGACAGGTCTCCAGAAAAATAAATGCACTTAGCTGGCAATTTCTCTGCAGACACTACGATACTTAACCCACTTTCATGAAGACCAACAGAAACATTTTCACTGTTATTGACAATATAATCAGCATTATATGGATTTTGATTTTAGTACTTGTTATTCGGCTTCTAGAGAATCTTTAAGATTAAAAATATTGTTTTGAGAGTATCTAATCTCTAGGAAGAAATTAAGGCCACAGATTTCAAGCTCTAATGACTAATGTTTTCTCTCAACCATTAGGTCCCTCTTCTCTGCCAGGAGCTGAGTGGCAGAACTTTTGACGTTGCTCACTCTGTAGAAGACACTGTCATTTGAAACCTGAAGTCTACGCTGTTGCAGTATATGACCCATTTACCTGAGAGAAGTTAAATAAATTCAATCTCCTTTGTCTTCATGCTGGCATCTGATCAGAACTGGTGTGCTGTTAAAAAGCAATAATCATTTTTTCTTAACACAAACATATTCTCTCTTGGAAAAGAAATTCATTCTAGTTCAGCATGGGCTTATAGTCACCAAAGTAAACAGGATATTGCTGTAATTGGGGCATAAATATCCTGCCCTGCTGCATGTCCTCTCCTCACTTGGTTATTCTTCATGATGTTTTCCTCTGGCTCCTGAGCCAATTGTTTGTCCTGAGTTATCCTTGGTGTGATCTCTAGTACACTTCACACTTTGCTGTACCGCCTGTGCTCCACTTTTGGTTACTGAACAAGTCTGACTCTTTGCGGCTATAGATGAAAATATATTGGTTGTAAAAAATAGTAAAGTAATATGGACTATATTAAAAACAGTGAGCAAACATTACTAATTAATTATCTAAAGCTATTTTAAGGGCTTGTAGGTATATAGTTTGCATACTACCTAAGCATAATTATCACTTCATGGTACAGAAGCAAGAATAGCACTGGGGATACAGGGACTGTCACAGCATACCTAAATACTTGGTGGTGTTGCCAGAATCAGAATAGCCCCAGAGGCAGCCTGCATGGCAAAAATGAGGTGAGTTTTTGCAGCAACTGAGCAGTATTAGACCACTCAAAGATCTCAACACGCTGGGGACAAATGGGAAATAACCCTCTTAGGCTGGTAGCGTCCACATATCTTTTTTTTCTTACATTAAAAATCCCCATTTGTTCAAATAACAGTGGTTGGTTGAAAAAATTCCTTTCAATCATGTTTCCTACTTGATGCTGCTCGTACCACGCAGGTTCATAATTTCTATAGGATAGAACTGAATCTGTGGTACTCTTGTGAGATTATGTACAAAGACAATCCTCATTTCTAGAACTATCCATACCGAGGAAAAACACTATGTCTGTGTTATACTGCCAGCTAGAGCAGAGAGGCCTTGAGGTACTTCTCATCAGTTAAAGAACCTGGGCTTATCATAGCTCAGAATGGAAGCAGATGAGCCTGCAGTAGGACAGAGATAAAAGTGCTTTGCTTTGCTACATATCCAGCAGAGGGGAACCAAGATCTAACCAGAAAAGAAAAATCAGATCAATCAGACTGTGTCTTGAGCTAACATAACCCTTCAAGTCACCCTAACAAAGCAGTGAATAGAAGGGAATTTAATTATTTGTGATTTTAAACTCCAGTTTCTTATCTTGTAAATGCTGCCTGGCATGTTATAGAGTCATAAAATTTTTATTAAAAGACATCTAAGATCATTGAGGCCAACTTTTAACCCAGCACTGCCAAGTCCTCATCTAAACCCCATCCTTAAGGGCCACATCTTGCATGTCTTTTGAATACTTTCAGGGACGCCAGCTCATATTTCAGCACATGGGGACAGTCCCCTCCCGTGTCTTGAAGATTTTGTTCTGGAAGAATGCCCAGCCTTCCTGGACTCCTTTGCCCTTCAGGATTGCCTCCCAAGGTACTCTCACAACCAGACTCCTAAACAAGTCAAAATCTGCCCTCCTAACTTCTACAAGAATCAAAAATTATCATTTAATGATCACTGGGCCAATACAACCCTCAACTATCAAAGTGCCCGAAAGTCCATTTATGGAATCCAAAACCCCCCAAAAATGTTTAATTTCTTGAGCCTAGAGTCCTGCACTGCTTCTTTAATGACTTGGAATCCAAAATCCTGAATCAAACCATTTGGTTTCCTCTGCAGTGATGCCAAGATTATATTTTGCCTTTTCTTTTATATAACTTTTATATATCCTCATTATTCTTAACATGCATACTTGTAATTCCTGAAGTCTAATAACTTTGCATAATCCTAGTGGGTTTTTTTAGGCCAAGAGACCAAACATCTTAAAGGTCTCATAATAAGAGGCCAGAAAACTCTATCTTGGGAAACCAAGGTTCTCTCTAGAACATATCCTATCCTATTAGAGGAAAAAATTCCTCTAATTAAGGAATATCACACCATTCATACAGGCCTCTCATTAGAGCATCTTCTTTAGATATGCAAATTTGCAAGGTCTGTAAATTATATATGTGATTTATCGTGTGTGTGCATTGCAGCTCATCCCACCTTGAAGAGGGGATGCACCAATAAGGATCCTTATTAAAACACCAAGGTAAAAATCCCTTATCCCTTAACCGTATCCTATTCAATATTTTTTAGACCAGAAAAAGGCATCAGGAGTATGTAGGAGACTTGCAGGCTAAGGGACAGGACTCTTCCTAAGAAACTGAGGAAGATCCAGCTTAGTGCCAGCCACTTCACATGAGTTGTGTTTCATTTGTTTAACACAGGTGTAATATATAAACGTGTTCTAGTCTGGTTGCTGTCCCCAGACACACTTCAGAGTGAGCAGTGCCAGGAAGGCATCAGCAGAAACTGGAGCACAGCATGTGGTGGTGGCTGTGTATACACCTTTGAACATTCCCTTACAAAATAAATGCAGGGGAAAGCCAGGCATGGGCAGAACATAGTTTGAAAAATAGTACCTTAATACAATTCAAATATAACCCCTCACTGAACAACAATTCACAACCTAGGACCCTTGTGTGAGCTTCCAAAAGAGTCTGTAGGAAATTTAAATTGCAAATGAAGCTACTCTAATCTTAGCTTCTTTAAATACCTTACTACATGGATCCTTCAGGGTGACAGATTACCAGATATAGATTTCTTTCAAGTTAGTCTCATGACAACCATTTGGGAGATAATATAATCTCCATTTTTCTGCAACTCTGAGGTAGGCTTTGGCTGTTTGATGCACACTGAAGATACCTTTGTTCCAGCTTCTTGATACCCTACCCCACAGAAAGCTCAGCTACTCCTTCATTCTTAGTCCAGGGTCTGTGCAATCTTTGCCTGTTAATAATACCAAAAATCTCCCTTCAAATCACCAACATCATGAAAACAATGGCAAACTATAGCCATTGTTCATCCACATAGAAAATTACAGCTTTTCTAGAGACTAAACCTTTCTGGCAGAGTGATTGAGATTTCTCATGCAGGGAGAATATTGTCTAAACTTAAAATCTCTTGCAAGCTATTTATTGGTTAATCACCAAACAGTAAACTTCTTGGTACAATTTCTCAGTAGAAGTATGTTAAATTCTGCTGAAGCAATTTAAGGAAAGAGATAATGCTCTATGCTCTAAAAGTATTTTATTTGAGTGTTTACTATGGCTAAATTTTGTTTGGACATATAATCTCAAGCCACATATTTCAAGTCCACAAATCTCATGCCAGAATTACTAGTAAAAAATGTCCTCTGTTATTCCACATCTTGGTAGCCAGAGTGGGATAAAACTGAAGAGCAGAGCTCTAAATTGAACCATAACTATTCTCACTGATGCAAATAATATACTACTTCAGAACTAAACCCACAAAGGAAAAAGTCAAAGATTGTTTTTAGTTTTGCTAGAAAACATAGTAAAATATTCCTATATCAATGTCAACATCTAGAATTTGATCTTTTCCTTTGAAAATCTTTCTTTTAAATAGTCTGACAAAAAACTCCTATTCATATCCTCAAAGTAGAGTTAATGACCTATGCAGAAACCCCGGTATTGCTTCCATACCTTAGAAATAAACCTGAACTGATGAATACTATCAAATAAAAAATCCACAGCTACGTTGTCACAGCGGCCATTTCTAAGAGGACATGAGACTGCACCTTAGGACGACTGCAATAGGAGTAAATTACCTTTATACCATTTCCTACTCCTTTAGAAAAATTAATACATCTTACACTGCATTCTGTACTTGCTGTAGTCTGTCTCGGGAATGAATTATCACCAAATTTTAATGCTTCAATACTGTGCATTTTTATTCTCATTATATTCTCCTTTTTTTCTCAATCTTGTGAGAAAAATTATAATAATAAAGAGAAAATAGCAGAACATTTATCCATTTATCCATTCCCTTGACATCCTTAATATTGTAACCAGAACAGAAAATTATAAGAAAATGATTTGTTCTTATACTAAATATAGACACAAGGAAAGAAATAAGTTTAAAATTAATCAGTGCCCTGAAGAATATGAATTCTTGGTCCATCTTCAGTGCCCTAAAATGTACTTCTACATTAAGCACTGCCATCAATTAAAGCTACAGTCAGTATTAAACATTGACATCTGCTACTGTGATGTGGACCACTGTGAAGTAAGACTGCAATTGGACATGATACCATTTTGGTACAAGGAGGCATAGAGAAAAGAAAGGCAGAGCACAAGATCTCTGAAATGTTTTATAGAAGCACAGATGTTAGGAAACCTGAACTCTGCAAGTCCTTGTCTCTAAACTGAAGAGGAACACATTTCTGCTAAGTATGCAGAATATGTTATATTTAATGTTATTTGGTCATTCCTTCTTTTATAACAGAATGAGATACAAATGCATAAATTGTCATTTTCTTGACATGCAACATTTCCACACCAAGGAAGAAAATAAATCCATCAAACTTTATTAGAGTACCATTTCATAAGTGCAATTCACCTTTAAGCACATATATATTTCTTTAAATACACATAATACAGTTCTTTAAACACACATATATCATTAAAATATCTACACACATATTTACAAATACAGAACAATTATATTCCAAGTAAAAACAGCCAAACAACTTTTTGCAAGTAAGCTTAGGATAAGTTTGCAGGTAAGTAAGTTGTCAAAACTGTCTGCATATCTTTACCAAGGAAGAAGTATAAATAAAATTATGCTGCAGAGTATGTGTGTATTCAATAACAGTGACCATGATCAAATTCATATTGCATCATTTTTGGACATGATTCTCCCAGTGTCAGGTCTGTCCTCTAGGGTGCTCTACTATCATGTAGTCAAGAGGAATTCCTGTCCCAAATAAATCATGAAATGCCACAGTAAGAAATGGGAGAAGAAGCTGAGGCACAAAGATTTGCCTTAGGGATGGAAAAAGAATCAGTGACAAAGAATATGACTTGAGTTTCATGACTGTCATGCCAATATCCTTTCACTTTCTAGGACTCTATTCACCAATCTGAAAAGCAAGATAATTTAATGACTGGAGTTAATGTGAAGATTTTTATTTTGATGGAATACATCAAAAGGCACCTGATATTTCAACTGCCTTTACAAAATACTTTACATGTCATAAAGCTCATCTAAAGAAGTCTAAACGTTTCACAGACTACAAGTACATGTATCTAATTACCCACTTGAATCTGAATTTAAGTTCAGAACAGAAGCAGTGTGAATTGAGGGGCTGTGAATTCCATCATGGGATAGAAAACCCAGAACCCTTGGGTGATGCTGGGAGGGATGCTATAGCTTGTTTCCCTCTGCTGGTAAATCTGCACATCTGTCCTGTCCCCGTACTCTCTTGGCAATGTCTCACTGTGTTTTGAAGGACTGCTATTTACTAAGAATTCATTCTTTTCCCCACAATATCTTCCAATGAATCCTAAGAACATGAAAACATGTTCTTATAATTGAGAGAATAACTAGTAAACGAGTGTGTTAATAAACACATATTGATGAGTTCCCACTAAAAAAGGCATCCCCTGATGTTAAGGTAACACAACACAAACACGCTAGCTTATCATTCACTGTGATCAGATAAACAACTAGTCTTGTGTAATAATCAAAATGAACCTTGGGTTAAATTTTTATTAAGCATACATAATTATCACGTGCCAAATTGGCCCCCTCTCTACCTTCAATGCATCATTTTTGCTTAAAAAGAAATTTCTTTCATTGAACTTAGTTTAAAAAAAGAACTTCCTTCCTGGCACTAAATTATATCATCTGGTCCAACTCTGAGTTTGCAAATGTCATACTAAATTAACTCATTATTATTCTGAAATGCACTTCTGTGGATATACACACAAAAAAAAAAATCCTATTGCTAACAAGAAGCAATTAACTACAAGCCTTAACAGAGTCTAGGGGTACCTAGAAGTTTACATTATTTGAAAAACTAATAACTAGGTCTGTTAGCTCTGTATCAGCACTGTAGATAAGTTTTACTACTTTAAAACTCAAATAAGATCTCCATTATCCCCAAAAAGCAAGTAAATTATTTTCATATTAATAATATAGTGATATTATCATGGTACTGTAGTCAAGGTCTTTTTTTTTAATTATGCACTCACTAGTGAACAAAAAGGAAGTAGAAATCCACCAGATCTACAAGTATGCAGAAAGAAAATGGAAAAGTATGGTTAAAGTCCGTGAAGATGTTAGATCATGTGAGAAGGAAAACAAAGTTATTTTCAAAGATCATGAATTATGGGCACATGGGCCACACGGCTTAAAATCGTAGGGGAAAAAATAACAGGTAAAGTTTCCTATTTTCTTATTTGAATTTGTGATGAACAAACTGCAAATTACTGCTTTCATGAGTTCTTTTCTGTGTCAAAACCTTAACAGAACTATTTCCACCACAAGAATTTCTGAAATTTCAAGAAATTTTATGTATCCAATACATTGGTAATGCATAACACCAAATCTGGGAAATCTGAAAATGATGGGCAATATAAATGAATGAAATTGAATATCTGAATTAAAAAGAGCAAACCTATGGAATTAAGATATTTGTAAGAGATTGAAGAAGAAACCAAGAGCAATTTAAAGAAATACCTTTGCATTTACCATAAAAAGGAAAAAGGTGTCCTAACTCCTTCTTCAATCATCTGAAATGACAGGAGACTTGAAAAAAGTGGCAAGAATAACAAGACTTCAGATCAACGAAGATAAAAACAGATCTGTGCTTGTAAATTGACAAAAATAACTTACTGAAGTTTATGTAATAGTCAATAACCAGGGATATTAATGCAAGCATCTTAAATACCTAGTAGCCTCAATTATTAGTAGCTATTGAATTCAGAAACATAGTAGGACATGAGAATTACATTTTTGTCCTCTCAGGTACTGCTTAATTCTGATAAACACCAAGAAGAACCAATTTAAAGACAGATACGCACATCTCCTACAGGAGAGCCTCTAGATGTAAGCTATTAAGCTCTACAAGAAGTAAGTAAATAAGCACTGGCACTAGAATGAATTTTGGGGTCAGGAAGAAAGCAAGATTGAGAAAATATTTAATAAGAAAATGTTGAAAGCCTAAGAGAAAATATCTGTAGCAAATACAGTGAAATTCTGTCAGCTTTGATGGGTGATCAGTATGATGAGTGAAGAAGACATGAGGTACATTCTCTATAAATATGAATTTCTCTCTCTTAGGATTTTGCAAACTGTTTGACTACCTGCTTTTTTTTCTGTATGCTTTAGAGACCTCCTGCAGTTACCACATTTTGCCTAAAACAGGTCAAGGTCTCTTAGAAGCACCTTTCTCTGTTTTTTGTTGCGAAACCGAGAAATAGTATCTTACCATGCATCATTAATATTCAAGAAATATGTCCTTAGAGGAAAGTGATGCAGTGAAATTATGAGAGTAGAGAGGTATCTTTCAAGTGCACAGTTTCAACATGACAGGAGCCCACCCTGTTAAACACACTCTTCTAACATTAGGGGATTTCTGCTACCTCTACTACTGGCCATGGTGGCAAACTGCTGAAGTCTCCTCCTCTCCAGTTCTCCTCCAGGCTAAAACCTGCACTAGGTCTTCCAGCTTCCCCATAGTCTGATGCCTAGAAAATTTACAGCAGTGTGTCACCACTTGTACACAATCATTTACTTAACCTCCAGTTTTCATGCTCCTGGCTGTCACAGTTTATTTTGAGGGGCAGTTTATCTGGACACCTTTAGTTTGGCACTATCTTGGCAAGCAGTAGTATATAATGACTAGCCATTCTGCATTAGTATGCTTACCAACCCAGTCTTTGCAGGTGGGGAGGGCTCCTGCTCTGCAGCTGGCTGGAAGGGCTCCCAGGTGTTGCAGAACTGCTGTCCCTCACCAGTTCCATTGGGAGTGATAACAATGACTCAAACCAATAACTCTGATTCCTAGGTTAAGAAACTTCTTGGATTTTTCCTTTAAGATTTTACACCTTTTATTGTTGTGTTTTCCTCTTGAATGCTTCAGCTGCTAACAATCCTGTCTCAACAATTTCACATTTATCTCTAAGTTTACCTTTGTGACGTTTCTGCATAATTTCTGACAGATCTTCCTCATCATCATGAGCAAAGGTTATGCAGTGGGGCTGTATGAGATCTAGGACTTAGAACTTGGGACATAGGTGCAGGAACCTTGGGTTCATCTGACTGCACAGCACTTGCTATTCTTTGCCAAGCTTTGGATCCTCATTCCCACACTCCTAGGAAAAGATTCTCTTCATCTCTCCCAGAGTTGACCTAAAACCACATGCAGACTGAACAGAGTGTAGCTCCCCATTCATTACCAGGTCCAGCTTAGGGTCAATCATCTGAGATGTCAAAGTCCTAACAAAAAGAACTTTTAAAACAAAGCAAGATCTATTGCTAGTTCTGGGGCAGAGATTGTGTCTTGTAAGGCCTGCATTCTTAGAGAGGGAGCTTTGATGTGTTATTCAAAGCTTTTTTTTTCTTTTTTGTTCACAGCCCACTGTACTAAAGGACCAAAGTGCAGCCAGAGAGCTGGCATGGTATAGGAAACATGGCATGCTTTTAGCAGTATGATACTTTACAGCTGGTGTTTAATACAGCCATTTGCTTGACCAGCTGTGACAGAACACATCGCTGGCCAGATGCTGCCTTCTTCTGCAGGACAGCTGGGACAGGGTTGGTAAGCTTTTTCTCTGTTCTAACAGAAATTTATACAGTACAGGGATCTTATCATGAATGACTGACTATTCATTCTCTTCAATGGTCATAGAAGCCTCATTTTTTCATGCCTGACCAGGAAAGGGGAGTCTACACATTAATCACTGACTCGAGTGTTATTTCAGGTAGACATGATGGAGGCTTATAACACATAATGTAGCAAAGCTGCATTTGCCAGGCTTGGGTACAGTGCTGAAAAAGTGCTTGGAAACACAGGAAACACCCAAGTACTCCTCTCCTATTATAAACCCACTGAGAGAGAAGGAGTGAGCAACCATTGATCTCTCTGGTTACTTTTTGCTCAAGTGCACAGACCGTGCATAACCTAAAATCAGGCCACAGAATTTGGCATCATCACTACCTACAGTTTATAATATCAAAGAATAGGACTCATATTTTATCAAATTTGTCCAATATATTTATCAAATACTGTTTATGAGGCATTTGCAACTCCAAAAGTCTAGCTAATGTCCTTATAAATATCAAATCTTGTTGCACAAGTGTTAAGCATCTTGGGAAGATGTTGGGTTGGAGACAGGCACCTAAGACTTTTCATTAGAAAATAAAATGTATTTTTTTTTATGGTCCCTGCATAAAGGGCATTTTCATCTGGGGAAAAATGCAAAAACAGTTTAAACTGCTAAACAAAAGCAACATATAATCTTCATTCTGTGTTTTGGAACAAATGAAGGGAATACAAAAGAATGCTAAAGTATTTCATAGTAATCTAAGACTTTACCACTGTGCCTGCTTCAACAGGAAAGATTCACAACAGCTTCTTGTAAGAACCATTAATGTTCCTTTACTGGATGTCTGTAGTGGTAAGCTGAAAGTGCAGTTACAAGAAAACACATAATGGATACAACATAGTGGTATTAATAAAAAGTTTGAGAATTTGCACAAGTTACCTAAAAGACTCATCAGCCTGGATGTACAATGATAATTAATAAAAATTAATACACCATTAAATACTCCATTAATATATCCAGAGGGAGCACTTGAAGAAGACCTGTTACCATGAAATGATCAAAATGAATGGCCAAAGCTAATGCCATGATATCTAACCAGTTCAGATTTTTCGAGCTTTTACACTGATTGGCAAAAAATAAGTATCTCTACTACATTTCCCCAAGGTACTCACAACTGCAGTTCAGTGAGAATTTTTTGCTGATAAATATGCTTTTGCCAGACATGCTATATCTGACAGGGCTAATAGCTTGAAGGACATTTTAGGCATTTTAAAACTATATTTGTGACTACCTATGGGATAGACAGTCCATGTAAATTCCCAATACAGAATAAAACATGTTAAAACAATAAACCAATACTGAGGCGGTTGGTCTTTCTGTCTTGGGTGATACAGAAGAATAGGGATGCCAGCTACTGAATCCTCATTGTGTCTTCTAAGGTCTTCTTAGGTTAGTGATGACATGCTGGTTTTGGATGTACTTTCCAGACTCCTTAGGAAGAGAATGCAATTCAAATTTCTTCTCCTTCAAGTCTAAGGACTTACTCAATGTCTCTTGGTTTCTCATCTGGATATCCTGAGAAGCTGTACATAGAAGCATTGAGATCTTGAAGACCTGCTGATATTGGTGTCATCAATACATGCCAGTTTTCTGTTGTTCTTTCTGGTGCTTTTGCATTTTCATTCACTATGCACTCATATCAGTCTTCACGGTTCTTTATAATTCCTTTCATAGATAATATAATCACAAAATTACATCAATGAATCATGTGCTGACAGCTTCTGACACTTTGCTAAACAAAAATAAAACACCTGCACAGTAAAAAAACAATGTCAGAGTTACTTAAGAACTGCATGATGAGAAAAAGACAAATTTGAGTTTAAAAAAGACCTATCAGTATTGCAGGAGCTGCCATCACCTCCTGAAAACAACATTGTTCATCTCTGGGATAAGAAACTAGTCACCAGCATCTGTTTTCAGGAGGTTGACCCAAGGCTTATGCAAAACTTTTTCTGGACAAATAGAGATCGACAAAATTATTTAGGAGACTGGGGGAAAGGAAGTACTAGCGAAATGTGCTAGAAAAGGCCACACATAGGGACTAATCACATCAAATTGATCATGCCATAAATGCCACCCTCAAAAGTAGTTAGCTAAGAGACCACAGACTTGTTAATCTGAGAGCAACTCAAAGATTAAATTAACATGGTCAGCATAATATTTGTTTGGCAGTATCTTAATTTATTTATATTACTGCTCTTTTTAATAATAATCATCATCAGAAAGAGGAAAATATGACACTGAAGAATATTGCTTTCAGAGACTGAGCTTCCCAGGCAGAATGTCTGTGAGCAGCACAGCAGAGCCCTCAAAACTCCACACTGCTGACTGAGTCAAACACGGACTAAGCCTGACCCCTGGCAGGATCCCCAGCACTGCACAGCCACAAGCAGAAGATACTACACGTTTCTTCAACAGAGCCTAGCTCTGAGACATTCTTGCAACCTGGTAACCAGATATCTAAGCCCACTGCTACTAGTGCCATGTCACACTGGTGCATAATTCCATACTGACATAGCCTTGTCCCTGCGCTTCAGGGGGCGAGGAGAGGCCAGAGACCTGCTCTATGAGATCCCCAAAAGCTATGCAAAACTTGATTTCACAGGAAAAAGGTTGGGTGCAAGCAAAGCAGCTAGCCTTTCTGGGTTAACTCACTCATTTTTGCCTGAAACACTTTTTGTGTTTCATCTTTCTGTATTTAAGGATACTTTGCCTCCCTAAGAGGCAGAGTAACTTGGCAGCCAGGACACTCCTGCTTTATGTCAAAAATGCAAGTCTGAGTTCCTACTTTGAATCAGGCCTAAGTAAAGATTTGAAGTTGAATCCTTTGGGCTGCTTCCCACAGTACACTATTGTGTATGCACACTGGTGTTTATGCACCTGGTTCCTGGGCTGTGGTGAAAGTCACATCCAGCTGATCTGCACCTTGAGCTCAGCTGGAGTCTGGGGCTGCACTTCCACAGCAGAGATCCTATAGTCACACTGGGAATCCATCTGCTCCTTGGAGCTGCCAGTTATCTCTCTTAAATAATTAATGGACAGCTTGTTAACCATGTAGCAGTGTCAACTCACAGATGGTTCTGCACATGCCTGGTGGCAAGATTATATACACTTACCAGTTGAGAGATAACAGTAGTATCACATGGAGATACATGCAGGAAATAAGTCTCCTTGATGTATTTAACCTATAATTGCCAGGGTTATGACTACAGCGTTTTCAGGGTATGATAACGTGAATTGTCTCCTGTTTTTTCATCAACAAGTTTCAACTGCTAAATTGATAAAGCCACCAATACTTTAATTCAGATTCAGTTACTCATCATCTGATGTTACACCTGAAACACTGAAAATAACACTGAGTGCAGATCAATAACTCATAGAAAGATTAAGCATATAGTAAAAAATAGATGCTATGCCACATTTCCTTAAATGATCACAGGGAGGATTAACATTTATCCTCTCATTACTCATCCTTTCATTAGGGCTACTGCATCTAAAGGCTAGATAATATGCTTTTCTGTAGTACTGCTTCTTCAGGGAAGTATGACTTGCTGCATCTTATCAGCTTGGAAATGTCAATAGGAGGAAAGGAACCAAAGAAATCAAGAAGGTTTATTCTACTTCAGAATTATCCTAAACTTAGAACAAATACTCAAAAAACTGTTAGAAAAAAAATAATAATAAATACATTCCACTTACAAGAATAAGTTACGGTTCTAGTATCAGCTAAATGGCAGAAAAGAATTTTTATTGAACTTCTTTAACACATTAGCTCCAGATGCAGTCAAGGCACTAATCTGTCTATTAGTCACTCACTAGGGTTTATAATGCTAACAAGTAGTAACTCTTTTCCCACCACAAACTGACATCAAGGGCTTATCATTCATCCTTTAAGTAGACAGCATGAAAATTGACACTCCACAGAGACATAAATAAAGTCAAACACCACAGGATTATTAAATACTTCAGGTAACTTTCCCCATTTTCCAAAGAGACATTTTTGCACACTGTAACTTTCTACAAATGTATTACTGTCACAATGACTTCCTCTTGAGGTTTTTAGTCCAGGCACAGAGAAAAAAGTGTTCCTGTGCAATGCGAAGGACTACAACATGGAAAACTTTCAGTAACAGTCATTGACCTTTCACTGTAGAAAACTGTCAGAGCAGTGAAACTCAGAATGAGGATTTTTTTCAGTGGCTGCTGGAGTGTTACACAGCCTTTCATGTGTGTACTAATTCAAATCCTGCCTGGACCAGTATTCTTCTTTCAGCCATACTCAGCTGACAATTACTCTGCTAAAGTTAAATGATTGCCATCAGCTTTCTCCTGAAGAAAGCAAATAAACAAATAAGCAAAAAGTTAACTACTAGCCTCTCTCTCATGTTCTCCAATATAATCCTAGTTCTGTGAGACTCCCCCAGACAGCCTCAGCATCAGTGCAAGATACCTGTTCTAGTGGCAATGAAAGTTACAGAACTGATCAGAAATTACTGCTTTACAGCAATAAATTTAGATGATGCCAATGTGGCTTCACATTTGAACATTCACCAAAGCTAATCTTCTGTTTTTTTCCCCATAGTATGAAGAACAAAACCACTATCTGCAGATCCAGCATAACCTCCTATTCATCAATACATTCCACCAGCATTTAAATGTCAATTTGCCTTGACATAGCTTTCTTTTTAAATCAAAATCAAACCTTTTCACTCTAGACCTCCTGTTAAAATACCAGTCCATGTTCCTATCATCTCCTTCTTTGACCCACACAACCTTTTTTATGACCTCCCCATGATCTGCATTAATCTTTTCTGATGCATTGAAAATAATGAAATAAGCACAAAACAAAAGAAGAAAACAATTGTAAGGAAAGCAATGTCTAAACCAATCTGCAAACAGCTATTTTGTTGCAAAACACACAGCCTAATTGATATAGGCTTTCTAATTTCATGCAATCATGGATAAATAAGAGGCTACATTACTACAAGCTGGGAAGGGAAAGTGTGACTTATTATCTCAATTTGGACTGTAAACCATAAAAGAGTCAGAATAAATTTTGAATCCCTTGATGCTTGACACTTTCAGAAGATGACAGTTATTGACAAAAGAAGACTCCAGAGACTATAAATATAAGCAGTTAACATCACCTATTAAATATTTTCAAGATATTCTACAATAAGAACAAATAGGCAATGGGTTTATAATTTAGTCAAAAGTATTAGAATGCAGATGGTCAGACAAAATTGGTTTCCAATCCAGTAATCTCCTGTTATCCCCCTTTTAGGAGTATACTTTCTACATCCTCAAGAAGCATTACATAATAGAAACTATTTTAAAATTATCTTTATCGTAGATGCCTTTCTACATGTTTGCATGTAATCACAAAGTTTTCTGAGACACCTCTATTTGCAGGTATGCAACTGTACATAACACTGAGGTATAAAGCTCAGCTTCTATACACTGAAAATCCATCCCTATCACCTAGAAAAGTCTTATCAAAAAGTGGGATACCAGTTGAAGGAATTTAGTGTCTTTCCTATTTCCTGGGATACACATTTAGGGGTTGATCTGGCAAGGTCCTAAATGTACCACTCCCGACACTGTGAGCAATCAAGCATGTGAGTAAATTGAAACAGCTGACTCATTTCTTTGACTCTCTGTGTTCCACATACATGCACTGGCATGTGACTGATGAAGTGCTTCAAGGGATGTCAGCCTAAATGTGCAGACTCTCACACTGCTCAGACTAAGGGAGAAGTTAACCTAAATACTTCAAGAGAGTATGTGTGTTTATGCACAAAGATACACATACACATATACATACATAAGTTTAACTCCAATACAGGACAATAGGCAATACTTTAGAAAGGGAATTCAAGAAACCTTAAATAGAAACATCCAAGGTGAACTGAAATATTTTAATTAGTTCTCAATAGAGTGATCTGCAACCATGACTTCTTTCTTTGAACAGTCTTCTCATAGTTTCATACTATGTGTCTCAGATATTTTTATTCCTTCTCATTTTCCTTCTTTGGGCTTTGTTAATTTTTAATTCTGTGTGTATATTTAATTACTTCTTGCCTTGGATATACTCTATAAAAATCTGAGTATCAGGACTGTTCACTCTTCATGCATAGCAGCTGAGCAGCCTGGTCCCTTACCAGGTTCTTGACAGTGGACCATGACAGAAGGATTCTGAAAGATTTGAGTCAGTCTTAAAAGATTGTTAAGAAAAAGTGCTGAACTGATGAAAAGAAATAGCAAGCTGCATTTTTAAAGACCCATTGCAAGAAGTACACAAAAGCATGCAATAACCAGTGACCCAGAACTACAGAGTATTTAATGTGTGGCAACTTCAAGAGTCGTCAAGGGGTGTATAAATTCCTCCCAAACCTCTCTACTCCTCAGATCAGTGTAGAATTTATAGGGCATAGCAACATTGTAGAGATATATTTTTTTGCCAACAGCATCCTCAGCTGTGTTAGGAAAAGCATTGCCAGCAGTTAAGGGAGGTGATCCTGCCACTCTACTCAGCACTTTTGTAGGGGGGTTTATTTTTATTGTGAGATTGGTTAAAAAGGAAAGAAAGCAAAGAAGATTCAAACTTGAAAACATACAAAGAAAGCTTTATCAACAAAACTAAAAGAGGAAAATAATAATAATGAGATAATCAGAACAAAATTCCAGATAGCCTTTCTTTTTTTTTTTGACAATGCAAAGATAAAGCCTACGACTTTAGCTAGTTTACTACCTTTAAAAAATAGTCTGATCTTCAATTTATTCGAGAAGAGTTTCTCTTGTTGTGCTCTGGAGACCTTTTTCTACAAGAAAACAGGTTTTCTTGTAGTTTCGTCACAAACAAAAATAAGCGTCCGGAAAGAAAAAAATTATTCTGCAGTGACAAAACATTTCTCTTGTTATGCAGCTTTTAAATAACTGCTTTTCCACTATTGGGGTGTTATTTTTTTTAAGAATGAGATATTTTAGTATGCAACAAGTTTTTCATCTATCTCTAGAAACAAAAGGTATCTTTACTATCTTCTTCATTTTTTTAATTTCTCTCAAAGTTTCTTCTTAAATCATAGTAATATCTATTTGTTTCAACTACCAATATTTCAATTAACAGTTGCACATAAAATTGCCACTTCCCCCAATACATTTCTATACATCACAGAGAAAATAAACAGTCTGATATATCAAGTATATATATATCTTTACTGTAGCTTTACAAAAGAATTTAAATTTAACTTCAAAACATTCTCTTCAATCCCTCCATCCAAAATCAAAGTTCTTTCTTATTGACCTTAAAGGTTAAGTTTTATCATCAATTGAAACAGTTTTTATAGAGTCTTACAATGTTGAAAGGTTAA
>VZTB01014376.1:174812-196659 GCA_013397245.1 Thryothorus ludovicianus
CCCGCAGCCCCGCGGACGGAACGGGGCGGCGCGGGCGCCCGGGGCTGGCGGGGTCCGGCAGCCCCGCACCGGCCCCGCCGGGGTGCGAGCGGAGCAGCCGCTCATTCGGGTGTCCCGGCGCGGGCTTTTGTCGTGTGCCATCCCCGCGGGAAGAACTGTTGCGGAGAGGGCGGTGCGGGCTGGTCCCGGCGTGCTCCTTGGGGGCACCTTTCCAAGTTGTAGGAACCGCGACAGACATTTGTCCCGCAGTGAGGGTGTGCACGGTGGCACTGCCCGGGAGGTTAAATTCACGCCCTCCCCGGTGTACAGTAGTCTGTCCGTGCTCACGGATCCCGAGGTTGCCCCGTGTTAGGAAGGGCGGGTGAATGATGTGCAGCAGCCATCAGGCCCTGCACACCTGGTGAAACAGGCCCGCGGCGCAGAGCGCCGGGTGAGCAGGCTCTGGTAGCTGCAGGCAGGAGAGCCTGTTCTGACTTTACCTCACGGTAAATCTTCAGAAGATTGGTTTCCACAGAGTTACATAACAAGATAGCACTGTGGCTGTCTCATGATGATAAGTCATTTGCTTTTGTAATGGGGAATATAAAACCTTAATTTCATGAGCCCCACACAGATACCTGTAATGCATCAATCAGTTGGTTTTTGGCAGGAACATGCAGGGGGTAAGGAAGGAAAAGACAGTAATGTTCCTTTTGTTTTCCTTGTAGATACCAGTGAAGTACCTGATATCAGCCACTTTCTTCATTTAACTTCCCCTTGGGGTCAGCTGGTCTTCAGCATGCCTTCAGCCAAGAACACCTCAAAACTTCTCCTGGTCCTCGTGTCACTGCTGTTGGTGCTGCCAGTAGTTGAAGCCATGGATGCAGGGGACACCATTGCCTTCCTCCTAGGCCTTGCTGTCAGTGTCGTCGGATTCTGCGCCTGCCTTGGCTTGTATGCAAGGAGAAGGAATGGGCAGCAGTGACTTCAAGAAAATGCTCAGATGAAGTGAATTTCCAAACACAGCTTGGGGTTGAGTGTAAGACTGAGCTTTAGTTCTGGATAACTTTCAAAAAATATGTAGTAGATATTTCTGCAAACCCCTCTTACTGTTCAGTACATCACAGTCAAGACTATACCCAGTAAAAGGAATTTGTTTGATTTGTCCTCATTACAAAAAGATAATTTTATTTTGTTTGTGATTAAATCTTGTCTTAGAGAAGGGTAAAAACTTTTTGAATGGGGAAGTAAAACTATAGAGTAGCTCACAGTAAAAAAATAAATTTAGCATGTGAGGGAGGCCATCAACAAGTTCCATAATTTTGGTTTCAATGTTTAATCAGGAGGAAGCAGCTATTAATCTTCCAGTCAAGATGACAAGAGTTTTGAAATTAGTCCTAACTAGATAGCTAGTGAGCAGACTGCTCTAACTTGTGTGCTCGAGCTCACGTTCTCTGTAATGACAGTTAACACCTAACAGCTCACTTCTGCTGTCACATGGATGAGACTTGAGAGAACTAAGGAAACATGAAAGGCTTTTTTTTCCTTTAGAATATTTTTAGAGTATTTTTATTTTAGAATATACCACCCCTGTAGCCTGTGTGCTTTTTACCAAGTAGATACACCTAAGAATGAGATCGCCATTTTTATTTAACATGTATTTCACAGAAAAGTACATGTAAGGCTATGTAAATCAGATTAGGGATATGGGCTTTGTCTCTTGTTTATTTTTTTACTCAGCTTTTTTCCAGGCATAACAGGATTAAGGCTTAGTTCATTTGGTGTTTGTTTCACCTTTTTCTCCAAAACTGAAGACTTAACTATTTTGATGAGGCATTCTGTGTATTTCTGCATTAGAAGGGCATTAGAATTATAACAAGACCATTGTGCACATTTCTTTTGCAATGTAGAAAGAACTTGTTAAAATCTTGGGTTTAGCCAATTAGTCCATTGTTCTTGAGTGTATTCCTCATGACAAACATATGTTGCTAGCTAAACATTTAGGCTTCTCTAACTGATGCATATGACTTCCACAGAAGATTAGGACCAAAACCAAAGTAAAAAATCCTGGTGCAAAATGGAAGATGTAAATAGTCTTATTCTATTCATGCTCAGTCAGATTGTCTGGTATATGGTTGAAAGATAGCAATGTGTCCAGGACCTGTTTCTTTAAGTACCAAAGGTGAAATGGCTCAGCCAGGAATGTCTGCCACAAATCTCTGGCTTGTTGGGGTGTTCTAGCTTGAACCTAGGAGCACAATCTGTAACAGCAGCAGAATAAGGAGCATAGGAAGATGAGCACTCCACAGTTCACAGAATTTCCTTCTGATCTTCTGCTGTGGATACTGCCACTCTTTGCTAGAAATCTTAGGATTTATCTTTCAGAGTTATGTATTTTGATACTATTCTTCCTCTGTGTCTCTTTTCAGTAGAGCACAAAGCAATGGCTAGGGGCAGGTCTTATGTAAGTAATTGGGTGGGCGGATCATGTTCTCCAAATCCTGATTTCTGCATGCCATTTTTGGCAGAAAGGGACACAATGCACAATTAATGTGTACAAATGAAATTTACAGAAGAGGAGCTTCAGTATCACCTTTGAAAGCTGCCTAGCAGCAGTGGATGATCCTATATGTGATTATTCAATTTGGGTGAGTTCAAGCACAGATCAAACTGTGATCTTTGAAGTTCCAGCTTAGCTAAACAAAAGAAGCAAAAAACAAAACAAAAATGCCCAATACCCTCACACACAAAATTGCCACTTGATTCACTTTACAGTTCCCAAAGTTAAAATATTTTGCCATTTTTTCCATAAAATATTAAGTATTGCTCTTTCAATATAATACATTTTAACACAAGCAGATTTTCACAGACTCCTTTATCTACACCTTGGAAAAGATCCCTGGCAATAGTTTCACAGAACTGGGCAACAGTTTCACTGCAGGAGAACAGCATTTTAACAGAGTTAATTATCTTCAGGCAATAGGGATATGAGAAATTTTATTATTTGCTCAAAGATGTATGTACTTCATTGAAGGTGTTTGCACAGCATAATGGCTTTGTTTCCTGGGTTCTGATAGAAGCTTTATTGTTAAAGACTTGCATTTGTCAATTACTTGAGTGTAAAATCAGATACCCCTGTTTTTCCTCTGTCTTAATAAACTTTGACGTATGATCTTGTCATCAGCTTGATGAAGTATTTCTTATGAAAAGGAAAATTGAGATGACAGAAATGACTGAAACTGTTGAAATTCCTTCTGTTGACTATTATTTTCTTAGTTACTTTTGCTTATGTTAGATAACTTTATGAACTAATGTATCATAATGTATGATTTCAATTAACATTTGTGCAGTGATTACTTCTCATGGTCCTACTACTTGTTTATCACATTTTAGTAACTGTTGCTTTAAAGCACTTTAGGGAGCTTGTCCCCTTACTTTGACAGTCAGCTTGCAGTTGCAAAGGATCCTGCAACTGCCTGGTACAAGGAAAACTTGAAGTATTTTTCCTTTTGACTGTGAATTTTCAACATATCTTATGTGGTTGCCTTTATACTAGAAAAGCTATGTCAGTTTTCTAGCTGGAGACACAAGGATATAAAAGACCATTTTCTGTTGGTTTGGTTGGTTGGTTTTTGTTGGGTTTTTTTTTGATGGAATATTATGTTCTATTGCTTTAGTTATTTGAATTATACTCTAAAAAAAAACAAAAACAACTTTAAAAGAGCTAGTTTTATCCCAGCATTTTGTGAAAACAGGGTTCTGACTCTTTCAGGATTTCAGCTACTGCACAAATCAGTTCACTTTGTGCACTAAGCTAAAATTATTAGTAGCTGTTTTCAGAGCAGAAAGTAGAAACAGCCTGACAATGTCCATGTCATAACAAACACAACCTACTCTCTGATCAAAAAACCTGCAGGACAAGAAAGAGTAGCTTTTGATTGCTATGATTTCCATATGCTTTAACAATAGTGTAGCTAAAAAAACAGCCATCCTAAAACATTTAACAGTCCATATACAGTCTCTGTGAATGGACAGAAGGCCTTCACTTCTGACAAAGCTTCAAGTGCTGCACACCAGCACAGAATGGCCTTGCCATTCTGCTGTGTACACAGTACCTGGCACTGGAATACAAAGGCTTCCCACAGTTCCTAATGATTTGCTTCTTTGGGTGTATATGCTGGTAAACCTCTTTCTCCTGCTCAGGTAAATCCTGCTGCTGGTGGTGATGCTGCTTTAATACTATTGTGAGACCTGGCATTCTATGGCATCTTGAGGACCTTTATATGTTTACAGGTATTAATGCTTGCACCCCAATTTTATCCTTGGGACAAAGTGGAAGGAGAATCACTGGCTTACAATGGAGTCACAGGAAGCAGCTGGTATCCCCAGGATACTCACTGAGTTTTCTGGAGTGTGTTGTGCTTGTGGTCCTTAGCACTGTGCCTTTCCAAGGGAGCTGTCCCTGGACTAGACACAATTAAACACAGTCCAGAGCCCTGGTTCCTCTTTGCATAACGCTCTTTACATAAGCTTTGTGAGAAAGGGAGTTCACTGTTTATAACAAGATAAATATGGCTAAATGGATGAACTGTAATAGGTCTGTTAACATGGTAAATGCACTATTATGCTTCAGAAGTAACCTCTCCCTTCATTTCTACATCTCATGAAAGGTTTGGCAGATCTAAACTGGTGTAGTGATGAGATTGTTAGGAGCAGTGGAAAAGAGAGCTTGAGTCTGGTTGTCCTCCCAGTTTACACATGAGCAAATAGTAAACGATCTGAAGTCAACTGGAAGTATGTGTTGTTCACCAGATGAAAAAAGTGAGACTGCTAATTCAGAACCAAATGCAACAAAACATATTGGGCAAGATCTGATGTGATTATTGATGCACAGGACCCAAACTTAATTCCTGCTTAAATCAATCTACAGAACTTTCAAGTGACAATTTTTCAATACCTTAGACACTGACTACACTGCTGAGTGTTCTATTAAAGAATGTAAGCAGTTTTTAAATTACAAAGATTTTCAGTTCACATGAATACACAGTAATACCAAATATTACATTTGGAAAAGAAGTTTTCCAGCAAGCCACCTGGAATTTACACATTAGGTATGAGATTGTAAATAACATAAAAGTACATCTTTCTTTGAACTAAAATTAAAAGAACAATAAAATTATACAGGCATTCAAAACATTTCTAGACCTTGTACTGTCTCCTCAGCTGTTTCTCTGTAATGGAATTTGAAAATGTGTGGGAAGCTCTGTCACATTAAGGTACAGGCATACTAGACAGTCAGCAGAGCCTTTTGTTTCTGGATCATTCATCAGATCAGATCAAAACAGAGGTTTTCATGAGAAAAATAACACAAAATGTCCCTTTAGTGTGCTAAGCAAAGAGACCCATATAATTGTAGAATCATAGAGTAGTAAGGGGTTGGAATGGCCCTTAAAGACCATCTAGTCCCAACCCTCCCTGCCATGTGCAGGGACACCTCCCACCAAATCAGGTTGCTCAAGGTTTTCCAACCTGGCCTTGAACACTGCCAGGGTTGGGGCATTCACAGCTTCCCTGGGCAACCAATTCCAGTGTCTCACCACCATCACAGTTAAAAATTCCTTCCTACTATCTAAAAAACTTCCCCTCTTTCAGTTTCAGTACCTCTTTCAGTACCCTTGATTCACTGTCCTGTCACTACAGTTCCTGATGAAGTGTCCATCTCTGGCTTCTCTGTAGGCCACACCCCGATATGAGATCTCTTATGCAACCTTCTCTTCTCCAGACTGAACAGTCCCAACTTTCTCAGCCTGTCTTTTAGGGGAAGTGCTCCAGACATCAGATTCACGGCCCTCCTCTGGACTTGGTGCAAGAGTTCCATGTCCTTCTTCTGTTGGAAGCACCAAGACTGTACCCAGTAGTCCAGGTGGGGTCTCAGAAGAGCAGAACAGGAAAATTATCTCCTTTGATCTGCTGGCCACACTCCTTTTGATACAGTCCAAGACACAGTTGATTTTATGGGCTGTGAGTGCAGGCTGCTGGCTCATGTTGAGTTTTTCATCAACCATTACCCAACAAGTCTTTCTCTGCAGGGCTGCTCTCAATCACCTTTCCACTCAGCCTGTAAGTGTGTGTGGGATTGCCCTGAACCACGTGTAGGACCTTACACTTGGCCTTGTTGAACTTCATGAGATGAGGTTCACATAGCACCACCACTGGAGCCTGTCAAGATCCCTCTGGAAAGCATCCCTTTCCTCTGGTGGGATGTCTTCTGCACAACACAGATTCATGTCATCAGCAAATTTCCTGGAGGCGCATTACACAGCATAAGCAAAGGCCTGAAAGCAGAGTGCCCTCCATCAGACCTAGGAGCTGCAAACATTAGAGGCAGGGAAGAGAGAATTATCTTCACAAGCACACTGATGCAGAAAAGATGTTGCTGTTGGGTTGGGTTAAAGTTTGTGTTCTGCTTCAGTCTTCCTGTATTGGCTGTGTTCCTCCTCTCTAGTTATTGTCTTGGAAATTTCAACTGCAACCAACAGTACTGGCAGCTTTCTCAGCTGCCATTCATTCAAGGCACTGAAATTTTACATACATCTTCATACTGCTACTCTCCACTTGGCAAGTATAAAAGCATGAAAATTACCTTCTTTTCCTGAACAGAGCTAAAACACTGCAGAGCAACACAGTTCTGTAAAACGTAGAAGGGTCTGCCTTTTTCTTGTTTATCCATTCTTCTGTTTGTGCATTCTTCTGATTGCACACACTGTGATAGTGCTAATGATAAATAATATAATAAATATCATTATATATAATATATATAATAATATAATATATATATAATAATATATATAATTATAAATAATATAACTCCATGTCATTCCCTACCCTCTCAGAGAAAAACAACCATCCTAAAACATGACCAATTTTTATCTCAGCAGAATTAAAGTGAAGAAAATGATCACTTTATCAAAAATCTGTTTGCTTTCCATTTCATGAGTTACCTGTGAAATGAGAATGTCTTTAATTCTAGAACTTCTCAAGGACATGTTCTGCCAATGTATTTCTGAATGGATACAGTTATGGAAATTACATGCTCAGTACCTGACACTTGTTTCTCAGTCTTTAACCTAACATAATTGTTCATAAGTCCTGTGGTAGCAGTTTTAAATTTTATTTTTTATCTATTTAAATGACCTGGAAGATCAGAAGCCATATTGACTCACTTTTCCTCAACAGGAAGTATTTATTTCAGCAGCTGCGTGAAAAGAAAGGAACAATTAAGCTTTTTAAAATGTCGGTTTTTTCAAAAATGTCATTTGTGATCAAATTTCAAAAGTCTATCCGATATTTGCAGATTAGCATATAATCTATAAAGTGATCTATGCCTACTGAAAAAAGTCCTTTTTCATAAAAATTAATAATAAAAAAATAAAATTAAGGATGCTGATTGCATATATGAAGCAGTTGCCAGTAAGAAACCACTATCCAGCACTAAATGTCACGCAGCTATGTTTTTCATCCTATTGTATTTAAAGAAAAAAAAGGCATAAATCACAAAAATACATTTTTTAATAAAAATAGCCAAAAAATGCTTTTCAGAGAGCAAGTGCATATTATTTAGTAATAATTATGGCTCTAGTGCAAATCTCAATGAAGCCAGCTCAAAAAATTTTATTGTCTTAAATTGAAATCAAGCTCTTCTAAAGGGTGCCATACTGCCTTCCAAATCCCATATAACTTTGCCACCACCATCCCCCACACCAGGGCTATGGCAGCAGGCTGTCCTGGTGCACAGGATGCCAGCTAACCTCAAATCCTGCCCAGGAAGTGACAGACAGCTGTGTCTCCCTGGGCGCCAAATGCATGCCCAGGCCACTGCTACCTTCTTGCTCCATAGAGTCATCTCCTACTGTGAAAAAAGCCAAATAGGTGATGAGGTATTTGTTTAAACATTCAGGAATAGCTGTGTGGCAGATACATCTTTAACTTTCCATGTCAGATTTCACATTTCAAAATTTAATATTGTTGGTATACACTTAATTTTTAAAACGCCAGTATATAATCTTTTAAAATACAGTATCCATGTGGGCTGGGGTGAATACATCTAGGAGAAGTAGAAAAGCAGAGGACACTGTCAGATGAAAGGATATTCTAAATTGTCAATTCAAAAAAAAGGGAAAACAGAAATCATATTTGGGAAGAGTCTGAGCCAAGAAATGTACAAGGTGACCTCCAGAGGTCCTTTCCAACCTAATTTACTGTATGATTCTGTGAAATCCTAGTTGTAAATGGGATGCATAAACAGAAGCTCAATTCGTTCGTATCTTCATTGCAAACAAGGATGTATTTGTGGTGAACAAATCTAATCACAGTGTGAGCCCATAGGGAACCTGACTGCAAAAGCTGTGAGGCTGTTCAGTCATCATGTAAGACCACAGGGAAACCAGATGTACCAGGATTCTCCCACTGTGTCTTGTGAAACTCAATCCCTGAGGCATTAAAAGGTTATGGAAAAAAGGGAGCAAATGCAACACATGTATACTAATCCTCTTTTCAGAGTGGGATTTTTAGAGATGGGTTTATGGGGCTAGTACTGTACTCCAAATGGAATTCAACTGCTTCAGTGTAAAACCCCAAATGTGAATTATGTCAACTCCTGCCCAAGTCAACATTTTGAAAATATTAAGATTTGACAGCCAGAATAAAAGACCTTGTTGCACAGGGAGTTCCCATTGGCATTAGTGGGAGTTTAGGACAAGGTCAAATAATAAAATACAGGTTTGGATGCAGTAGGCACGTTGACAGGATGGAGGGGTCCCTGCATCTGACCAGTAGTGCACCTTGCACCAGATGGTGCTCATTGGGAACTGCAGCCACATTAGTCTCCATCTACATCTCTTTCCTTAGAAAAATATTAACTGAATTATTTATTGTGATAACTGAAAGCCAAATTTTCATCTGCTTTAAAAACAGCCTGAAATTGCTGAAATCAGTACAGTCATCCTGATTTAAATTTATTTTGAACAGAAAACACAAGAGGCTTCATTCTGACCTTGCACCAGCCCTTATACTTCTGTGTAATGCAGTAGAATTATTCTTGATTTCCATTTATGTGAAAATCTAAATTGGTTCTTAAAATAGATTCTGTCTTTTTTTTTCTCTCAGTCTGCTATCAGTAAATTATTTGACCTACATCTTAATAAATATTATGAAAAAAATTATTCTCCCCACTCTTATTCCACAAATACACTTCAGACCTTGTGTATTCAACTTAGACTCTTCTGTTTTGCCCCCTCCAAGATTTATCAAGAAAAGGAAAGGAAAATCCACAAGTCAGCCCACTTTCAAGGACACCATACTAATATAAAGCGCCTGATTTAATGTATGTGTGCCATACATGACTGAGGTACATCTGCTTACCTTTCTGCCTTGTTGTTCTTGGTATTTCAGTAATAAAAGCAATCTGTTTGTGTTTGTGTCAAACTGTTCCTTAAGAACTTCCTTTCCTACATACAAAGAATACATGAGGTTCTGTGTCTTAAATAAGAACTTCATAGGTTTTATTTTCCTCTCCAAAAGTACCACTGAAATCCCAGTAAAAAGGATTACATGCTCTCAATTTCTGAAGGGCCAGCAAGGAAATTATTATAGCTATAGATAGAAATGTAAAGGACTAGAAATCTGAAATTTCATGAGTTTTGCCAGAGGTTTCTCTGCTTAACTCCCAATAGATTTAATAGGAATTAAGAATTAAAATCCCTTCTACTTCCAAAGCGATACTGACCTTCCAGTAGTGAATGTAAAGCATGTGATCACTTTATCACTACCAAAATAATCTGAAATTGACTGTACATAATAATTGCCAGTCTGCTGCCTTAATATATCATAATGTCAACTGTTGTAACTCAGAACAATGAAAGTTGCCTAATTCAGTGTAAAATACAGGCTTTGGGAAATAAATGTCATAGAAACAGGGCAGAGGCACTGACAGACATACCTTAAATATACTCTTTCTTGCAGTAGTAACTAAGCAGTTTGGTCAGTAAGAATTATATGTCCTCCTACAGCAGTGAGGTTTTTGTTTTTTCATTATCTGATGTTGAAACCCCACTTTCCTTTTGTCCTGTGCTTCAAAAGCTGCAACCTGCTCTCACAAGAAATAAACTCTAACTAAATAAACCTCATGAGTGAAAAAAATGTGTTTTTCATTTTTGAAACAGTTGATCCCTGTCACCTGCTTATAGTAACTATTTCTGGTCTTATTACAAAGGCTGGGAAAGATGTAGCTTTTATGAAACTGGGACATTTGTAAAGAGTATTATAGGTATATATGTTTCTTTAAACTTACCACTAAAGTAATAGAAACACATTAACTACACTGGTTCCAAAAGTTCCTTCCAGGATGCTCACACTGAACAGACCAGAACAAATCTTTCACCATCCCCTGGTAGAGAGGATTAAGAAATCCTTCCTCAAAACTGCTATTTAAAGCATTTTTTTTCACATCACAGCATACTTAAGCCTTAAACCATAATGCTGAGTCAAAGTCTACTGGACTTATATCTCTTTCTTCATTTTAGCACTTGGAAGTTCAATGTTAATGTCTCAACATATTCTTAGTACAAGCAATTATTCATCCTCTTACTCTTCTTGTATTTTTCAATTTCAGAAACCCCCAGGCATGAATTAACATGTAGGCTTTTTACATTAAAAAGAAGCATTTCACTTTCTGTTTTCAAAGTGTATCTGCTCACTAGGAGCTATATCTGAATATCCATACCCCAAATTTACATATTTTTAAGCAAAGGATAAAGAGTTAAAGGATTGAAAACCTACCTCACCTTAAAACAGTTTTGGTTTAAGTATGTTCATAATTGTATTTCAAGACTACCAAGTATATCAGAAGTCTAAAAGTTTCATAATTAAGGCCTTTACTTTCGCTCTCTCCAACTTCTCTCTGTATCTATTGAAGGTTATCCCAGCTCCATTTACTGTTTAACTAAGTTTGCCTAAATTGGTCAAAAATTAATTTGAATCTAGCCTTGTAATTCCACTAATTTTGTTTTCAACTGTCTCTGTCTGGCTGTGACAGCAGAAAATAACTTCTTACATTCCTGCAACAAGTTTTTCTCCTGATTTCTTATGTCTTATTCCAGAATGGCCCTTAAATTACCTTCCCTTTTTTAACTTTTGCTTCTCTTCCCTTTTTTTTCTCTTTCAGCATCACCAAGCTTTCCCAAGATGTGATCCACGTTTTGGTAACTAACCTACATGGGAATATAAATCATTCTGAGCAATTGCCAGCTCTTTATGTGTGAAGGTCTTCCATCTGATTTCAGCTTGCCGGAATTTCATTATGTTTCATGGTTGGCCTTGTGGCAGTGTCCTTTGAAAATTCTGTGAACTAAAAAGGCTTGGAAAAAAGAAAGAACTTCTTTCTTTTCATCAATATAGAGCATGCAGGTTGAAACAGATATATCTTGAGGACCCATAATTTCAAAGAGAATACATAAGTTTTACATAAATTCTTCAAATCGCCACAGTTTTGTTATGCATGTATATCTGTGAAGCGATATACATAATAGAGAGATACAGTATATCAACCAAATGTTCTGTTAGCTTTTGAAGCATTACTTTAATACCAAATTTAAATGCAGCACAGAATTACACAACAGGCACGTTTTACTTGGTTACTGCTGGTACTGTACTGTGAGGAGCTGGTGTGTTGACTCATTAACAGAGCACTTTTTTGTCCATTTTTGTAAATATCTCAGATTAGGGAAAGCAGATTAATATTACTTGGATCTCCTATTTCCACATTCTGTTTTTATAATAGAGAACAAAAAAGTACAGTGAGACTTGATAAAATTATGCAGTGAGGAACTGTAAGTGCTTAAGAGGTAGTTTAATTATCTAAAACATGACTTGAGCAGAATCCTTCAAAATTGGACCCAGAGATCCTTCACTGCAGCAACAGAAAGACTTAGTAGTGCTAAACTTTCAATTGACATTTGACATTTGCCCTTTAGATGTGAGGTGAGGTTGCAAAGTTTCCTTTCACGTGCAGAATGGAACAAGAGGGTGCAGCACAGAATCCCAGTGGTCCAGATGTGATAGAGAGCTAAATGTCTTGCTCCCAGCAATGTCCCTACAAGAGTCTGATCTGAGTGGTGTGTTCAGGTAAGGTACACCAGCAGTAGTGCTGAGTCCAGTGAATGCCCAAATGCTGCAGGAAATACAGATTTATTCCACCTAGTACTTACTGACATTGCACAAAACAGAAGATCTGGAATTTAAGCCCAGTCTCCCACCTCCAAAAAGAGCTCTCTGAAGTACTAGACAGCACAGTCTGGAAAGCATGGTCTCCTTTTTATCCCGGACTCTCCAGCTATAAAAATGCAAGAGCAATGAGAGATGGAGAGTGGGATGAGGACAAAAGAGACAGACTTCCACACTTGCTTCTTAGGGCAAGGTTTAGGTCCAGGCCTCAGCTCCATAGCCTGACAGCATGTAATCAACCAGGAAACAAAGCAAAACCAGCACTAAACAATCTAAATAGCTGGGACCAGATCCCATCCGTTTCTTCTGCCAGCAGACTGTCTTATCTAGTACAGTGCAACATCCTGATTCTGCTCAATGTTTCACACTTTTCTTTAAATAACATGCTCAAACATTGCCTAACCACATGCAAATACTAGTCCAATTTAGCAAAAGGTATTGCCATTTTCTACTATTAGGCTTGATTAGTTTTGCAGGTGACATTTCAAGTAAAATATTCATTCTTTCATAACTCCATGAATCAGGCAATATAGCAGTAAATTAATATTTACAGTTTTAGTTACATCAGAGCTGCATTCGTGAAGTTCTTCCTACTGTGCCCTCACTGTTCTGACAGTATTTGCAGAATTCAAACTGTTGTGTTTCTTAACAGGATGACCTGCCTTTATTTAGAGTCTGTTCTCTGCATCATCACAATAATAAAACTTATAATTATTTATCTTTATTCTACATATAAATGAGGATATTTCATGCTTTATATCCAATAAAATGACAAAATGGAACCATGGTATAAGGTTCAAGGCATCAAATTATTTGCAGTGCACATTTAACAGATGATCTGACGTGAATATCCAAAACTATTTTCACTTTCTAGATCATAAGACCTGAAGCTTCATAGTAGAACACACATTCATGGTAACTGCTTGCAAAACCAATCTTCACCCCCCAACTCAGACATTACAGATTTGACTCTCCATTGTCTCAATCTTTTGCATTCAAAGCAATTATCATTCAGTACTATACCTTTTAAAAAAATTTGTATTTTCTTTACAGAGCTTTAAATCAATCCAGAGTCATTAAACAATACTATATAATACACATATATATACATATGTATTATATCTATACATAAATATATGAAATGTACACACTGTATGTGCTGTCTTAAAATTTGAACAATAGATCTGTAGGAAGGCTAATGCCTAGATGTGAACTGGTCATATCAGCAAAAAATAAATATTTCTTACATTGACGCTGTTAATTTTTGTCCCTAAGCACGGCCTAAAAGACAGCTTTGAAAGATGTCTGTGACAGTTATCCTATTTTATCCTATTATTTTTAAATCCCCCCTCAGTATATTGCTAGAAATAGCAAATTCTATTGTCAAAGTCTCTCTAATCCTACAACATACTGCCCATTCCATGGTTCACCTCTAACCTACCTTAAAGATAGCAGAAAATGAAGTATTTATATATCTCAGCACTACAAAAATGATTGATTTGACATATATCCCTGTGCACTGATAATAGTCATGCAAACAATTCCATGAGCACAGGAAGAAATGGTCTTGTAACTGCATCAGTGGCAAGAGGAGCTCAGCAGTGTAGCTGTGGATCAGTTTGACACTGAACTGGTCACTTGGATGTGCAGCCTGTCACAAAACCAGCATGGCCTTTGCTACTGGCCCTTCTGCCTCGGCTGCACAAACCACAGTGACACACCCAGGGTCCTGTTCAGCTGCAAGCTGAGCATAGCCCAGCCTGGTCACCAAGGCACCAAACAAGAAAGGGATTAAAACTCCAGGCCACGGCCAGTTTTGACCAGGAGATGAATCACTGTATGCTGAAGTCTCAGTTACAGACCAGAGTCCCCAGGGAGTGGTGGCCAGTGTGAAATTGGAGGCCAGCCAAGGGAAAAAGGTAAACTGTAGGACAAGCAGCCAACAACTACATTCACAAAATTTGTAGGAACCTCACCTGCCTCTGAGACGTCTCTGCTCATGTATCAGACTTCACTAAAATCAGCCTTCAGGTTTAAAACAGAAGGAAGGGAATAAATATGCATAAATTCACTTATGCATTATATAGCTTCATGACAGAAGGTATATGAAAAGTAATGAACCATAATCACTCCTTTCATTAGGCCCCAACTACATCCTAACAGTCTCTATGAACCAACAGCACTAAAAGAAATGGGAGAAAAACCTGCTAGCCCAGCAGTCCCCCCAGCCAAAGAATATTCTGCACATATCCATACATGCTGGAAAACTATGAAAGAGCTTAGGAGGATAGACTAAGTTTACATAAAAGGTAAAGTTATGTGCAACTCACATAAGTCTGTCCTTTTATATTGGATGCATAAAAATGTTGGACACAGCTCAGCTGGAAGAAGTCATCTTTCCCCCGTCTCTCAGGCAGTTTCAAGTTTGTCTCTCAAGGCAAGCATTCTATTCTGTAATGTCACTAACCCCATTCATTTTGCTCCGCAGTGTTCCACTGGTGTCTGTAATGGTGATAGGAAAAATGTGTTCCTGAATGCTGTGATTGGCACTGTTAATGACCATGACACTGCAGAGCTGCTCTGTGTTTCAGTAGGGTTAGCTGATTTCAGGACCTGAATTACCATTTAGCAGGGTAAACCAGGAGTATTGTATAACTGTAGGAAAGCATTTTACTGAAAATCAAATGTTAAAATCACATGGACAAAAGGACTGTAAAACATAATACCTGAGAAGAGGTGAGGTTCACAGAAAGAAAACAAACCAAACACTGTTTAAAAAAGAAAATCCTATTTCTCACAGGATTGTTTTCATATTATTTGTTAGATAAGCCTCATGCAAAAATCATGCTTTTCACCCATGGTGATTTAGTCATGAATTCCTAACGTGTTCAGCTGCTTTCAAATATTTTGGTTGTTGAATTATACCACTGCTATGTATTTGCATTACCGTATGTCATGCAGAGAAAAACAAATAGTGAATGGAATGTATTTACAGTGGTTGAAAGACATATTTTTTGTAGATTATACTAAAAGATCTACAATTAATTGGATTAATTAAACAGCAGATAAAAATATATTAAATAAATGAATCACAGTTTCTGTAAGACTATTCCTTGTGTATATGCATGTGCTTCAACAAATCTCATCTATAAGGTTCGTAAGGAATGGTATTTCATATTTTGTATAGAGAAAGAAGAAAGTATTCTCCTTCCTATTCCACATTCAATTAACAAAACACCAACAGGTTTTCTGACATAGAAAGAGAGTGGAGAGACTGGATATAGGAACTTCACTAAGCTCGGTTCACATTCTCTTGATGTTCTGGCAAGAGGTTTTTTCTCCTACCTAGGCGTGCAGGTAAAAATAATCTACCTGAAGTCAGCAGCTCAGGGTCCTGCTGTAGCTACTGTTACTGAGGCATCTTTATAGTGCTGCCCACATTAACTAAAAACTGTTGATGGAATAAGAATTTCAATGCTTCCCACTAACAAAACTGCAAGTTCAGAGTAATTCACATTAAAAGACTTGTTGTACAGACACACAAGATAGTCCCTACCTTCCACTATGAAAAAATCTAACCAAAAAATCTGAAACTTGAACGAAAAAAATTGCATAAAGATTACATTTTGAATATTAAATTATTTCTATATTTGCATGGAGAGATCCAAGATGCAAGTATTAGAGAAATACAGTTAAGTATTCTCAACCATTCGAAAATACTATCTCAACAAATGTATCTTAAAACTACTTCTTCAGATACTGTGAAGTTCCTTGTTTTTCCTTCTATGGAGTCATCAATCTGCATCACTGTGGATGTGACTGGCTTTATCTCTTTTAAGTCACTTGTTATCACTCATCCTTGGCTGTGAAAACAAGCACTTTGGTAATTCTTCAGCACATATCCATATATGCTCTGCACAAACAACAGAGACAGCATATGAACCTTTCTTTGACTCACTAACACTCTCTTTTCTCTTTTCCCTTCTTATCAAATATGTAAAACCACCATTTCTGAAGTCCAGCAATTTAAAAATGTACCTTATCTTTTTGCAGGCACAAATAAATAGCTGTGCAGTTTAACATTGTTAAATTCATTTGCTTTTTTAACTACCTGATATGCAAGTGAAGTCAATTCCACATCCACACTACCTAAATTGCACAATAATTGAACTTAACACTGCAACACTGATGTGGCAGTTTATCTTCAATACCTAGATGTCCAGTCTTTCAAATGCAGTCCTGGTGAACAAACTGGTAGAAGGTATTTAGAAGCCTAAGGATACAGGTAAGTATCTAAAGGGATTTTCAGAATCATATAGGTGCCTCACTCCCATTACAATCAAGTAGAGAAGTTTTCCTCTGCAGGATAAAGCATTTTTCAGGTGTTTGGCAGGTAAGTGTATTTGTATTCAAACGTTCATTTATTCCTGTGTAAAAGTGCAACATAGACGTACTTTTAAGAACCAAAATTAATTTTTAAAGGCAACTATGAAATATTTTTTTAAATACAGAATTAAATGTTTTTGAGAAATATAAAACGTCAGAGGGTCCAGCTAAATGTTAACTTTAAATAATATAATTATTATTATCCATAAGAATTGTTATAGTCACATGAATGTAATTTTCTTGTAGGTGAAAACATGAGATTTAGTGGTCTCTGAGACAGAGACCACTAAAGAGATTTTCAGTAAGGGGTGAAATTTATGTTGGTGTTGAGAGCCAACCCAGGAGCCAGACACTGCCAACAAATGTCTTTACTCTGAAAACACTTTACTAAGGATAAGAACAAAATATATTGCAGGTGACATACTCTATTGTGCAGGGGTCCTACACAGGTCTCTGTGTTATATAAGCCCCACTTAAATACTACTCCAAAGTTGCACAAATCTACTGCACGGGCAAGAAAGTTCCCTTGAAAAAATTCCTTGAGCCCTTTGAAAAGGATGCACTTTAGTAGCATCTCTCACAGTTTCTCAAGCAACACATAAATCTTGTGCTGGCCTCTGCACAGGGGTGGCCACACCTTGTAGATTATCTCTCCTGTGTTGTAGAAATACTGGAAAATCCTACAGTGCTTAAATTTACATTGTGCAGATGAGGTTGACATTGCATATATACAAGTTTCAAGACAGTAAACACATTAATTACTGAAATGTTCAAGAAAAAAGGGACTTGAGTACTTTAGATTTTAGCTATTGACAACTTCTGGCCCAATGCTGAAATCCTCATTCCACTGAAATAATTAAGAAACAATACTGGTCTTAGTGAGGATAGTATCTCACCCGATCTTTTAAACTGTCATCACAACTTAGCCTTTCTACTAACACAATCTCTACCTCAGACTCTATTAGTGAGATTTCTCAGTGTCAGACTTCTCAAAATCCTCTCCCATTCTAGGGAAAAATTCAAAACAATGGGAATCACCCAGCATTCTCACATGGCTCAACTGTAGTACAGAATTTCAGGGCACATATCCTCAAAAGAAATAGATGGCAAGTACCCCAAATGCTGCCTGCACACCAACAAATTCCTCTGCATCAGTATTGAACTGTGCCCCACCTCTGCACTCGAGTTCTTGGGTCCTTGGCCTCGTGCACCTAAACATCACCTCATGGGAGTGACCTGCCCAGACCTGCAGATGAGATTTCAAAGACTGAGAATATCAAAGTAGGGCTCTCCCAAACAATAGTCTTGATGTGGGAAGGGACTTAGTGGATCCAATTCACTAAACAGTGTTTCTTGGTCATTCTCGAATAGTACCTTAATTGAAAAAAACCCCAAAGACATGGAACAGAGAATCCTCACCACCAACAAAGTTGAGTATTTCACCAGTTATTTTCTTGGCCATGATAATTAAATAACTCAAACAGGAGAAAATTAAAGAGCTCTGTACCATAACTCTCAAGAACTTTATAGTAGAGCTGTCAAAACTTGGAGATAGTTCTCATCTTTGATCGAAATCAGAAAATCAGCTAACTTGTCTTGCCTCTCATTTTCTAGTGAAAGTTCTAATCAGTCTGCTGCTAACTCTAATAAGGTACATGAACTCACTTGTGCTTGTGCTTGTACTTCACTTACACTCTCTTCTTTTACTCTTCCTTCATGGGGCACAGCACCACATAAGTAGGAAAAGAAAAAATTGAAGGAAAGATATGTCTTTTCCTGAGAGTAATCACTTCTTCTGATATGCTTGTTTGGGACCCCAAGTCCTCTGTGTTTTGAAGCCTCCTTTGTGTTGCCCTTAGTGTTACCTCCCTTATATTGCGTGCTGGGCAATTTATTCAAGATTCAGGATCCCTCCTTGTGCCAAAACCCCAAGAAATTCTTCTTTGCTACCCCAATCCACACGTTGCCAAGTGGGCTGCCTCACACTTTTTTTCTGAACCTTTCATATCTGTAGTCCAGCTCTTTTGAAGAACTTGTTAGCACAGACCTCATCACCTGTCCTTACATATCTCTTCTTCCTGCCTTCCAATTGTTCTTGTTTTCTGGAACCAGATGTCAGCTTTGTCTGACATCTGCCCTCACCTTCCAGATTCTCAGTCCCACGACTCTTGGAATTTTTCTTCCCCACACGGTGGACCTGACCTGCTTGCTACCTGTGCAACAGTTTAACACAGCATTATGTGACTCCGCTCTCTTATTCTGCAACAAAGATTTCTCTGGTCTGACTCCACCCTTACACAGAACAGAACGGAGTTCAAGCCATATGAAGGACTTTAGATTTGTGACTCAGAATGATATAATCTGCTCCCTAACGCATCTCTTTCTCAGTGATTTCTATGATAGGAAACTAACTTTGTTACACGGCACTTCAATCTAGATGTCTACATTTTCTTGAAAAAATTGAAAACACTTGTTCTCAGGTTATACCTATGATGACAGATTTATGCTGAACTGGTGGTTGAGCATTGAATGAATTCTGAAGTTCACAGATTACTTCTAAGCAGTTTGTTACAAGTCCAAAAGGAGAGCAAGTTTTAAAATTTTATATAGCAACATGTTTTTGTAACATCTCTAAAAGCCCAGACAGAAAAAAATTAAAACCGACAGCACCGGATCTATTTTATGATAGTGCTGATCGTGTTGCATTGCTTACTCCTAACAAAAAAAAAATCATCATTTTTACACATATCAGAGTGTAGAATAGACCTTGACCATGACCATACTATAGTCATTCAGTTCCACGCATTATAAATCTTCCTAATCTTGCACTGCAGATGTTTCATTTCCATGCATGGCATTTGGAGAACTCTTTGCTATATTAGACATACCATTAAAGCCTCTTCCTTGCCCTTCACATTTTAAGAATGACTTCAGAGGTCATTGTTTATGTCACTGTGGGTACATATATTTAATAACAAAGAAAGGACACCTGGAGGGGTCTGCATAGCTTAGGTGATTGTGACATTAGAAGTGCAACTTGAAGTAGTAACTTTAACTACACAAAATGCCAATTTTTAAAAGAGTAGCTAATCCCTGCCACCTCAAAGATGAGCACCACCATGTCTTCATAATTACATTTGCAGAAAAAAATAAAAAATTGTGTGGTACCTGAACTTTGTGTCAGTTTTCTGCCTAAGAAAAAAATTTATCTGAAACAAGTCACAAGGTTGAAACAGCGCAATGTTGGTTTTAAATGAGTGTATTTTCCAGTGGCTGCAGACCTCTAGGCCTGGTCAGCCTGCTACTGACGCTGATTTTGTGGTTTGGCAACCAATTCCAATGCCTCTTATTGAGTGTCAAAAAAAAGAAGAACCCAAACCTGACAACAGCCTTAAAAAATGCCTGCAGTCTACTAACGGTCTCACAGATGTGACACCCATTATGAATCAACCCTATAAATCTGTCCCACAGAAGGATTTATTCTGGCTTGAATGGAAGCTCCCAGCGAAGAGTTCCTCAGGACTCAAATCTCTCGACCCAAAACAGGCTGTTCCTCAACTGCCTTGCAGCCAAAGCGAATTACTCTTGGGGCATGGCTTTCATGTTCCCACTCCTCCCGGATAAACTTCCATACAAACCGAGGAGGCGGGAGGGCGGAGGGATCCCAGCCCTTCCCGCTTCCCCCCGGTTTTGCCGCGGTGGCACGGGCGAGGGTCAGCGCCAGCGGGAGCGGGGCCGGCGGCAGGCCCCTGCGGCGGNCGGCGGCCGCCGCTGCCGCCCTGCGCGCCGACGGGGAGCGCCGGCCGTGCCGCGGACGGAACAGGCTGACAGCGGATTCATCCCCGCCGCCATGCAGCGAGCGCGCTGACAGTCCTGCGCCGGCTTCGGGCGGCGCGGCGGGGAGCTGCTCCACGGGCTGCCAGCGGGGAAGCGGCGGTGTCCTCACGGCCCCGCGGCGAATGCGCCCTCCGCGAACAACGGCACTTGTTCAGGAGCTCTCCCTGGCTCGGGGGTCAGGAAGAAGGAATTCAGCGGGTGGGAATCGGGAGGAAGGAAAACGAGCCACGAGCGGGAGGATCAAGCAGCGGCAGCTGAAGAAACCGCCCGGTCCCTCTCCTGACAGGCTGCGACGCGCAGCGCGGCGGGCGCTTCCAGACCCCCGTTGTAAGCGAATGGGGCGGGAGGGGGAGCCCAGAGGCATAAACAAGGAGCGCAGGACCTAATTTCTTCCCCTCCCTTTCCTCACTGGATTGCCCAGGCTCGCCAATAAATCCAGCTGGGCTATACATCGCGATGGGAACGTGCTGCCAAGGAGGCTGCCTTCCCGTCACTGAGGATGCTGCCTTCCCCTCACTGAGGAGGCTGCTGCCGCCGGGGCTGCCTGCACACCACTGAGGACGCTGCTGCTGCTGCCGCGGAGGTTGCCGTGCCCTCTCTGAGACAGCCGCCGAGCCTGCCGTGCCCTCATTGAGGCGGCCGCCGCCGCTGCGTTACAGGCAGAGATTGTGGCGCTGCGACAGGGGAGGACGGGGCTCGGCGCGCAGGGGGGAGGCGCGGTGAGCATGCGCCGCCCGAGCCACTGACTGGATCCTCAGCCAAGGTACCGAGGCAAAAAAAAAAAAAAAAAAAAAAAAAAAAAAAGGAAATAAAAAAAAGAAAAGGAAAAACGAAAAGGATTGAGAGAAAGAAGAATGAATGACGGTAGAGGAGAATAGAAAAGACGGCCAGGATAAAGCAGCCCCCGGTCGGCGGGAAGGAGCAGCTCTGGCATGTGGGGATCTCCGGCACCAACAGGTAGGAGGAGAGGGGCTGGGGACGCCGAGGGCTGCCGCGGCTGCAGGTGCGTGCCCAGAGGGCTCTCCCGCCCAGGGCTGCGGGGCTTATTTCCAGAGAAGTGGCGTGATGGAAGCCCTCACAGACAATGCCTCTTCCGCTCTCCCCAGCTCCCCGCCGCGGGGGGCTCTCGCACGGCTCCGGCAGATGCGGCTGATGCCAGGCAGCGGCAGCCGGGCTGCCTTGCAGCGCGGCGCAGTCCAGCCCTGCATGGCCGGGCGGGCGGGAGCGGCCGTGGCCGGCGGTGTGGCGGCGGCGGCGGTGCGTGTGCAGCGTGCGGGCTGTGTGTGTGCGGAGGCAGGGCCGGCCGCCGCGGGGACAGCTCCACGGAGGAGGGGGAGCGGCGGGGCTGGCGGGAGGGGGGAGGGGG
>VZTB01014376.1:197074-291127 GCA_013397245.1 Thryothorus ludovicianus
AAAAAAACCTAAAAAAACCCAGAAAACCAATTTATATGTTTATTTAGGCATAACCAAAACTAACCCTCCAGACAGGATGGGCATTATATCTTGGCTGTGCTGCCTATTTTTGCTCAATATTTACGCTGACCGTTGCTTATTATGAATTATGTCGAGGCTTTAACGATTTGCATTAAAGCACGGGGGAAGGGGGGGGAGGCCGGGGGGGACGACACCCTAAAGCATACTGCTATCGACTGTCTAGATACCTGTTTATCTAAAAGCCTAAATGATGGAATTATGGTTTATAGCAGGAAGGGAAGGGGATAGTGAATACTGTTTCTCTTACAAAATGCATAAACTAACACTGTGTGATTAATGTGCTTTGGTGACTTGGGTTAAAAAACATAAATTCTGCAGGGTTTCTTTGGGTGTGATCCATATCAACACAGCAGTTGCTTCTTAAAACATTGACAAATACTGTAGCCATAAAATAAATGTAGGTAATGTCAAAATATCAGCAGTCTTTGGGGATTCTTTAAAAAAGATGTCAGTGATTAACTCTTGGGCTTGCAAACTGGGAATCTTTTGATTCATAAAATCTCTGAGGCTTTAACTGTGAAATTGTATGTGCTACCAAATATAAGGGGCATTGGTCAGTCATGAAACTGTAACAAGCCAAATCTGCCAATAGTCAATCATACTAAATAGTCAGTAAAAAAAAAAAAAAAGCCTCATGTTTTTCAAAAACAAACAATAGTACTCAAATTTACAACTTCATTTGGTTCTCCATAAATTAACATCTTTGTTAGCACTTTCTGACATCATTTTGTGTTAACTTAAGAACTGATAGCTCGATTTTTTTTCAGATATTTTGATGGCATGACAAATCAGAAAGAAGAGGATGTACTGTATGACTAGACACAAGATCAGTTCTGTTTGTGGATTACATTTTCAGTAAGATGTATGGATCTATTTTTTCCTTGTTCTTAAATATAGATCATGAGACTTGACTGAGGCAATATACATATCATCCATCCATCTATGGCGAACTACAGCCATGCAGCTGACAACATTTTACAAAATCTCTCTCCTTTAACAGCTTTTCTGAAACTGACTTCACTGGGTTTCATAATAGGAGTCAGTGTGGTGGGTAACCTTCTGATCTCCATTTTGCTAGTCAAAGATAAGACCTTGCATAGAGCTCCTTACTACTTCCTGTTGGATCTTTGCTGCTCAGATATCCTCAGATCTGCGATTTGTTTCCCTTTTGTTTTTACCTCGGTAAAAAATGGCTCTACGTGGACGTATGGGACTCTTACTTGCAAAGTGATTGCCTTTTTGGGGGTTTTGTCCTGCTTTCACACTGCTTTCATGTTATTCTGCATAAGCGTCACGAGATACTTAGCTATTGCCCACCACCGTTTTTATACGAAAAGACTGACCTTCTGGACTTGTTTGGCTGTTATCTGTATGGTGTGGACTCTCTCTGTAGCCATGGCTTTCCCCCCAGTTTTAGATGTGGGCACCTACTCTTTCATTAGGGAGGAAGACCAATGCACTTTCCAGCATCGTTCCTTCAGGGCTAATGATTCCTTGGGATTTATGCTTCTTCTTGCCCTTATCCTCCTAGCCACACAGCTTGTCTACCTCAAGCTGATATTTTTTGTTCACGATCGCAGGAAAATGAAGCCAGTCCAGTTTGTTGCAGCAGTGAGCCAGAACTGGACTTTCCATGGTCCTGGAGCGAGCGGTCAAGCAGCTGCTAATTGGCTGGCTGGATTCGGAAGGGGTCCCACACCTCCAACCTTGTTGGGAATCAGGCAGAACGCGAACACCACAGGCAGGAGGAGGCTACTGGTTTTAGATGAATTCAAAATGGAGAAGAGAATCAGCAGAATGTTCTACATCATGACATTCCTCTTTCTGACCTTGTGGGGTCCCTACTTGGTAGCCTGTTACTGGAGAGTTTTTGCGAGAGGGCCTGTAGTACCTGGGGGATTTCTAACGGCCGCTGTCTGGATGAGTTTTGCCCAAGCTGGAATCAATCCTTTTGTCTGCATTTTCTCCAACAGGGAGCTGAGGCGCTGTTTCAGCACAACCCTTCTTTACTGCAGAAAATCCAGGTTACCAAGGGAACCTTACTGTGTTATATGAGGGAGCATCTGTAAATCTTTAGCCTTGTGAAACACTACCATTCTCTGCTAAGCAATTGTGGCCTGTAGCCATGTCTTGAGGAGAAAATCAAGAATGGGATGTCAGCAGCTGTAAGGATTTGGGCAACATTCTGCAGTCTCTGCAATAGCTCACCTCTAATCCTGTTTTAAACCTAAACATGTTCCTGCTGACCACTGCTGAAGGTTTGTAATTAAGAACAAAGGACTGAACTACTGCCCTGAATTCCTTTATGTGGTTGAAATCTAGATTCTGAAAGTAGCAGGTGCTAAGTATCAGTGCTAAATGCTGTGTATATCACTACATAAAATAAGAACATCAAAAAGATTAGCATTGGACATCTTAATAAATTAAGTTGATATGAGGTTAATGTGTTGATAAAACTAATTTTAGACATCCGAAGACCTTTAAAACATTTCATACAATTATTATTTTGCAAAGACTGAAAACTGGGGACTCAAGTACTGTAACTGATTAAAGATGTGCCATGCATTATTGGATTATCACACTTACAAATCTGTTTGCCTTGTGAGTAAGTTTTGGGGAGCATTCCAAAGCAGTATTTTTGTTCAGAGTTTGACTTTAATTTTTTTTTTTTCTCCAAATATATTACTCTTTCTAATTACCATTTTCCTTAACAGTGAAATTACTAACATTTAACTGTATTCTGTGTTTTTTGCTGATTTGGTATAAAGTTTAATAGACTCTTATTTATATTTTTTAAAAAGCTAGATATCAGTCTGTTAGGCAACGTTAATGATAATATCCAATCATAATTGAACAGTTATAATTATTCAGAATAAACACATGTTGCCTTAAAGGGTTATCTAGTATCTTCCATTTTGTTTAGCATTGAAGCAAATAAGCAAGGAAAATTGAATCAATAACTCTGGTCAGTCATTTGGGAGTGCATGAAAGATCACTTAGTCCTCTTTTTTCCTTTTTACTCCAATGGTTCCCAAAATCAATATGCACATCACTGGGATTATATGATTTTTTTCTAGGTGTGCCGCCCTTTCTAGTTTGTTCTGAGAAACACAGGCAGTTGATGTATGTTTATATTTTAAGACAGCTGTCATGGGGAGACCGCAGCCTTAGTATGATATCTTGCACAATTTGTGAAGCATTTATTCTACTGAAGGCACAGTCTTGTTTATATTTTCTGCACATTTTGGTGTACTGGTTGTTTTAAATTATTTAAGTTTTAACTTGTGAAAGCATATAATATGATTTCTTAGTATTTTAGAAATACATTAGAGTCTGTGAGTCTTTCCTTCTTTAAGATACAGATGTGTGGATTTCAATATAAAGTTGCATTTGCCAAAATTTACCTGTGTAGCTTGTTAATTTTCTTGGAATAAAATTTTACATTTTTCCAGTTATACAATTAACCTTTTTTATTTTGTCTAGTGAGCTAGCATGAAGTACTGAGAATGTAGCCATTATGAATTATTATCCTTTGCAGTCACTGTATTCCCAAACTGTAAATGCATGAATGATGGGGACCACAGGATTGATAAATTATATTATCTGCAGTAGCACTATTGTGTAGTTTATCATAATTACCCATCTATCTGTTCTAATATGTCAGTTATATTTAAAGTTACAACACAGTATTTGACATTAACTTCACAGTTTAATTTTGGAAAATGTGTATAACCGAAGCACAAAATCATGAGTTGATCAGTGATAAAGAACACAGATTTTTCTTAATTTTTGAGAGAGACAAGACTAGAGGTCTTAATTCAGTATTGGTGTACCTTGTCCTTTGTTGTAGCTTTATGACCAGCAAGTTAACGTACACAAGCAGCAGTCAATAATGGGAATGCTTAAATTTGTATGATAACATTATACAACATATGCAACAATTCAGACAGTTGTGTCTATATGTGATCAGACAACTTGATCAAAGATTTGGTGAGCAATCTGTTTGACCTCACTTACACTTTTGTACTGAGGTTGATTGGTTGAGAGGCATGGCTTAATATACTGTGTTGAAACAGAGAAATTCCTAAAATAATGAGTCCTCATCAGTACAGGAATGTTTCAGAACGTAATTTGAAATGGGACCAATAAACTTCTACCAAAAGGACATTTTTATTACACTGAAAAAGTCTTTGAAATTAAGGTAGTTAAGCAATTGTCAAAGATAGCAGGAGTGAATAAAAACTGAATCATTTGTTGAGAAAAATTCTGAAAGTCATCCCACTTAAGTTTATTAAAAGGTTGATTGGCAATAACTTCAGTCTAATTTCTTTAAAATAGTAACCTTTACAAGGAACATTGATATTACATATTGTAATAAAGAGGTACATATAACTAAAGTTGTAAATAGTATATAGTTGTAGAAGTAGTCAGTTCTGAGGATCAGCCAGAAAATTTTCAACTATGAAATTCCAAAAGCTGCAAATCTGGGGCCTGACCGAACTCTTAATAAAGTCAGTTGGTGTTTTCCCATTAACTTCATTTGGAGCAGAAGCAGGCCCTAGCATTTCTATAGTACTATACTTCTGAAATACTAAGAAGGCTGTATTTACTATGCAGTGGGAGAAGTAAAAAAAAAAAAAAAAATTTAAATTATTTCCCTGGAAGTTTTGCAAGCAGCAACTGATGTAAATTAAAATAATAAACAGTAAACAAGTATGAAAGCAAATATTTTGATAAATGTTTTTCTTTTGATATGAATAATTCCTTTGGCTATATGACAGTAATGTATTGCTACTTGAGAAAGGGCAGGTACTTTCTATTAGTGGATTTTTAGAATTGTGCCAGTAAGAAATCTTGTGACAGAAGTATTTCATTTTATTTTTCTCCAGCATTAAAAGGGCAAGGGGATGTTCAGTGAAATTAAAAGCCAGCCTATAAAGTAACATTTTATGCAAAGCTACTACTCAGTGGAACACACTAGTACAGGATGTCAAGTAGTTTAGAGAGATTCCTACAAGAACTGTATGTACTCATGAATTAAAGCAGTGCTTGCACTTTTCCCCATCAGTGTCATGTTGATCCTAGTCAGCATATCAAAACTAATGTATTAAGGTATAAATTCAAAGGAGCAAGAAGGTGCATTCCAATTCAGTACACTGTTGTGTCACAGTATGAAAAGCCTTTTGCTTTCATTTTAGTACAGGAGTTAAGCTATTGCCAAAGCTAGAATACAGGGCTGGTAGATTAGTTCTTTCTTTTCAGAATAGCAAAGAATATCACACTATTTTATATCAGCATTGATTTTTAATGCTCATGGGTAATGTGAAGTCAATAGTTTTAATTTTCTGATGAGAGAAAAAAAAAAAAAAACAAAAGAGGTTCCCTGAAGAAAAGGCTGTCTACCCATGTTCCTTTCCTGCCCTCTGTTGCCCCATCAGCCCTTTGGCAGCCTCTCCATCAATCCTTCTACAAGAGTAAATGTTTCATACGCTGAACATTGTATTTCTCCTGCTCCTTGAGAGATGTCTCAGCCATTCCTCCTCTCCAGCAGATAAGCTCCTGCAGCAGCTTCCCAGGGTTTGTCAGTGTCTGGGTTCCCTTCCTGAGGATGGAGAGGGACTGCCAGTTCCTTCCAGCTGCCTTTATAGTTCATGGATCTCAGGGCACTTGGCTAGCACACTGGGTATCTCTGTCTTTTGGCGTTGCTCATGAAGTAGGTGCTGTTTATATTATGCAGACAAAAATGAGAATGGGGAGGGGGCAGCAGGAAACAACTTTGCCCCTCACAAATTTTTCACAAAGAAACCACTGTTTTTGTTGCATTGCTCAAGAGCGTATTGTATTTTAAAAGAATAATCTGTGTTAATTACCCTCTAAATAAATAAAACACACAGTTAGCCAATTAAGTCAAGGTTTTTGGTACAACTACAAAATCTTATTATAAAATGGCTTTTTTTCAGTCTCTAGGCCTTGGGGGCAGAGTAGTCCACTCTGTCTGTCTGCTTTTAAGTGCATTGTGTTTGTTCACTTGTTTTGCTTTTGCATTGACTTTCAAGCATCTCAGCATTTCATTTATATTAATAGGAATCCAGTATAGCAGCAGCTTGTTATTACTCATCAGTTAAAAAAAATAATATTAAAGGGAACTCTGATGAGTTTTGAGGTGAGTTAGGGAGGTATTTTGGCAAATGATTTTTAGCAAATGTTAAATAAACTTGTGGGCTGCTGGGCTCTTCAATAGTTGCACAGTTACACAGTCAGTTCTTAATTATTGAAGCTAGCAATGGAGTAGACTAACCCACATAAAGCTAACACACAGGTAATACAAATCATGTCCACATTAGATAAGAACTTCCTATGTGTATTGCATTTATCAAGGAATGGAGTTAAACTCAAGTAAAAAGTGAGATCAGAAATTCAAAGAAGAATGGTGGGTGTTTTTCCTTTTTTTTCTGCTTTGTTTTAGCATAGCACTGCTAATCTGCAACCTGGGTTACACACCCACATACAACTCAGAGTTGCCTGTACAATTCTGCATAGCACATAGGCAACTTCCTTCTAGTTTATATTCATTGAGAGCTCTATGAGTGCACACTACTAATCTGATTGACTTTTCAGAGAAAAGAGAAGGCTCAGTCTGAGATACTGTTCTTCAAAATTAAAATTCAATAGAACTTCTCTGCTTTTGTATACTGAAGTGATTTTGAGCCTGAGGAAATCAGTGATTTCAAATAGCAATGATCATAAGAATACTCTGGCCATGGCCATTAAAAACAGGACAAGATGACATTTTGCAATGTATATGCAACAAGAGTTTGATGTTATTCACCAAGATTTTGTGTGAATGGGCAGAAAATAGTTCATAGTTTACATGTAGAAAAAACTATGATAAAGCTATCCATTTAAATGGATAAAGTCTTTAACTAGACAGTGTGGAAAAAGAAGAGTGAACTTTAAAAATTGCTCATTATAAATAGTAAACAGTTTTGGTGGTGTTTTTGTTCAGCTGAACTGCGTAATTATATAACTGTGATGATCAAAGGAGTGTCACAGTAAATAAGTTAGATTTTTTTAGTGGTCTAGAAAGGAAATAAGTAACAACTATCTTCAGACATTTGAACTTAAATAATTACAGTCATCTACATGTTTTATAAAATTTAGATAACAAAATAATTATTTACATTTTCTGTACTGACTGATTTATGTGCTTAAAGAACAATGTCTTTAAACAGTGAGTTGGCTGATGTATCCCAATGAGAGACTTCTTTGTATGACAGGTTTTGTACTATGTAATAAGCACAAGAGATATAAAACCAGAATTTATCTGATATCAATTTCAAACTCTGCATTAGGTACAAAACTTCTCCAAATGTAAGGCATATTTCTGTCTCCAGAGATTATTCAAAATTATTCTGTGCTACTTTACAAGAATTCCAACCTTTGTTAAAGCAGTCTGGTTAAAAATGTGTATTTATTTTCGTTCTATAACCATCAAGTTCAGACATACTTACACCCTTATACAAATTGAAGAAATTGCTAAAAATAGAAAGTTTTGCACTATAATAATCTTGGTGCATCAGGTTCTTGAGATAGTGTAAAAGGGTTGCACCCGTACTCAAAGACTACTCTAGGCAGAAGGTGGAAGGATGCAAAAAAGCAGTCATCCCTGTTTAGGATCCCTTTAAAATCCTGCTGTTGACCCATAGTGAAACCATCTTCTGTGTACCTGGCCCACCACAGGCCTGCAACACAGTCTGAGTTGAGTTTAAGCAGCACTTTGGTTGCACATACTCTGGGTACTCATGGGAGAAATTCAGCATTAGCAGAGGTCAGAAATTCCTAGACAATATTCATAGGCTACAGACAAGTGATAGTTGCTTATCTCCTCAAAACAGAAGTCGCAGAATAAAGAGGCCAAGAGATAAATGCTTATTGTAAGATGCTTGAGATTTCATGCCCTTTTGGCCCCCTCAGAGGTGACTGAGAAGACCTGTTTCGTTCTTGACTTTGTTTGGGGTTTTTTTGTTTGTTTGTTTTGAAAATGCATGCCATCTCAGTTGCTCTATTCCACTCCCACCCATTGCCAGTTGAACATTTGATATCATGCTTAATCAAGTCTGTATACTCTTTAAAATACATATCTAATAGTAAAATGTATTTGTAGCTTTGCACTGGTTTTGCAGATGTGGATCACTATTTGTTCTTGCTCATTTCCTGTGTTTCAAACACACAAATCCTATTTTTGAAATTAAGGCACTCTACAATCATGTGTTTCCTGATTTGTCTGTGAAGGCCTTTTAAGTTTTGGGTGTTTTTCCTATTTGTTCCAAAATACTAAATGCAGAATCTTAGTACACATCACAGGGAATATTTGATTTCTTTGGCTGAAGGACTGTTTGGACATCATGAGACTGGAAATGTATATTTAGGTCCTGTATAATAATTTATGGTAATGACTGGGCTATAGAATTGATAGTGGTGGGACTGCTGGAATAGGATATTTTGGTAACTGTAGCTTTAAATTACATCGTAAAACAACTAGCACAAAGGAGAAATGCTCCTTTTGTAGGATAATTATGTAAATGAAAAGTAAACACACACACAAATGAGTACAGTTCTATAGGATTTTGATTAACATATTCAGTCATAGCTGTAGCAAGATGGGCATAAAGCAAAAAAACAAAAAGAGAAAAAGTATCTTAGCATTTGAAACCTAATCCTTGTAAGTTTGGCTTGATTCCTGCAATTCCTACTCCAGGAAAATTTTCCCTCTCTTTTGTGGAAACTCAGCTCAATAAAGACTGCAAGATCTTGGTAATTTATATCAATGTTTATGTTTTTTACTTGACTAGTTCTCAGTGAGAGCATGACACAGCAGGACTGTAAATGTAATCTCTGTCATAGTGTATGTGCCAAAGCAATCTTTCAGTGGGTTTCAAGAGGGAGTCTGTATGCACATAGATATATTTCTCAGACTCTCCAAAATAATGTAGTGTAGTAGATACTAAGCAGGGGCAGCTCAAGTCCTGGAAGGGCATGAGGTATCACACTTGAGTATGAAAGTGAGTTTAAAATTAGATGCAAGGAAGGTGAGGGACATTTAGTAAAAGCTTCCTTTTAAGATTTGTAAATAATGCTTTTGGACTAATTTGTAAACCTCCTTCTAAGTTCCTGAGTAGTGATAAGGGCATCTGCAGTAAGGTGGGGTGGAATGCTGCAGCTGAGTCCTCATGTCCCCTTTTTTTAGACAGCAGTACACATTATAGGCTGGTTCCTCCACCAGCCACCTTGCATGGTAGTAGCATTCACTAAGCTCGTCAGCCTGGACACCTGCTCCAGATGGATCACTTGGTCACAGTCACATTCTTGAAACTTTTCTTTCAGTGTTTTCTGAATAGTTTTTGCTCATAAAAGGTGGAATGAAATGCATTTAAAGGGAATGTACGTGTTGAGGAAATCCTTTTCAGCCCAGTTTTGGAGTGAGGACTTTTTGTAAGAGTGAAGATAGGTGTGGGAGCCCTTCTTAGTTTTACCAATCTGTCAGGCACCCCTGTTCTTTGGCATAGTTAGCATGTTTGCACACGAGAGTCTCACACGTGTCCTTCTGGCAGCATTCAGTCTCCCTTTCCCCTGCACACCACCAGAAAGACAGACACCATTGTTTGTCAAGGCACTTCTACAGAAATTACCTTCCCCCAAGAGACTTTGTCACAAAAGCTGAGATTTGCTGTATTTTTTTATCAGAAAAAGCAAATCAAATTTGTATGTTTTGTAGTATGTTCATATTGAGTTTTCTTCTTGGCATACTAATTGAAAGACAGTATCACAAAAAAGCTAATTGCTCCCTCCCAGGCAAGAAGACCACCAGTCTAACTGGTAAACAAACTTTCAGTGGGAATATTATGACCCTTTTTTATCAGTTAAATAAATATTTGATGTGATAATAATTATTACAGTAGTTGATTATACGAAAGCCCTGTAAGGGTTAATCTTCTGCTTCGGCATTTTCCTTATGTAAATATCCTCATTCCATTTCATGCAAGACAGGTTTGGCAAATGTGGATGTTCTGGGTGGTTTTGACATCCAAGTTATGCCATCTAAGGACAAGTGCTAGCTGATGAATAATTTATTCACTTAAATTTCAGAAGGGACCAAGTAAAACTAGCTACCACAAAAAAAAAAAAAAAANGATCCTTTAAATATTGGCTTGGAATCTGGGTATTGTCAAACTTAGCCTTCAAACCTAATACAGAATTAGAAACCAAACTGTGAAGGTAATTTCTGGTCCCTGACTATAACTCCAAAATGTTATTGTTATATATATTCTACCTGTCTTCTCCTTCGCAAATATTGAAAAAATGTGTATGAAAGATTCAGATGGAAAATCCTTAAAAATACTGAAATTAGTAATAAAATGTCTAGAGCTTACAATAAAGACAGGATTCTCTGTATAAACCTTTCTTTCCAAAGACAATGGATGTATGCCATAAAATTGATATATATATATTACTCATGTATGGGCAGCATGTCTGAAAAATGAGTTTTTAAGGTCCAGTTCATATTCTTAAGCTTTGTAGTTCTGTTTTCTTTTATCAAGGTCTTCATTCTATGTTCTTACAGGACTGAAATCTAAAGTCCTGTTGTAATTTGTATTTATATAATCATGGTACTTGATAGCTCCTTTATAGAAAATTACCCCTTTATGTTAGATTCTGTGAAAAAGCAGCCTCTGTCTAAAAGTAAATAATTAAAAGATAACACAAAAAGGATACAGAAAAGTGGGATTTGAAGAAATTACGATGCAGTACTATTAAATTTGTTTTGAGGCAGTGCTGGTAAATATGATGAGCAAGGCAATCCCAGCATATTCCAGCTTGCTTTTTTTTTTTTTTTTGAGGGCAGGAGAGATGATTGAAAAGTAAAGTTTCAAAAGAATTGTAAAATAACAAGGGGGTGGATTCTCAGAAGAGAAGAGCAGCTTGGGAGAAAGTACAAAGGCTGTTCTCTGAAAATGTAATTGTCAGTGATAATTGTCAGTGGTAGTCTGTCAACATGAGCAGATTGGAATCTCTTGATAAAGAGGAAAAGATGATAGGCCAAGAAGAGCAGAATGAAGTCACATTGAAGCTGAGGGAGGAACTGCAAATGACTACTGATTCACAGCATTAGTTAGAAAGAGGTAATTAGAGGCCATGTTGGAAGGCGGGTTCAATGAAAACAGTTGGTGAAAGCCAAGAACATTGACTCCAGGTAGTGATTGCAGTCTGTGAGCTTAAAATGAGGAGGTAGACTAAAATGGCAGAATGGTTGCCAAAATAAGGGGGATACACACCTCCATCCCCTTTCTTCTTTGCAAATTTAGGAGGAGACTGCATTATGTCAGAATGGTTAGGTAAGCAGGGAGAGGACAGAAGAAGGTGATAAACCATGAAGGAGGTCTTGAGAGTCATAATTCCTTATTGGAAAGGGTGATGGGAGGTGAGAATAGCTGACAGGAGCTGGCAGAAAGAACAAATTCGGATGAATATCCTTGGAGTAACATGGGAAGATGTGGATTGACATTCCAGAAGATGGAGGACTCTGGGAAAAATGGAGGGGATGACAACAAGGAATGGGAATTATATCAGTCAGAGACAGGGAGGCACAAAGAAGCACTGAGCAGCTCTCTTGCCAGGAGGATGACAAGAGCCAGCAGTGAGGGTTGCCTGGACAGGAACAGGTTCTCTATTAGAGGTTTTGCTTATCAGTGACATTGTGCTGACCCATGACAAAAGGAAGGGAAGGGGTACCAAGGGATTCCAGCCCTCGTGAGTTCTGGAATGCTGTCCCCCCCACAGCTGAAGGGTTGGACTAGATGATTTTTAAAGGGTCCCTTCCAATTCCCAACTATTCTATGATTCTGTGAACTGTCATCTCAGTCTTCTCCAAGTCTTGTAGTTACTGTTACATCTGAGTTCAATAGGAGCTTGAAGAATGGCTGAATAGTTTCCATTACTTACTATTCTTTCCTCTTTAACATTTTAACAGGATTTTCTGCTCTTTTTCCGTATTCTTTCTCTTGCTCTTTTTGCAATATTACTCTACTAAGAAAAATTACGTTCTTTGTGACATTATATATTTAGAGAATGTTGGCCCAGCAATTTTGGTAACTTTCAGACTGAATGATAGCTTTTGAGAACAGTGAAAGTGCAGTTTTAGTGCAATTTGAGAGCGCTGCCGTGTTTTATTATCATTGTCTCCCATAATGGTGGTATCTTGGTTTGGTGAAGTGACCATTAGGATGAAAGCCAGTACCATCCAGGTTCTCATTGCAGTTTTGCCACTAAAATCAGTGCATAAGTGACCTTGGGTGATTCGTATAAGCCAACTTTTCAGATATCCACCAGTTGTAAGCAACTCAAGGACCTTTTGGGCCTCCACTTTAAGACACTAGTTACTCGATTCCTGAGGGAATGCAGCACCCTTAAGTATAGATTCTATTAATGTTGTTGATGTATAGGTGGTAGAATTGATCAGAAATGTTCTATTTGACTTGTTTTGCCAAGTTCTGGTCTTCTTCAGGAAATTTCAACTTATATGTCTCAGACTTTCCTGAGAAACTGAAAATATTCTATAAAGCTCTGTTTCCTGACCACTCTTAAAGATTAGAGCCAGCAGTACTTGCAGATAGTCTTCTAAAAATGAGGTAACTAGATTGGTAGTCAGCTTGAAAATGTGTGCTAAAAACTTTTTTCTTCATAGTTTGCCAGTTAAATTAGATGGCTAACAAAATAATTTACTTGAGGGATGAGAGATTTAGTTACTTAAAGTTTCTAGATTTCTGAAACTCATTATAAATCAGGATTTACCCCCTTTTACTTGACAAGCCATGGTGAGATGATGAGATGTGCTAGGAAGCAAATAATTGTTTTTTCAGTTAAAGGTCAATGAGACATTGTGGGGGTCAGCTTTCATTGCTGACTGTAGACTACAGCCCAAAAGTTTGGAGACAAATGTGACAGATGATTTGGGATGTTCAGATAACCTCATCTTGCCAAGAGATATGTTCATTAAGTTGTCAAAGAACTGAAATGTATGCATTGCCCATCCATCTGGTATATAATTTAAATGCAGCTGAATTCCTGACCTCAGATATGATATAAGCATTTCTGAGTAGACATGCCTGATAAATGTGCATAAACAGAGACTCTTAGAATAAAACTGTGTTTTAAAAGCAGAGTAAAAAACTCTTCTGAGGTCTAGAGACTCGTGACAACATTGATAGATGATAACATATAAAAAAAATTTAACTGAGTACTAAATAATATTTTAAAAATATTTGCACAGGATTTTTAGTACAATTAATAATGCTTTCTGTAGCCTGAAGAAAGGTGTCAGAAGTTGAAGTGCCTGAAACTGAGATACTGAATTAATCACAATGAGTTTTCTGAGGGCTGAATAGATAATCTGCATGATTTTAAATATTAAAAACCTTTGTCAGGGTAGATGTGCCTGCAAAAATGCAAGCTGGCAGTTGCACATGATTAATCCACAGTTGTCTAGGCAATTCTATATCTGGGTTACCACAAACTATTGTAAATAAAAACAAGTATTGATACCTGAGCGTTTTTTTTTATTTACCTCTCTCAGACAGCAATGTTGTCATCATTCAGGTGAATTTTAGCAATGTCATTTGAAAACCTTTGTATTTGAAATTGCATCATATCAATACAATGTTAGAACCCAAACCTGCAAAACCTGGGTGACCTTAATGACCCTGTGGAAAGAGCAGCACTGGGGAGATTTGGTGTGTCCTTTGGGGATTCACATGAGCAACCCAACTTCCCTTGAGTGTCAGTGGAGCTTCAGCAAACAGGATGATGGTTTGATTGATATTTTTGGAGAGAGGTTCTCTGATTTCTGAAGGCTTTCAATGTAGGCTTCTGAATCAGAGGCTGAGGCTTGATGGTGAACACCCTTTCAGTCTATTTTCAGGTCTTGCTATATGAACACTGCCTCAACTCTCAAGACTGTAAGAAAAAGAGAAGACTCATCTTTCACAGTGCAGGAGATCTGGTGCATGAATTTAAACTTCTACACAAACAGATGGCAACATTTTCTTTTCCACTCCCTTTTCTTGGCATGGAGCATCACTGTCTTTAAGTCACAAATCCCGAGATATATTTATTTTCAGGGCTAATAACAGAGCCTGCTTGTGCTGTATGAGCAGTTTTAAGGAGTGATATATTTCTCAGTCTCATGAGGATGTTGAAAACCTGCTTCGCTTGTGAGCAGTTCCAAGCACCTTGTCAATAGCTGTTCATGTCAATGAGGCTATTGTAGGTGCAAGTGACACCTCCTAGTAGATCCTCAAAATCCACATAGAATTTAGTAGTATCATAAGGCAGAGACTTCTGCTAGCATCCAGCACAAAAAATATAAAAGCAGATTTACAACATGTTGCTGCTGGAGATACAAGGTTTAAATATTTCTATGGCAACTGTCCTATCAGCACATGATCTGCCCAAGTACTGCCCCACTTTTATTTTATCCTTTCTGCTTTTCCATTTGATACAGCCTTAAGACAATGTGTTCTGGAGGACAACAACTGAAGAACTGAATCATATTTGTCCCTGTTCAACAAAAAAAACTAATTCATGTCCTGAGCTCTCTCTGCATGATGCCCCCATGCTTCCTCCCAAGTGTCTCACTGTAGGAAGACAGAGTTCATGCCCCGATGAAAACTTAGATTTACCCTGCCAGGACCACTTAAATCTGTAAAGATTTGCAGCACCCACTCATTAGTCTATCCTCATTGTTCAATGTTACAGAGGTTTAAGAGCAGCCTAAGGTGGAAAATGTTCCATGCCCCTTGTCACAGGTTCTCGTTTCAGCTCCCAGTGACCATCCCATAGTTCCTCCCTACACATATCCTCTGCAAAGAATCCAAACAGACTGGTATTCTGGGACATGTCTGGTGGGTTCAAACTGTCCAGTTGCTACTGCTTGAAGGGCATGCTTAGAAAAGGTGGCATGCCAGCTCTTTAAAAGTGTCCTCCTGAATGCAGGCTGGCATCCAAACAGTTCAAACTATGGCTGTAAGCCACACAGAGCTCACAAGGTGATTTCTACAGTCTGGCCTGAGGGGGACGTTTCTACACTGCTTCTACACTTGAGAGCTGTGGTGGCATAGGATGTCCTTAGGCAGCTGGTTGATGAGTTAAGAATACTCCTAGCTTTGTTGTCATTGCTCGTGCCTCTAAGCCAATTAGCACCCTGGGAACCAAGAGTTGTCCCTGAGGACCAAAGAAAGAATAAACCATGGTCACTGCAAGGAGGGAAAAGGGAAGAACTGCAGCAGGAGAAAGGTAGTGGACACTGGACTTTAGTCTGAAAGAGGAGGAAATACAGATGACAGGAATTCATGTCAGAAGGCAGGGTACCTAGGAGCAGTGTGGCTGGCCAGAAAAGAGGCAATGTGGACAGATGACAAAAGGCATAAGGGTTTAAGGTCAAGGAGTGGAAGAAACATGGTAAGCCTGGGGATCTGAGTGGGACAGAGTGGTAGTTTGAAAGACTGCTGGAATGTAAACATTTGTTAGTAACCATTCTGTGCATCACATAGTTAAGACACAGACGAAGTGTCCTTGTGACACATGCCTGAAAAATGAAAAAAAAATGCAGTCTGAAAATGTTCAAGGAGTCTGAAGGGCAGTGGCAATTGGACCTGGCAATCCTGTTTTTTCCATGTCTGTAACAATTCTGGTGTACACCTCATTGAGGCAGAAGTAGGAGGGAAGGTGTGAGAGACCATACTTAAAGGAGGTGTGTACTTGGATGCTTTCCCTGCAGGCTTTTTCACAGTGTGCTCCTGAGGGGCCTTAACTGGAACTGAAAACTGCTCTTTTGCAGAACTCCTGAGGGAGAAGGGGAACAGCATTGCCCTGCACCCTTGTGGGGATGACTTCTTTCCTCCTTTCCTTGCAGTGTGACACAAGAAGGGAAATTAATATTCCAGCCCACTGAACCTTCTTGGTGAATCTGTAGTAGTATTATTTAAGATGACTGATATTTTTATCTCTATTTTTTAATTGATTTCATCTAACAGCATTTGAAAAACCTTGAAGATCATAGTATGTGCAGAAACTCAGCTAATTTCTTTGTTGCAAGAACCCCAACTATAATGTGTATATATCCAAGGCAGTTGTGAATTAAGACTTAAGCCATTCAAGCAAGTCTGTAAATAAGATTCAGTAAATAACATTCAGTCTCCTGGTTCCCAAAAAATATCCAGGCAGAGCCGGGAGAACGGATGCTTTCAGCACAACACTGCCCTCTGGAGCTCTCAGAGAGAGAGTTTGCTCGTTGCAAACCAAACAAAGGAAAAATAGAGGGGAAAAATAGGAAAAGGCCTTGGTCTCCAGTGTAAAAATGCATAGCACAGTGTACACAGTGTAGTGAGTAATGACAGCAACTATATTGCAAAAACAAAGGAAAAATAAAGACATTCATCCCTATCTTAAATGCCGGGAAATATTTTCCAGCATTGAATGCAAGGCAGAAAGAAATTGAGAATTTTAAACACGCTTGGAAAGAGTAACCTGCTGCAACAAAAATTCTTTTTAATTTTGCTTAAAGGCGTTGGCAACACTCTAGCAAAAAAAAAATTCTAACAATTGGGAAGGAAAAAAATAATTTGCTCTCTCAAAAATCTATTTTAGATGCAGTTTTTTTTCTGCTGTGCATCCTTTCATATTTTGATAGTGTTTGTGTCAACTGAAGGATGATATGTTACCTTGTGCTGTCAAAAGCTTACCAAAATAAACCTCGTCAACAAGACATTAAATAATAATATCACCTTTCCCCTGAAGTTTTTATATTCTCTGTGATGTACTTATGCATATTTTTAAAAGAACTTAAATTATTGATTCCCACCTTCCATCAAACCTATCTAAGCAGTGAAGTGTATATAGAATGTTGTGTTTTACTAAGCTCTGTTAAAGAACAACCCACAACCCTTAATTGAAAGCATGGACTTATTAGAAGTGGATTTCTTGAGTTTATGAAAGGCTGAGTCTTGCAGATACGGCCTATAACCAGTAACAACCCATCATTGCTATTTCTGATGGCAGATATTCTCAGTAATATGTATGCATGGAATTGGATTCCAGGATTTAAGAACCATTCCAATACCTTCTCCTCAAAGTATTTTTCTATTGAAGTAAATGACAGAAAAGATGAGGTTAGAAGGAACCTCGGGGGAGATTATCTAGTGCAAATATCTGCTCTAAGAAGGGTCAGCTATAGAAGGTTGCTCAGGGCCACATTCAGTCAGGTTTTGAGTGCTTCCAAAGATGGAGGATCCACAATCTGTTTGGGCAAATTGTTCCTTGCTTTGACAACCCTTACAATAAGAAAGTTTCTTCTTATTTTTAAATTGCATTTTCTGATTTTCAGTTTATGCCTATTGATCTTCATCCTGACACAGTGAAAAGTCTGACTCTGGCTTCTTTACTCTCCCAGTCAGGCATTTATACACACTGATAAGATCCCCCCTCAAGCAGTTCCGTCTCTCTCAGCCTCTCCCTATATGTCAGGTGTTCCAAACCCTTAATCTTTGCGGCTCTGTTGAACTGTCTCCAGTATGTCCACGTCTCTTGTAATGAGGAGTTCAGTGCTGGACCCAGCATGCCAGATGTGTCTCTCCAGTGCTGGGTAGACAGGAAGGTTCCCTTCTTTCATCCTGCTGACAAGGGCTCTCCTAGAGCAGCTCTGCATGCTGTTGGCTGCCTTTGCTGCAGGAGCTTATTGCTGGCCTGTGTTCAGTTTGGGGTCCACGAGATCCCAAGGGCCTTCACTGCAAAGCAGCTTTCCTGCCAGTCAGCCCCCAGCCTGTGCCAGTGCCTGGGGCTCTTCCTCCTGAGAAGGATCCATAGTGCAATTCCATGTTATCAGGATAGCAGCTGCCAATTTTGAAAAGAACTGGAACAATGACTAGGGAATAAATAACTTGTGCTACTGTGGTTGAAAGAAAGGTTCTTCGAATACCAGTAGACTAAGGGGAATGGGTCAAAACAAACAAAAATGGCAGCAGAAGGAAAGGAGTGATCCTCAATTGAGTGAATGCCTGATCTTAGAAACAGAACTCCTGAATTATTCCCTCACGGCTTGAGCCAGTATATATTTAAGCCTGTGAGAGCTTCTCTATGGTTTTGGGGGCACTACATGAAGCCGAAATCTACTATGAAGAAAGGGGAAAAGTTTCTATGATATTTTTTTTCTATCTTGCTAACAATAAGCAGCAGCTAAGCAAGCATCTAGAAATCATGGGAAATTCTGAAAATATTTCATAAATTGAATTTAGGTTACAGAAAACATAAAAATATTAAGTAAGAACCTTAGAAGTCAGCCTCAGTGAGGAAACTGTTTACCTGCATAAATGCTCGCAGGACTGATACATAGATGGGAAAGGAGATCCATAGTAAGTAATAGCACAGAAGATCTACTGTCCTCTCTCCATTGATTGGGGAAAAAAAATTAGCTTGGCACTACAAGATTCAAATTTCTATAAGTGTCCTAGGCAGTTGACTGCTGTGCAAGTAGGAGGAAAAAGAAGTAATTATACATTTTACTCTGTGAGGCTAGTTATGAAATACTGATGCCAACACTGCAGTATATGATAGAGCTAATAATAATTAGCAGGTTTCCTTAGCATCCTTAGTGCAGATGGCCAAGTTTAATAGCATGTTTTAATTTCACTTCAGATGCAAATGGATAGCATGGGTCAGCTTGGCTGATCTACATATATTTGTATTAAGATCATTCTTAAAAGCTCTTTTTCCCTTAACAAACTGAATTTCCCCAATACTTTATTTTGTAAAATTTATAAGACAATAGGTGTAATTAAAATATCTTTTCTTCACAGAATTAAAGCTGGAATAAAATTGGAATGCAATATTTCCAGCACATGTCCTGGTTACGTGATAGGATCTGATTTTAGGACCATAGACTAGGGCTGCTTTTGAAAGATAACTTATGAAGAAAATATGGCCTTTCAACTGTGTCCTAAAGTAAAAATGGATCAGAGACCTGAGTTGCTTGTTTTTATTTCAGTGTTTTGTTAGATAATCTAAATTTTCTCTACAGCATTCCAAAGTTTACTTATTTTACTCTTTCCTTAAAAATTGATCTAAAAACTCTAAATAGGGGATCTTCTCTTTGCAAGGTGAAGATGTTTTCACTTCCATGCTCACTGTGCATGTGTGTATATTCACTATACAAATACACTGAAGATTTAAACTTATTTCTGAGAGTCCTTCCAGACAGGATTGCCAGAGAAGAAACCATTGATGAGAAATCACTGCAGAAGTTATTTTTCCCATATATGATATATCTCTATCATTCAGCCACATTTTGGTGGATGCTAGCGTTGTGGCTTGAGATCTGTAGGATTTTTTTCTAACTGAATACCTGCAGACACAAAGTTTTTACATTCCTTTCCAGGATTAAATAGTCAGATTTGTCTTAGTTAATTTCTCACTGATAGCACTGTTATCAGTGAGAAGGAGTGGAAGGTCTTGTCCTCAAGAACATGAGTTTAAGTCCAGATCTGTGTGTGTGTTTAGCTAACTTAGAGGACATGAAGTGGCTCATAGTGATTAATAACTATATTCTCCAGAAGCTGGCATCTTCTCTGAGGTCTGCAGTATATCTAATTGAATTGGCCTCACTGAATTTAATCGTGAGATCTTCAACACACCAAAATTAAGTACAATTTTAAGTATAGTTATTAAATTAAACTTTCATTTTGCTAGAAAATATGGGCATCTAACACTTTGGGGACACATGAGATGAAAGATTAATAATAACTCAAATTTAGAACAATTTCCAACTTTTCTTTGGAAACAGAATGACATTACTTGTTAAAAAAATTAAAGAAAAAACCCCAATTGTTTGGATATTTACCCATTATAAGCTAAGTCATTATTTGCCATAGGTCCTCTGATTTTAGGAGTTAGACTGAATGGTCCTGGTGGGTACCTTTAGACTCAGCATATTCTATGATTCTAGTATAGTAGTGAAATCAATATACAGTTAAGGGTGTAGAATATCATCTGGGCACACTGCAAAGTCAATGACTCTTTACCCTTGACTTAACCAAAATGACCATCAAAATGACCATAATTTAGGCATTGGAATGGCTAAAAGGGAGGCAACTCTTTCATACTTGTTGATTCAGAGGAGTGTCAACATTTCATTATGTTCATTATATTATGTTCCATTATTCATGGAGTGTATCAAATTAAGATGCCTACATAGAGGGCCACCAGGAAAGCCTGCAAACTGAGCTCTCTGACAAGTGACAGTGGGCCCAGAAACACTCTGCTGACCTTCTGCCCTGTTCTATCAAGATCCAGAGCGCAAAATCCTCTCATGAGGAAGGCTGAAAACTGAAGGCAGACCAAGCATGAAAGAATTTGGGATAACATCTTAGAGATTATAACTCTTCACTAAGAGATGTCTGCCCTGGATTGTAGCCTACCTGATAGTCTCTAAAATAACTGCTAATAATCTTGGCCCACAGTCTACAAAAAGATTTTATGCTGGGCAAATAATTCTAAGTGTTTTCCTAAGTTGCAAACTGATTAGCCTGCTATCAATATCTGGGTAGATAAGGAACAGATAGAAAAACCTAGGCAATAATTAGTCCCAATGACAGGATTCATGATAAGATTAATGATTTATTAATTCCAATGAAAAAAAAATTAATTGACCCATACTGCAATACTTCTTACTCAATTACAAATGTAGTTTTTAAAAGAAATATTGCAGTGTGACATATTTGCACTTTGGTACGTCACTTGACCTAGACTTGTACAACCTTCTGCTTAAGAAAGAGGATACAAAAATAAGTGATTAAAGCTATTGAAACTGAACTGACAGTGTGACACTATAGACTCTGAAATTTCATCAAATAGAAAAAAATTACCATACCCTTCAAGGGTTTATTCTTGGCCTCAGATGATTTCGCTTTTTATCAGTGACATGGAAGAAAAACAAATCGTGATGGAGAAAGTGTGCAGGAATAGAGGGAGCAGTAAACCTTGAGGGAGCAGTAAACAATGAGGCTGGCAGATCACTGATAGAATTTGGATTGTGTTTTTGAGCAGGCACAAGCAAACAATATACATTTCTGTTCAGTTTATTGGCTCATATTTAAAGATCAGGAGCTGTGTACTAATGAATAATCACTCTGATGATGACTTACTGCCCAGGTAATCAGCCAGACACCAGTTCTGGTGAAGGGACTAAATGAAATCATTCAGTATTTAAACAAAGCCGTGTGGAAAAGGACTGAAGAGATCATCTCACTTTAACATTCAGTGTGGATGTGACTGCTACCCGAATACTGTGACCAATTTCTGGCTGGGGAAGTGTGAAAAATTGATCAAGATTTAGAAAAGCAGAGAGAAGCACTTAAAAGAAATTTGTGCAAAGACTATTAAGCTTGAAAGACTAGAGGAACTTTTTTATTCGAGGCTATTGCTTAATCCCATCTAGGAAAAAAATAATTTGTTCAGCTGAAAGATCAGCCTGGTATAGGTCAGCAGAAAGGCTGATCAAACAGCAGCTCTACCAAAGTCTCTTACTGCGTTCATGCGTTCATGGGGAGGGTTAGAAAGGTAGTGTTTTAAAACTGGACTCCTGTTGGGACTGAGTGATTCCACAGTAACCAAAGATTGTCAAAACAGTCTAAAATAAAGAAAGGATCCTATGACTTGGCCTCTCATTGCTACCCCTGCTGTGCAGTGCCAGGTGAACAAAAGAAACAGAGAAGGTCAGATAAGATAATCATCTAAGATCTTGGTACTTATCTGAGCCGTATGTTTATCATACTCTACTTTAATCATTTGTATCAGCAGAATTATTTTCTAATCTTATTAGGACAAAATGTCCTAAAACATTTAATATTTTTCATGTCTAGTCAAGCTCTCCTTTTTTGGGGAAATTGTATTTTTCCATAATATCTCAACATTAAGCCAGAAATGCACCAGCTTGCAAAAATGAGAAATGGGGGGCAATCTTAATTAAATTTCTCCATTAAAATAACAGTCCCTAGCGAGGGCATTGTTGGGGTTTTGCAGCACATTATTATAAGTAAAAGGGCAAAACCATCAGTGTTTGTTAGTTTGTAAATGGCAAAAATGCAAAAGATAACATTTGCAATGCAGTAACTCCACTGCAAATATCCCTGCATTTCTGAGGGCATTTCACATGCAGGCTGCCTTCCAATTAGTGCAAGTTAGATGAAGTTTTGAGCACTAAATATAAGCTGGTGAAATGATTTTGCACAGCAATTGACCTCCCACCACATGTCATTGATACAGCGTCCTTTCCCCTATCTGTGGCCTATAATAGAATTTTTTGGAAGAATATTAACCTGGCTGTATAATATTTTCTGGTTCATTAAATATAATAGCAATTTTGGCAAAGCCTTTAGTTGATGAGAGAGGTTTGCCCTCCACAAGAAAGCGTCAGTGTGCTAAATGCTGGATCCTTATCTAATTTGCTTTACAGTCAATACGTTGTTGAATAGAGACATTAGATGGGAAACCCACAAAGGGCCATTTATAATTCACAGCCTACAAAACTCTCTTAGTTCTCAACTTTATCTTTACTGGAAAACACTCCCCTAGTCCTATGAGATCTTTAATGGGTTTTGATGCTCTTTGGCCATGGGGATTCTGAGGGGGGAGCAAACATTTCACCCTCTTGGTGGTATGACTCCTGTACATAAGAAAGATCCTGTGAAACAAAAGGGCTCAAGGGTCTATTTTCAATGTTTCATGCAACCTTAGAGCATCTACTCTTTCCCTTAGAGTATCTCCCTCTTTCAGGTCATTTGTCACTGTCCCAGCTTGAATGGCAGTTATTGTTAACTTTTGCTTAGCACCTGGAGGTATTTACTTTGTACTTAAATATGTTTTCTCTCTTGCATACTGATAAAATACCCATATTTACAGAGGATATTTTTATCCCAAAGGATTTCAACATGCTCTGCAAGCTATGAATTTACAGCAGTACTGTACAGGGGGTGTAGCTTTTTGCCCAGTACAAAAGACAGTAGCCAAAGTCTGGGAATCCTGAAGTTTTAGCAGGCAACTGCTGAACACAGAATTTAAGCAGAGGGGTCTGAATTTTGCTGACTATTAGTCTAAGATGTAGAGCTAGGTTCAAGTTGCTGATGAACCCATAACCACAAAACTTGCCCAGGTGTCCTGTGGGACTCATGGAGGAGCTAGTGCAGACCCACAAAGCATAAGGACACCTGACATTGGATGTCGGTGGAACTGAAGCACTTCATCCTGATGGTGCAGCCCTCTAAGCTATGCCTGGGTCCTTAGGCAATAGAAGGTCAATCAACACCTTCATTTTCATGTTTCTGATGATGATTAAAAAAAAAAGACAAACCAGCAATGCTAATATTTTGCAAACATACTATTAAAACTACAATGATGCTGCCCAGACTAGAAAAACAGGTATGTCTCACACCCTTTCCCAGTTAAGACCCACAAACAAGCTGTCCATGTCCTTCTTAGGGCTTCTCCATTGTGCAAGTTTAGGCCAAGCTTAATGCAGAGTGGCAACAGTTTATTTCAGTACTAAACACAGTATTACAACTGCAGCAAGAGAAACCCTGGCCTTGGCAGTATCTGTCACAGATGGCTGAGGGGAAAAGAATGTGTTGCTTTTCATCCAGTCCTGGTTGAATATGAAATTGATAAAGAGCAAGAAGAATGAGGAATTTTCCCCAGCTTTGCCTTTGGTTAGTGTGGGGAGTCTCACTGAGGCTGAGGAGAGCCTAGAGCTTGAGGCTCCTTCTCCCTGAGCAGGCATGGTAACTGTTGGACTGGTTTTACAGAAGGCAGGGTTGGGTGAAAGGAAAGCATGGTGCTTGCTCCTCCTCATGGATATTGGTGGGTGCTAAGCCTCAGTAAAGTTCTCATCTATCTTGTGCCAAAGGCTTAGATCTGGATTCAGAGGCTGTCAGGAGACTACTGAGCAGCCTGTCAGATCCCTCGAGGTGAAAGATTAAGGGAGAGAGGCTTTGCATACCAGTGCCAAGGATCTCCACATTCAGCCCAGAGGCAGTTCTCATGTCTCACTGACCAAAAAAACCCCAAAAAACAACCCACAACAAAATCAGCTTTCCCTCTTCACACTAGGAGGCTACACTGATATAGTATAATTTGAAGTCAGGATTACTTCCAAGTTTAAAAATCTGACATATTCAGAATCTTACTTACCTAAACTAAGCAGTAATTTTTTAATTTTTGGCATCAATATCAAAAGTTGGCTTTGGATCACCCCATGTTAAAAAAGATAAACTTTTATATTTGATTTCTATCATAAACCAAATGCAAATTTTTACCTTTCCTCATTTTCAGTTACCTCTGGCTATTTAATACATCCTCCACTAATTCTGTTCTGCACTATTGGTCTGGAATTCAGTCTGCATCATGAGAATCCTTTTGTTGATAGCACTTTAAACTTGTCTATAAGCAGCTTTCAATTACTAATATACATTTTTCTGTTCCTGCATTAGATTTGTTTCAAGCAAAAGAAGCCTGTTTGGAAACAATACGTTAAGTTCTCTGATAAATTAACTACTAAATATTTAATTTCAAATCATACTAGGAAAACAAATTAATTTTTTCTCAGGCTAACATTGAAGGGAAAGATGAAAGATAGCTGCAGAAATATAGAATCAGCATCATTCTAATATGGATTATGTGTTCTTGAGCCATAAGGAGAATAATTTTATATGTATGCTTCATATTGTTCTATATTAAAAGACAGTCACTTTAGATTAATTAAATTTGAATTCCTACATGGCAGCTCCAAATAAAGAGGATGAATAACCAAATGGAAAATGCCTTTTCATATTCCCTGCTCTGAAAGGGATTCATTATTTAAAATATTACCATTAAAAATGAACCATTTTCACAGATAGGATGAAACGGATTATTTTTTTACAGGCATCCTTACAACTCAGAAAAATGTGAATATCTGTTTACTGGCAAGCTTTTGAAAGGTATCCTTAGTAGTATAGGCACAGAGAGACATCACAGATGTCTTCTGTCCTACATTTTTTATGCCACTGTCACACTAAATGGCACTAGACTTTATCATACCTTTCTCATGGATTCTTCTTTTTGTGCTATGTGCAGTTCCTGCTTGCATCTGCAGCTAAAACCAAACAAGTTCCCACATTTCATGATTGCTTCTCCTGCTGTAAGACATCACTGCTGCTGTTTAGTGATACTTGATTTACACAGCTGCCTCACCCTGCCCAAGGACAGTGTGTAAGTGTTGTTCAGCCTTGAAAAAAGCAATCCCATCCACAGAGGATGCACTGGGTATGTTTTGGGTTACTGTCAGTGGCTCTGGTACAGCCTTACATGGCTGCCTGCAGTTTAACCCAGAAAAACAATTTCATGGAGTAATAAATATGATCTGGACCAGAATCCCAAGCATGAGAAGTCTGTCAAACCAAAATATAATTTCCTCACCCGTCCATAAACATAAAATGTGTTTTTAGAGAGGATTCCTGATGCAGGTGTGATGTACTGTGGGCACACATGCAGGCAGTGGTAGTGGGGAGATCATGCAAGTGCAATTGGCATCCAAGAGGAGCAGCAGACCCAAACCCCACGGTTTAGGTAATTTGGCTGATCATTTCCTTCTCTGAGTTTTCTCATAATTCTTGGGATCTCTGTTTTAGCTAAAGCAAACAGCAGAGGACTGCATTACCTAAAATAGTTCCTGAAGGAAACAGGAAACAAGCAGACTGAAGACTGAGAGTTTGACATTAATATTTTCGAGAGGTAATGACTAGCTCAGCCTTGTCACAATTCTGTTGCGGACTCACATTTTCATAGTTGTTTCTGCTGACTCCACACGAAGGATATTGCTACTAATATGCAATTGTATTTTTTGATGCAGGTCCTTACTTCATGCCAGTTAAGCTTCTATGCCAGTGGAGCTACAGAATTGTCTATGCTATTCTGAGTACATTAGGAAAGGTACAAGAAATTTATTCCTCAAAAAGTCACCAGATCAGCACAAAGTGACCTCTAGCTAAAGGTTGAGATGCAGGTAATATTTTTAGCTTTCAGACCAATTCATAGAGTCTTATTCATTCTGAGAGGTGGTTCATGCTCTTCAGCATGAAGTATTCGTGATTTATGGGTTTAGTCCTCTCAGGCTCCTTTACTATAATATCTATTGTATAGGAGCATCATTTCTTGGTGTCATGAATTTCACCCTCTTCAGTAGTCTAATTTAGTTGGTACAATTTGGCTGACGTGGCTGCCGGGCTTTCTTTTTAGACAAAGAGAAGTACAGAACACACCTCTTAGTAATTCAGAACATTTTTAACTCCAATATGGAGTCTTTTGAGAAGCGCTTAAACAAGTTTTTATTGAAGTAAATAGTACATGGGGGGAAAAAAGTAATATTTTTAGCTTAAAACCTGGAACTGATGGGAAGGTGGAGTTTTTCAGCTTATTTGAAGAGCTGCACTGATCAATCAGACAAGCCATCCACATTCCTGCAACAGTGTTACTATTCTCATTCATAGTTTTACCATGTCCTCTCTTGATAGATTAAGCCTAATGGGCTCTTTTATCAAGAGAACTTCTGTTTTAAGCAAGAAAGGAGCATTTTCATAGTCTAAGCATTCATTTTCCCTCTTGCAGTCTACAAGTTGTATTTTTCCTTATCATTCAATAATAAAAGGAGGTGTCAACATTATTTCTTTCTGCAGTTTTGAAAAACTCATTTCTTTGTGTGAAATAGCTGCTGTCATCATAGTCTATGATATTCTGGGCCATATCCAAAACATCTGACAGGTTAGCTCCATTCAGCAGCCTACCCTCTTATAGTTTCTTCTCTTGGCTTTTGTGAAATTAACTCAAGACTGTCCCCTGAAGCTTTTTTTCTTTACAGTGAATAAAACTGTATGATGGTCAGAGAGTGCACAATATTTAAGTAACATCTTTGAATATTTAATCATCCTGTAGTTTTTCAGTAGGTCCCTATCAAGGCATGAAGTAATTTGACACTTTGCCTGGTTATCAAACAACAGGAGATAATCTATGAAAATATCATTCTTGATCATTGCTACACTTCAGTGATACCGTTGTTAAGATTGCTTCAGAAGGAAAACTTCCTCTGGGAATTTCAGAGTTAGCCAGCTGCAAGTCATGTCTTACAGTAATTTAAGCCACAGTTAGTTTTAAAGGCTTGTATTTCATACTGATATTTCTTTCAATTAAATGTATCCATTCAAAACAAATACTTGTCAGTTATTGAAATGTTGAAAAGTAAGTGTAATGCAGATCATATTTCTGATCAAATTAACATGGCTCAATATTTGCAATATTTTGTGACCAGATTATAAAGACAGCTGGAGGAGCTTATACCAGAACGCCTTCAGCTTTAGTTCTCTTGTATAGTTTCTTCAATGACATAATTTTAATTTATTTTAGCTAGTAATAACATTACACCATATGATACTGTGTTAAATTTTGGGCTCGATCTTTATCTTTAAAAATGCGTTAAACATAAAACATATAAACCATAAGAAAAGTGTAAAAGAGCATGATAGTTCACAAATTAGCAAGGTTTTTTAGTTAAGGCTATCTGGTTAGCTGTTTTACTATGCAGCCTACTCATCCCCAGCACAAAGCTCTTAAGTAGCATCTGCTTTTTGACACAAAGACATTGGCCTAAGTTATGCAGAGACTTAGCCTATGTATGGGTATGCAGCAAGCATGACATGACATCTGAAACACTGTTATCATTAAGCTGCATGTTTTCTGTATTGTGCTTTTTATGTTGATAGTGGGGACTTTTTTGCATCACCACCTCACTCTTACTGTGTGGGTTTACAGAGCAGCATCTGGGCAGCCAGGCAGTTGTGCATCACTCTTGAGCCAAGATTTCTCCTGGTCATGTGCATTTCCTCCTAACCAGAAAACTCTGAAAATTTGCAACCTTATTTGATATGCAGAGGGCAAGTCTAAGGTATCATTAATTTAATCAGTTGGAGTAAAATTTTTGTGTCTTGTGCTCCCCAACCCTATTTTCTGTCTCTGAAGAAGGCAACCACAGTAACAGGAGGCTGTCAGCCAGACTCTGGCTTTGGGGCAGAACCAGCCCTCTCCACACCCAGTAGATGCTGAAATCTGCTCCTCACGAGAGAACACATTTTGTAGCCTTTGTTTCTCCTTGCCTTGTCTAAAGCAAAAATTGGGTTTCTTTTCACAAACAAAATGTTTGCTTATGCTCAAAAGGACTGAAACAATTCCTCTATGATTCTTCTAGCTTCTGCCATTGAAATCAGTCTTGTTTTATAGCCATGCCTATACAATGCCAGTATTACATATAACCCCATGAACTCATTCAGGGAACATCTTGTTGAACAAGCCAGGATGTTTCTTTCATTCTCCACTACAAGCCATTCGGAATAAATCCTATTAAAATAATGCAAATTGCTGTCATTAAGATAATCCTGTTTGGCCCATGTAGAGTTCACATTTTTCTCCAGCGAAACCTCAGAAATTATTGGTTTGTTCATCAAACAGCATATAGGCTATGCCACTGGAGCTGAAAAATAACACAATCTCCACTTTTCATTTTGTACCCACCCTCAAGTTATCATTGTTTTATGCAAAACAGCTCTAAACCCTGGATTTAACATAGCAGAGTTTGTAGGTTTATAGAGAGTTACCTGAAGCAGGGAACACTAGTGTCCTGTGCACGTGGTCTGACACTGACCTGGATAAACTTGTGCATATTTATTATATCTCAATTAACACTAATATGCTAATTCTGGTACTATATTATACTACACATCATACAGCCATTCATAATGAGATTTTGTTGCTGGGGAAATGACAGCAGATCCTCTGACAAAAGAATTTTAGCTTCTAGGACTTTGGTTTTATGGAAGATAGCACAGTCTGTCCAAATGAAATCCAAAAGACTGGCACCCCATAAGCTTAATTCACAGTCCTAAAAATATCATGCTGTGCTTTCTGAAACTAATGTAAACCATCACATTATCTCACTTTGAAAATTCCAATGAAGAGTTTGGCTTGGAGATGGAATAGATTAAGCAGGCAAATTGACTGCAAGAACTTCAAACATCAGCTTTATTTAGAAACAGGAGTTTTCAGCTGATGCTCAATGCACATTATTAAATGAAAAGTTGAAAGAATATTTTAAATGACATGCTTGTGGCTCAAGATAGCTTTGTACATATTCTTCATTTAGAGTACCGAGAGTACCAAGTACCTTCTCAGAGTTCCTGGAAATTTGACTTAATGTAGAATTATCAAAAAATTTTGTATAAAAAGATCTTATTGAGTTAAACATGATATATTGTATTTATATATATGGATGTTAATATAATGCCTTTCTAATTGTTTATTAAAACCTTAAAATCTGTCCAACACAGCAATGTTAATAGTAACTATCAAACTTGTTTACTAATTCTTTCATTTTCTTCAGGCTACAACAACTCTCTTCTTAGGAAAATGCCTGAGGCATTTTTATGCCTCCAAAATAGGCATTTGTAGAATAAAGGGATTATTAAAATTCCCTGTCATAACAGTGCACAAAGAACTGCAAAAGAAAGTGCAAAGGCAAAGTCAAACATGGATTCATAAACAGGGAGTAAAGCTTGAATAACATGATGTCCTTCTATGAAAAAGGCTAGCTTGGTAGATAAGGGGAGAGCAGGTGGTATTTTCTACCTGGACTTCAATAAAGCTGTCTCCCATGGGCTGGATGATGAGTTAGTCAGATGGATTTAAAACTGTCCATAGGAGTAGGCAGGGGGTGGAGATCTGTGCTGCAAAGTCATGGTGGGGGCCAGCAGCTAGCAGTGTACCCAAGGGGTGGTGCTGTGTGAAATTCTGTTCAGTGTGATCAGGATGGCAGGGCAGAGCCTACCCTCAGCAAGTGTGATGGGAGTGGCTGGTACACCAGGGGTATCCTGGCTGGAGAAATGGGCTAACAGGGACATCCTGAAGCTCAGCAAGGGGAAATGCAAAGTCTTGTACCTGGAGTAGAACAAGCCCAGTGCCAGTACTTGCTGGGGGCCTGACAGGGTGGAAAGTAGAAAAGGGTCTGGGTGTCCTGGTGGAGAACACATCAGCCATGAGTCAACAATAGTCTTTGTGGCTAAGACTAGTCATATATCCAGTGCTGCATTAGGAGGAGTGTTGCCAGCAGGTTGAGGGAGGTAGTCCTTCCCCTCTACTCAGCACTGGAAGGGTGAAGCACTGAAGTGTTGAGTCCAGTTCTGGTCTCTTCAGTATAAGAGAGACATGGACATACTGGAAAGAGTCCAATAAAGGGCTATGAGCATGATTAAGGAACTGCAGTGTCTCTCCCATGAGAAAAGGCTGGGAATGCTGAAAATGTTAAGCCTAGAGAAGAGATGGCTCCAGGGGATCTCAACAATGTATATAAATAGGTGAAAGGAGGATGCAAAAACAGAACCAGGCTCTTTTTAGTAGCATCCAGTGACAGAATCAGAGTCAATGGGCACAAACTGAAACACAGGAGCTGCAGAGTGACCATCACCTTATGTGAAGGTGACTGAGGCTCAGCAGAAGTTGTGCAGGGAGACTGGGGGATTTTCATATTCAAGGACCATCTGGACACAGTACTGTGCTACATGCTGTACACAGCCTTGCTTGAGGAGGAAGCTGGACAAGGTGAACTCCAGAAGTCCCTTTGGACATCAGACCTTCTGTGGTTCTGTGATTCTGCAAACCAGAACTTTGTTGTTATGGTCAAAGATTGTCAAGGGAAGAGTTGTCATGTCTTCTGCAAAGACTAATTATTTTACCCAATGATGGTGATGCTGACAAAGTTGCACTTCTTATTAGCTGTACAGAGGCAGTGCCAGAAGCAGTGGGAAGCTCATACTTTGGTGTTCAGCTTCCTAAAAATGCCTGCCCTGTCGAGACCTCAGGCCAGACCTCAGACAAAAGGCCAGGTAAAAAATTTTTTTTGAAAGTTATTTATAGAACTGTGATAAACATCTGAGGATAACAGACACAGTTCCGTGCCATAATCTGTGTTTCTCAAATGATGTCAACTGTTACAAATGTTTTTCTTGTTTTCCTCACATTTATTTAGCAGATAATCACATCTTAAACATCTGATGCTAAATGTTCCCTCCTGTAGATGTAGTTTCCATCATCACAGTCTTTCAGTCTCTTTTCAGACTTGGGATCTCTTCTTATCAGGTATTGCATATTTTTTATTTTATTTTAGAAAGAAAGAAAACATATGGGGTTTTTCACAGTTGGTAAAAATTAGTAAGTCAAATTTCAATGCAGCTTGCAAGTTTTCTATGATTTCAAGTGCTAAGGAGGTAACTTCTCATTAAAAGATCTTTGACATTATTCCATATCCACAGCATTAATGTAGCATTTATTTCCATCAAGGAATATTTCTACTTCCATTTTCTTTTTCAGTTACTACAGTGACATGAAAAAGTATGAAGTCCCATCTTCATTCAAAATGACAATAATATCAGTCCCTAAAGCAAGGTTCTTTTGTCATTTTATGGCTTTAGAAAATCCACTTAAATAAACAGTAAGGAAGAAGTCTCTATAAAAATTAATAACTCACAAAAAAATTAGTCTTGGATCTACACTACATCAGAATATTAATTTGCATATTTTCTGTGAACTTTCACTTGCAAATCCCTAGAATGGGTTTCATCCAACTATGATCATAACAAACCTTTCCATCTGTGTATTTTTCTATGAGAAATCTTTATCAGAATTGTTCCCCAAAGGCCTTAGGGGCTAAAAAATCTCAACAGAGTTCTATCATTCTAACAGGAAAAGTGATAAGGAGTTTAGGAAAAAATTATGATCTTCTTCGGCCTTCTCAGACATTCCAATGAGTAAATCAACTATATTTATGCTTTGAAAACACTGTTGTTACCTTTATGTCCTCCTAAATTCTAAAATATGTTTTCTTGCACACAATTTATGTGGAATAATTGTCACTTCAAATCTTCTAAATTTCACACAACTTTATAAACAGGAATGATTATTCTGAAAAATAATAATTCTACATTTTTATTTGATTTCTATTATATTTCCTGGAGGCTTCAGAAGTTCTCCCCAGAGAGCTGCAAATTAAACACATCAGTATTCCAGAAATACTGGAATATTGATGTAGGTAAAATGAGGCCATAAGAAAAAAACTTGCTATTTCCTAAAGTATTTCTTGTTCATGTCAAATAGTTGCCTGTGGTGCTGGATATAAAAATATTTGACAAGTGATTTATAGCAAAGTTTCAGAGAAAAAAACTTGATAGAAGAAAAAGATCTAGATATACTGAATCTCTGTTTTAACCTTAAAATGCTCATTTAACTTTTATTGATGGAATCAGAACAGCTATAGTATATTACAACAAAGATTTGCATATAAAGCAAAGACATTACAGTTTCTTGAGACCAAATTCTCAGTGAAATGAAATTCAGGAAAGCACTTCAGTGCACATCTGAACCCATTCTTGTATACAGAACTGATTTGCAAAAATGAGGTTTTGGTGTTTCCTGGTTCAGTACACAATTCCCCTCAGTTCCAGAAACTTGCAAACGAAGGGGTAAATGGAACCAAAGGAATGAGAATCTTTCCAAGAAATAGGAAGACTGAGGAAGGGAATGAGCACTATCTGAAAAATGCATCACAGCTTCTTTTAAAGTAGGCCATCCAATAAATAAAAATATGCGTTTTCCTGCTTTCCACTGAAATAAACACATTGAAAGAAAAACATTTAGGTAAGTTTTAAACTTTAAGGGTGTGCCTAGGTAAGGCACTGAGTAAACAGACGAGCAGAATCAAAGCACGATACAGGTAAGGAACTGCTTTTGCAGAAAGTAGGGCTTAGTTGGAAGAACACAAAGACAAGCAATGTCCTCTGAACGGGACAGAAATATTAATCTACATGAGATATCTAACAATACTTTTATTTATTATTCTCTTTTAAGTCATCAAAACAAACATTTTCATCTTAGATGCACTTTTCAAATCCAATTTCTCATGTGAGGCACTTTGCCAACAATGGAGCACAAAATAGTGTGTCCTATATCTAAAAGGTAAAAGAGACAGCTGACATCAGTAGGAACCAATATCAAAGAAGGACATTAAAGAACCAATCAGTGTAGAAAAAAAATTTCAGCCACCACAGCACACAAGTAGCATTTAAACAGATTGGCCAGTGCATTCCTAGGACCAGAAACAGAGCCCTAATTTAAAGGGAGATTCTGTCATTTTTGGCACATGATCTAAGCTCATCTCTCCAGTCATGTGTTGATGAAGGTACTGTGGAGGTAAGGAACGAAGTAAGCAGGGAACACATCACAGGCTGGCAAAACCGTGATTTCAGTCACCATCCCACTCCCTGCTCGTGCCTGTGGGTACTCGGGAAAGAGGCAGCAGGAACAGGTTGTGGGCTATGAAAACTGTTAGGCAGACTACATCCATCTGATGGGTCATACTTTGGGCTAAATTATCAAAGGCTTTTAAAGGAACAAATTGAGGAGCCTACAAGTGCTGCTGAGAAGTTGAACTTATTTGCATTGCTGCTTCTCAGAGAGAATATAGAAGCACCATTTTGTTCTCATAGAGTAGATTTCATCGAGGTCATGTGTTCAAGACAGCACTAAAACAAATTGATGAAATAAAGGGAAACTAATCCCATAGTACAGAATGAATTTGCAGTGAAACTCAAAAGGAAGTTGAGAAGAGAGATAGTCTTACCCGTGCACTGGGACATGGAAATCAGAGTTCTTAGCCCTCACATTGCTCTCCTGGCTGATTTTGAGACAGTCCCATGCTTCTGTTTCTACAGCTCCAAAACTCTCATATAAATTAAGTGATTTTTGAGATCTGATTTTATTAATAAAAATTGAGATGAATGTTTAAAAGGAGATGCAAGCAGAGGTATATGATCTGTTACTAAAATCTTTATTGGAGGATTAGATTAAAAAAGTGGTTTATTTCTTTTTTAAGAAAACATTTGAAGGGTGAGCCTAAAATTACTGATCAATAAAACTTAATCCAATTCAAGGTCATTCTAAATGCAAGAAATAATTCAAACCAAAACAAAACTAACCCAGCTATGGTTGTGACAACAGAACTTCATAATTTAAAATAAGAACTAACAAAACACAAATAAGCAAGGTCACGTGTCTTAAATCTATTGGAATTATTTTGTTTACAGACAAAAGACAAAATGAAGGAGAAATTGTTTCTATTTATATATTTACTAATTTTACTGTGGTTTTGGACTACTGAACCTGTGAGAAGGAGCTGGGTTTTGAAAGTTCAAAGCACTTTTAGCTAGAAAGGCACAGTGATGGATTCTAAAGTACCAGGAGCCATACAAAAGAAATATCTGGAGTTTGAAAAGATGGAAAAAATAATTATAGTAATTAAAAAAAAAATTATTTCATTTTAAAAGGCTTAGAAAATAACCAGTAGTACTTCTAATCCACATCCTTGGCTAACTTCACAAAATACTAAGTGGAGATTAGGAGGATCAGAAACATGATGATTGTTGGAGAGAGGGGATGACAGCAGCCCTGTCTGGAGGCTCCTACAGAGAGAAGGGGTCTGGAACAAACTCCACCTTTGCCTTCATAAAACACCTTGCATGCAGCTAAATCATAGTCCTGGGGTTTAGATGGCCTGCAGGCCCAACTAATGAACTACAGCACAGAGAGTGCTATAATGGCATCACAGGCATTAATGTCACTATTTCCCCTTCAACATTGTCATAGAGCTCATGACTAAAGCAGCTTAATTTCCAACAATTTTTGTGATCAGCCTGTAGTAAGAGGTACCTTTTAACACTCAAAATTTCATATTGCCACAATAAACAGGCTACAAGTTTCTTTCAAGAGCTAATTTAATTATTCAGACTTGTAGAATTACAAGCAGTGCTATGCTTATGAAATTTGGAAAGATTCAGTTTTCATTTCTGGAAGAAATCTTTTAGGAGATTTTGCAAATACATTTCTGGGAGATGTGATTTGATTTTAAAGATATTTTACAGAGAGTAGGATGAGGGAGTATGTTGGACAAGATGAATAATATGGAAAAGAAATTGTATATCACTGCACCAAAATGCAGTGGTCTCCAAAGAGGAAGGTAATCCTCTATAATGTATTTTATAGGAACCCTGTACTCAACTAAAACTTTTTCTGATGTCTAAAGTGGTGCAGCAAGTAAACAAAAGTGTATATTTGATGTTTACTCAGCATTTATACAAGGGATTGTGCACTGTGATACAGGAAGAAAATACTGGATTTCTGATTTCATAAATCAGATCTTGCTCTTATGAGAAAGGAACCATGATGATTACCAGTTCCTAATGAATTTCTGAACTTTCTTTGATGCACAGATCTTTCTTTCCTCAATAGGAGCATTGTCAGACTAGATTTCATTAACCATGTTTGCTTATTAGATATCTCTGCTCATTAAAAGCATGAGTTAATTAAATGAGTCCCAAATAGTGAAAAAATATTCTGTCTAAAACAACAAAAAAATGTCTGGCTGGAGGGCTCCTAATGAGACAAGATATTGAAAATGGAAAAAAAACATTTGTCCCTGTGCAAGATTTTTAAAAACATTTTTAAGGATAGCTTAATATTGCATTAAATGAAAGAAAGAAAGAAGCCTGAAAGCTCTTTGCTATCGTATTTTTTAATGGCAGAATTTGCCAAAATTTTGAGACAGTCAGGTTTCCCAAATTCCAAAAGAGCATGAGTGTTTTTAGCCTAACCTTTTTGAGGTTCAAGATTCTGCCACAAAGCACAGGTCTGTATCATTAGGATAGCAATTCTCAGCAAGTGACAGAAATATTTCTATAAATACATCAGCAACAAAAGGAGGGCCAAGGAGACTCTCCAGCCTTTACTGGATTTGGGGGGAAACATAGTGACAAAGGATGAGCTACTTAATGCTGTCTTTGCTTCAGTCTTTAGTGGTAAGATCATTAAAGTATCTGCCCCTCTGAGCTGGGAGACAGGGACAGAGAGCATAATGAAGCCCCCATGATCCAAGAGGAAATGGTCAGTGACCTGCAGCATCACTTAGAAACAAACAAATCTATGGAGCTGGATGGAATCCACCTAGGGTGCTGAGGGAGGTTGCAGAATAGCTCACCAAACCACTTTAGCAGCAGCCCTAGATAACTGGGGAAGTCCAAATTGGGCAGGAGTATTGATCTGCTGGAGGGTAGGAAGGTTCTACAGAGGGATCTGAACAGGCTGGATCAATGGGCCAAGGCCAATTGTATGAGGTTCAAGAAAGAGAAATGCCAGATCCTGCACCTGGGTCACAGCAACCCCAGGCAGGGCTTCAGGCTGGCAGCAGTGACTGGGATTTGCTCAGTAGAAAAGGACCTGGAGCTGCTGGTTGACAGCCAGCTGAGCATGAGCCAGTGTGTGCCCAGTCCTGGCCTGGAACAGCAATAGTGTGGCCAGCAGGAGCAGGGCAGTGACTGTCACCCTGTGCTCAGCACTGGTGAGGCCACACCTCATGTGCTGTGCCCAGTTCAGGGCCCCTCGCTGCAAGAAAGGGCCACAGAGCTGGGGAAGGGTCTACAGCACAAGTCCTGTGAGGAGCAACTGAGGGAGCTGGGGTTGTTTATCCTAGAGAAGAGGAGGCTCAGGGGGGCCCTTATTGCTCCCCAACAAGGACCACCTGAAGGGAAGTTGTATCATGGTGGGGTTTGGTCTCTTCTTCAGAGTAACAAGCAACAGGACAAGAGGAAGCAGCCTCAAGTTCTGCCAGGAGAAGTTTAGATCACATATTAAGAACAATTTCTTCCCTGAAAGGGTGGTCAAGCACTTGAATAAGCTGCCCAGGGAAGAGGTTGAGTCACCATCCCCAGAGGTATTTAAAAGACATGTAAATGTGGCGCTCAGGAACAGGGTTTAGTGGTGGACTTGGCAGTGCTGGGTTAGCAGTTAAACTCTGTGATCTTAAAGGTCCTTTCCAACCTAAACAATTGTACAGTTCTATGATTCTGTGAAAGAACAACTGACTTTCTCAAAACAAAAGTTGCTGAAGGACAAGCAACATTTTCTCAATTCTTTTCAAATGCTTTTAAATAAATATATATTCCTATTTTTCCAAACTATAAAAAATGATGGCCATTTTCCCTTACATTTTAGAAATAGCATTCCAGCATGCCATGGCTAAAGCACACTGATGCTGTCAGAAATTATTAGATCAGTGAATTAAAGATGTCAAAAAGTATCTCTTAACTGAAGGGAAAGAAATTTAGTGTGAGACATTTTCAAGGCAGGAAATGACCACTTTTCCTTAAATGAAAAAAGCTAAGTTAGGAATCCTCAATTAAATTAAAAGCTTATAGCAACACAGCAAACAGATGGGCTACAGAGAGGTACCTTTGCTAAACAGACTTTATTCATACACATTGTGCAATGTAGAAGAATGACACGAGGGAGATTTTTGTTAAGGTTTATTTTACATAACAGCAATTTACCCATGGGATCAGTGCTTATATGAAAATCATATCCTCATGCCAGCCAGTCTCCTTGGTGGGGGATTAATTCTCCCAGCAAAGTCAGGCAGTGGCTCTGTCAGTACCCTCTGTGGACTTTCACTGTGGGGCAAAAGCTGTATTTTATCCAGGTTCTGTAGGAGCCCTGCCAATAACACAGAGCATCTCAGTCTCTGTTCCTCCTTGAATGGACAGCTCCCAGTAAAGGTAGGAAACACAATGCTCTCAGGGGCAAAGGTTTGTAACTCATTGGTGCTTTTTTTCACAGTAGACTTTTCTGTCTTTCTCTAGGCCAATTTAGTTTTATATTATTCTTTATTCTGTCATCCTTATCTGAAAAAAATAATAGAAGCTAATATTTTCCAAAAATCCACCTCAGTCTCACACATAAGTGATATCTTACTTTTTTTTCATTAAAACTGAGGCCTCTATTAAAAGGATGTTGGTATTAAATTATAACAATGCTCCTAAGAAGGTATATACATTTATTTGAGCACCCAAAGACATGATTAATGTGATTTCAACCAATGACAAGATAATGTAAAATGAACATCACCCTCACATGTGTTATTTTTAGACTATCTACACCAGTAGCAAAAACACCATGGGGAACTGGGCACAACTTTCCCAAACACAGTATAAGATGTGAAAACTAAGAAGACTATATTAAATTACTGACATCTGTTTGTCTAGAAATAGAATCATCTTACAGTATGCTCTCTATAGATAAGGAAAACACACACTTTTGAAAATGAATCAACATTTTCAAAAAAAGACACTAATTCTGTATGTCATGTTCTGGTTGCTCAGTGTGGACACGTGGCTGCTGCTTTTTTCCTTGAACATCCCTCCACATTTCCAGCCCTCCATCCACGTGTTTTCTTCACATATAAAATGGAAAGCATGACCTCATATATTTGGAGGTCCCAGACACCAGATTCCCATCTATTTCCCTCCCTGCAAGGTATCTGTCCAGTGCTGAAAGAAAATAACCATTTTGAAATAGGTTAATTTTAGCCATTAATTTCTCTTAAATGTTGAAACTTTTATTTCACTCAATAAAACTCCTATGAAGTGATACCTGAGACCTACAAAATTGTCCAGGTTGTTGAAAGGCAAGCTGCCTTACAGACCATAGAAAAAAAATACTAGCTTGATCTGCAGAAATTGCAACTACAGTCACAATATGAATAAGCATTAAAGTACTCACTTTATTGCTTTTCTTGATGTTCACTAAAATTTTCAAATACAAAACTTATATCATAGGGTAGTATACAGGCGGTAAAATCTCAGGAAAATCCTCTTTCTCATTTTTTCACTTTCAAGGTAAGTTAAGTTTCTACAGAAAAGTGTTTTGTCAGGATGTTAATGCCAACAACTTACCCAGCTCCACAAGACATGGCATTATGAAGTAATCTTTTCAAAAAAAGGTAAAGGCCATGTTTCATGATATTTCCAAAGGTTATAATTCTTTAATTCATGTTCCTGAAACTCTTTTGAAAAGTTCTGTGTGCACACATTACTGCTGCTATTAACAATATTAATTATTTGTATTTAAACAGAAAAAGAAGAAATCATGCATAATATTGACTATGAACGGTAGGCAACAGTTATTACAGATGTCTATTTATTTTATTTGCTTGGTAATATTTTATCATGAAAATTCAACTGAAATTCTGATAGCAGCATATTCCCATATCTTGGTTTACATCTTCCCTCACGCATTTCCTGACAGCTCCAGCCCAAGAAAACATCAATGTTATAAATTCTATTGAATTCAAAACAATGAAGAAACAAGTCCAAATTAAAACATATGTATGAGTGTTTACCTAAAAAGAGATAGATTTGTGCACCTTCTTATATAACATTTAAGGAAAATTACATCTATTGCATTATTTTGTTTTATTCCTTTCTACCTGCTGTAGAAATAACTGTGTAGGGTCATAATACCTGTGTTTGGTAGGACTCTACCAAAGCTGGTAGATAAGCTGGTAAACTCAAGTTCAATTGTGAGTATATTGTGATGAAATTTGTTAGTAAAATTACAATTTTGTCAAATAAGATGAATTTTACTGTTTGCCTTTTGACCATATTACGTTTCATCCTTTCACTCTAAATGAAATTCAGTCATGACTAAGGACAGCAGGTGGATATTGTTCTGGAGCAAACATTAATGAAAACATGTTTTTTCATGAAGACTGTCCCATTATCACAGTGCAGCTGGGTTTTGTCACTGAGAAGGGCTTTCAAGTTCTGTAGGACTGTATAATTAGAGACCAAGACAACCACTGAAAATCAATACCACCTACCGAAGTGATACCAAACTTTTGGAATGTAATGGACTATGATAATAATAATGATAAATCATTCAAAATTCCATACACTTGGTTAGAAAAAGGTCTGGAAGAAGACTCCAAATTAAATTCTGTAGAACTTTATCATTATGTGTGGATCATGTTGTATCTGTGGAATGCTTTAACTGCTGTCTCTTAACTTTGACAGAATATTGCAAAAAGCAAGGTAACCCTGTTATTTTGACTCGGCAATTTGTGTATATTTTCCACATGTTTCCATATAACTGTAAATCTATTTTCTGAACAGAGTTACACCTATGAATCTTTTTCTAGCAATTTTTTTCAGCTTCAAGTAAGTATCTCATGTTTGAGTCAAATTTGTGTAACCAAACTGTGTTGCATGCTCTGTTTGGTTTGGTTTTTGTAATTGTTTCATATCATTGTTGATTGGTTCCTAGGCCACTACCAGAAATACTGAAACATAAGCCCAAAATACCCATTTCTGCTCCTCAGTGGGAAATTAACTTTTGAGTGCAACATCTTCTCAGAAATAATCAAAGTCCCAAAAAAGAGGATGGAAAAGGTTTTCATTCCATCCTTCATAAGACGAAAGAGGTGTGAATGAAGAATTTTAATTTAATTTTCCTCTGCGATGGTTCCTGGGAGACTCATGTTGCTGATGTAAGGTAAGACAGCAAACTTCAGTCATGTTCAAATTATCGAAAAGTTAAAAGTAGTCCAAGAATTTGGTTTCTGTTATAATTAATTATTATGAATATTCTTCCATTACAGTGTAATTGGAGAGGTCAAAACTGCACATGAATTCACAAATCAATTAATTCCCAAACAATAAACAGTTAAAACTTGCGACAGATCTTCTGCTTGTATTAAACTCACATGGAAATTCATAGATTAATGTAAAGTCATTAAAATGTTGTGAATAACCAAAGACTATGTCTCAAAATGCCTTTAGGCCTCCATTTCACTATGCAAAGATGTCATATTTAAGATTCATTTGCAGTCCACAATTTTTCTGCATGAAATCTCAGCCTTATTGTGAAAGCAGGAGATGGATGGATGGATGGATGGATGGATGGATGGATGGAAGGATTTTTTCAAAAATGTGAATGTTTCATCACAAAGAATATCTGACATCAGCTATAAAGCTGAGGGCTCATCCTTGAATAGATCTAGTCCTTTCTAGTGCTCTGCCAAGTCAATCTTTTTCAATTGCATGGAGAGAGAGGTGCCACCCATTTTGCATGACCAAAAACTTCAAACAGCAGTTTGAACAGCTGTAGTGGCCAAGAGAAGAGGAGAGGGAAGCAAGCTGACTTGTGCACCTCCATCTGCTCCACTGCTACTAACACAGCAGAGGCTGTTCTTACAGGCTGCCCTAGGGAAACACTCTTTATTTTCCTTCATCTCAAAACAAAAGAATACATTTGTCTCCAACTGATGAGAGACAGGCATATTCATGTTAAGCATTCTTCCACAAACAGTGTAAGACTGTGATCTCCAATCACCCATTCTTTATTCTATTCCAAAGGAATCTATTTGTTTTGAATCGCACCATAATAAACTCAATTTTGCTGTCTTTTCTCAGACCTTTGTAAATAAGTCTCCTTTTCTGAGTAATCATATTTTAGACATAACGTTTAATTTTTTTTTTTTTCCTCTGCCATCACTTAGCTCACTTAAGAGAAAAATAAAGTGTGAAATCGATTGTCACATTCATCTGATCTAGTAAGCCTGGGAATGTTTATGTGTTAAAAGCTTTGAAATATTTTACAGCCTTCCAATAAAAACCCCCTCACAAACTGTAACCTTGGACTCTTAAGTCCATTTTTTATGGTGACAGGGAATTTTAAGTAAATGAAAACCCAGTACTTTTTTCTCGTCTGCTACACTTCCATTCACTTTGTAAATTAAATTCAGGCCCCACTGAAACAATAGAAGATTTGTCATTGATTCACTAAGATCAAAAAATTGGACTTTTAACACTTTCAATGGCTGTTTTCTTAGTTACATGGTTATGGTGGGAAATGGGTATTAAGTCCATATGTGTATTAAAAATATGAGTCTTCTTACAATTAAATTTGGACCAACCTTCTTATTCAATTATTCACTATTTGTTTGTGGGTTTACATAACCAAGTAGTCAAATTGCCACTGATACAGGATTTCCAAAAATTGGAAAAATTGAAACTTGCCACCTTCCCTGGCAAATACTAGAGATTTTAATTTTTAAAACTTTGTTGCTGTTGTTGTTGTATCAGATTTTTAACAAACACTTGCTTTTTAGGTATTGTATTTTATGAGCCAAGTTACTGACATCTCAGTAGACCTTACAGCTCTAAGTAAGGGTGTAGTGTCATACCTATTTCCCAGGGATATAAAATCTTCTCACTCTAACCTCACATATTTTCAGGCCGTTCTGTTCCATTTATTGACTCCTAGACTGAGCAGAACAACTCATGGTCTCAAAAGAAAACTAGAAAGCTATTCAGCTCTATTTCAAAAGTAATAAAAATGATGAACTGAAGCAGAAACAATGAGCTGTCATAGGGAAGATTATAGTGGAATATTGAACTTCTTAGTTCTCCTGGGTCTGTGCTAACCATGCTAACACCTTCTCTTCAATCCACTCTACTCAAGGCAGCTTCCAACTAAAGAAAGGTGAAACTTCTCAAGATTTTAAACAGTGTTAGAGTTCATGAAATGTTCCTGACTAAATGCTATCTTGTCAAGCTTAGAACTTAGCAAAAGAATTATTCACACTGAACTCCTGTTCAAATTCACCTAAATACAAGTGGTCTAATTAAGACACTGGTCAAGGGCTTTTCCCAAGGCTTGTTTACAAAATTATAAACTAGAGGCAATCAGAGGTGTCGGTTCCTGATGATTGTGAAAAATGGGTAATTTGTAGAATTTCTACTCAGGTCCTTTTTTGACATCTGACTTTACAAATGGAGTCTTGTGGTCCCCTCCATTCACATACTGTGTGCTAAGAGTAGGCTTCCAACTAGCCTTGTGCCAAGGCAAAATTCTGTCGTGCACCAAGTTGCTCCATTCCTGGAAAAATTCTTCTGCAGGGGCAAAGTAATCCCAAACACCCATCTGCTCTCCAAGCAATAACAATGCAGGAGCACCATGCATGGGAGTTAGAATCTACATCAAATTGCCAAATCTACCATGTCTTTGCTTGGTGATCCTCGAAGAACACAGCATTTGGTGGATATCTGAGAGGACATGAGAAGCTTGTTCATGGCTTAGCCTCTGGCTTTGTAGATCAAAGAGTAAACTTGTTTGGCTTGCTCTGAAACACACACAATCTGAAAAGTAACATTTTAAATTAAATGTTAAATTAAATGTAAATGTAATTTAATTTTTTCAATTAAATGTAAAATTAAATTAAAAAGACTAAATATTTGTATTAGAAAACTCTATCAGTCTTAACCTCTCTATTCTATCAACAGAGTGTCTTCATCAGGCTAAAATATTCTCTGCATCCAATTGTCGAATGTGGCTGGGCAATGGGGAACTCTACAGGAGGAAAAGAGAATGACTTTTTCCTTTTTTCCTTCATATGCCAGTTCATATTATTTGTTCCCATGCTCTCTTTTTTCAGAGAAGCAGGATACTCAGCTGTTCACAGCTATGTGTAGGGCTCCCTATCCCATTTTCTGCCCTCTGTGTACTTTGATCAATGTTTGTTCACAGTAAATGGTAGAGTATAGTGTATGCTTTATATAAAATAATCCAGAAGCCTTGTGACAGAGGGAAAAATATCACAGCTGGCAAAGTGGAACAAGAGGAAGGGAGGGAAAGCTGGAAAGAAACTGTCCTTTCCTCAGATGCAGTTATATTTGCTTACTCGGAGGAAGCATTGGGTTGGAAGGATGGGGCAGGCAGAAGGGAGTTAACGCAATCCAGGAGATGCTTGAGAGGAGCAGGGTACAGAAATAATGTTAATCTCAAGAATGTTAAAAAGCAGGAAGCTTCTTAGGGACCTCTGGAAGTTGCTCAACTGGAAATTGAGACTGTGAGAAAATACTTGTCCTGCTAATTCAGTTGGAGTTTTGTTTTCAAATCCTGGTATTTAATGCCTCCTCGAGTTGGCCTCTTGGACAGTCAACTGGTTTATTAGCCTGTGTTATGCCAAGGCTGGACACCTTCTAAGGTGTTGACAGATATTGACAAATTTTACTCACCAATGCTGTTAATGGAGTTCCGATACATTCTTTTCTCCTAATGTGGAAAAAAACCTCTGATTCTATATCCAGCTCTTGCTATACGACAATATCTATGGAAAAAGTTTTGTTATTTCCATTTAGAAGTGCATCACAGAATTCAGGGACTATCTTATTTTTTGTTTGTTTGCTTGTTATGTGTTTTGAAACAAGTAAAACCTTGCAAGGCCCTATTGTACACCACATTGCAACTCCAGATATTTGCTATCGGCTCTTATTTTTCCATTTATTTTTATATCCCTTCTGTGGCTGGACACAAGTACCCACCAAAGCTGCTCTACCACTCCACTTCTCATCTGGACAAGGGAGAGGAAACAGAACTGGAGGCTCATGCTTTGGAATAAGGACAAGGAGAAATCACTCAGCAGTTACCATCATGGGCAAAACAGACTCAGCTTGAGGATATTAGTTTAATTTATTGCCAATCAAAGAGGTATAGAACAACAAGAAAAAAAGCCAAATCTTAAAAACATCTTCCCCTTACACTTCCCTTCTTCCTGGACTTAACTTTACTCCCACCCTGCCCACAGTGGCACAGGAGCAAATGGAATGGGAGCTACGCTCAGTTCATCACATATCTCTGTTGCTCCTTCCTCCTCAGGGGGAGGACTCCTCACACTCTTCCTCTACTCTGCAGCATGGGGTCACTCCCACAGGAGACAGTCCTGCACAAACTTCTCCAGTGTGACCTCTTCCCATGGGCTGCTGTTCTTCACCAGCTACCCCAGCATGGGTCCCTGCCAGAAACTGCAGGGATGCTGTCCTTCAGGAACAGACTGCTCCAGAGTGGGTCCCCTGCAGGGTCACAAGTCCAGAAAACCTGCTCCAGTGTGGGCCCCTCTCTCCACAGGTCCATGGGTCCTGCCAGGAGTCTGGTCCAGCATGGGCTTCCCACAGGCTCACAAACAGCAGGCATCCCCCTGCTCTGGCATGGGTTCCTCCATGGGCTGCAGGATCTGAAAGGGAATTTCTGCTCTGGCACTTGGAGCATCTCCTCTTTCTTCACTGACCTGGGTGGCTGCAGAACTGTTCCTCTCACATTTTCTCACTCCTCTCTCTTAAATACCACATGCCACAAGCTCTACTGCTGCCGCTGATGACAGGTCTTGGCCTTGGCCAGTGGCCGTTTGTTCTTGAAGCCAGCTGGCTTTGGCTCTGTCAGACATTGGAGGAAGCTCCTGGAAGCTTCTCACAGAAGCCACCTCACAAGCTCCCTATTGATAATATCTGGCCATCCAAACCCAGTAGAGCCTTGTAACTCTCAGGACAAAAATTCTTTTATAGGTAAAGGCAAATTTCAGAATTTCTGCTGCATTGGGACCAAAATACTTGAATTTCTTTTTGTGAACAAATGCAGTTTCACAACTCATTGCTCTGACAATGCATAGCAGAAAAGCAAACAAAACAAAGAGAAGAAATGTAGCCCTTAGTAAATCTAGTGGTACTTAACCAGAGAAAGGTTTTCATTCCAAATAGGGGTTGTAATTTCCTTCATGTAAAGCCTTGAAGTGGTGCAGAGATGTGGTCATTTCAATTTGGCAAATAGGCATATGGCTTTTTTCTTCCTTAAGCCATCAAGAATAGATACAGGTTTGTAAAACTTTGTCTTGTAGTCTTTGCAAGTAAACACATGCAAGACAAATTTAAAAATCTGAGACTACGTAGACTCACTTCAGCAGACTGCAGCTTTCCACAAAGGCATTGTACATCAGCTGAATAAGGTAATCCAAAAACAGCATGAGGTCATCTGCATTTTTCTACATTCAGGAAATAACTGCACAAAATGAACTTAATTGTTCTCACATTTGCCCAGTTTTCAGATGAATTCCTGTATGATTTCTCTTTAGAACATCCTGAATGAGAATTAAATGCATGGTTTAACACAGCAGCAATGAATCCAAATAAGCTGGTCTGCCTTTCAACAGCAGTGAAAATGGGCATACTATTTTGGAACATCCAATGCAGCTGCTGTAAATGTATTACATGTCTACATGTCTTCAGTCAGAGATGTGGAAGGTATTGCAACAAGCAGTGCTTGTGAGAGATATCAGTTGTACCAACCCTTCTCCCACCAGGCCAGGGATTACACAGAATGCCTGGGCAGGTCCACCCTGCCCTTTTCTTGCTCCTCCTCATAGGAGGTGGGATCCAAAGGAGCTTCTCTTAGGGGTGACAGCAGCTCCACTGCAGGGTCCTGAGGATGTTGTCAGCTCTCCATGGATGTCTGCCAGAGCTGAGTGGCTCCTGTGGATGTTTGCAGCTGCACAAAACCCAGCTCTCATAGGAAATACCAAAAGCAAATGTCTGAAAAGCATCTTTATGGAGATTTTTTTTTAGGCAGTCTTATTTCTGAAAGACTGCAGACGCTTTTCTTGTGAAAAATGTTCAACATATTCACCTCATTGCCTGTGGGAACTGCTCTTTAGTATCCAGGAGCTGTTCATGAGTGGATCTGTGACTCTGTGCCTATCTCCTCCCATGAGAATTTGTATTTTTTCTCAGTTGTTAACATCTTGGTTAATTTTCCAAGAAGATTAGAAGCAAGCCCTTAAGAATGACAAATGACAAATACTACTGAAAATAAAAGGGGGGAATTAAGAAGAGAGGCCCCAAAAACAGTATCTATTATGCTGGGATTTTGTTATGCTGAGGAATATTTTCTAGTGGGTAAGAATAAGAAGTCATCATCTTTTCTAGATTATAGGAATGCATAATAGCTGCACTCTTCTGAGTCTCTTCTGAGTATCTGCTCTTTACTTTTTTCCAAAAGAGTTCCTTGTAAAAATGTCACATTGTAATGCTGCTCAAAAGCTACTTAATAGTCTTCTCTTCTTAAAAGGTCTGTGTATTCCCTGACATCTGAGGTCTCTCTAATCAGCTCTGAAAATGGCCCTTCTACATTGTTTTTCATACTAAATTAGAAGGAAACACACAAAACCCCTCTCTAATCTGTATATTTCCCATTTGGCTTGGGAAAATAATGAGCTTTGGAAGCAACATTTTAATTGTTGAGATTCTTCTGTTGACTAAAATATTACTAAAGATAAAGGATTTGCTTTAGTCATGTTTTTTAAAAGTATTTACAAACCTAAGCACTTTACAGAATCTGACTCACTATCTTCAAGCTTAGAAGGCACCAAGCACCTCATTATGAACTTCCTGCTCGTGATATGGAACATTATCAGGTTTGAACTGGTTTTAGTGGCATTTTTCAGAGAGTGAAATAGAACCTGTAAGAAAACAGAATGTGTAGATCAGTGGAAAACACCGTATTTCACAGTGTTTTACTCCAATCAGGGATAAAAATGTAAAATCAGAATTGTATTTATGGAGAAGTAATATGATTTCTTAATATTGGAACACCTACTTTTTTATATAAGAACATTATAAAGTATTGATATAAAAATATTACATTAAAATGGACACTTTAGCACTCAAATCTATAGTGATTAAAAACAATAGTTAAACTGACAATTTTGTCTCATAAAGATGAGAGCCATTTTTCTTCAGTTATATTTAATTAAATTTAATAAATTTAAATAAATTATCTGTTAAAATGGTGAAACATTTTACTAACATTTAAAAAATTATATAACTATAGTCAGAAGATGAGAAGATGTTTAACTAAAAAAAATTATGATAAATTTTAAAGTAAAATAATTCTTGAAATACCTGTACAGATGCAAGTTTTGACATACATTTTGAACCTGTAGAACTGAAATAGGGCAGAATTTTGCATGTGTACAGTTTAAAATGGTGTGAACATACCTCTTAATTTCCAAAGCTGCGGGTAAGGACAATAACTGTATTTAACATTGCTTATGGAACAAGATAAGCACTGTTGAGTGTGTTGAACTAATTTTAACTGTTTGTTTTTTTTTTAAGTGAAGTTGTTTTCCTTCCCTTCATAAGTATATCTAGAGCTCTGGAAGGCACAACACTCCAGCTTCACTACATACATCCTCCAAGAGCCCTTAAAAACACCAAGCACAGGACTGTGATGTACAGATACATCTCATGACAGTTTGTTGGAGCAAAGCACAAAAAGAAGGAGAGTAAAAAATGTACAGGAGAATCATGGATCTTTGCATATTCTGCTATTCTTCAGTACAAAATGCAAGAAGAGCAACACCTAAAAAGTTTGCTTGAAGATAAAATAAACAGCAAACTAAATTCCCTACTACTCCTGAACACTATGATGAAGTTCTCTCCATGGATCCTAACAAAAAATTCCATGTTCCCTCCCCAGAAAAAATGAATAAGGATTGCATCAACAGTCTCAAATATTAATAATAACAATACAAATTATAAATTTAATTTCAATATTTTAATCATTTTAACTAATATATCTTTAATGATTTGTTCATTTTCTTGCAAACGTGAAGGTTGTAAAAATAAAAATTTTACAAATATTTATTTCTTTAATTGTTATATTTGTATTTATGAACAGGTGGTGTTCTATATGTGCCATAATTTCAAGAGTTACTTGGTTCCTATCAGAACAGCTCCATTCAGATAGGTATGAAAAGCAAGATAGAAAGCAAGATCTTTGTGGTTTACTTCAGTCTTTACAAGTTCTAGACATTGAATTTCTTGTCAGTTGAAGGGAAAAGGATGATGAAAATTGCAAAGATCATAAGGGTGTTTGGTCTGTCTGAATGAAAATGTCACCATTCCCAAAAGACAGGAAATCTTAAGCTTATAAAGGATTCACCCACACTGAAAGAGATGAATTCTTTAAAGACTCAGCACCTCTTCTGTGACATACTCTAGCCTTAAAATGAACTTTGGTTTGGCAGAGCTGCAGAAGAATTGTGTAAGTGCTAGAGGAGCAGCAGTGAGTGGGTTAGTGAAAGGGAGAAGAGGCAGCTAGCAGGGAAAAGCAGAGGCATTTATACATATTATTTATTACCTATATCTAAGATAACCTAATTCCACCCAGTACCTGCCAGAAAGCACTGTGGGGGATCTGTGGGCACCCTCAGGGCTTGAAACTGCTGTTTCTCTTTTATTTGAGTTCTTTTCCAGCCTGCTATTTCTTCAATTTCTGATACACAGCACTTAACCATGTGCAGCAATGGGAACCTGAGTTTAGATGAGCTGTGAATATGTTCCTAAAATTTTATTAGCTTTGTCACTTCAGGGAGGGGCATACATACATTTCCATACTAAAGCACGTATCAGGAGCTCCAGAAGTTGAAGCATAGCACATAAGACCAATGAAAGGACTAAAAGGATAATCTTCTCTGAAGACTTCTTTTTCTTTTGCTAAGCATCAGATCATATCATATTCTCTTCTTGCCTGTTGTAAGCACGTTCCAACCATATTGGTAGTATAAAGCACTCCAGTTTATTTGGAATAGATTTTGTACCTCTTTAAACTTTGGATCTTGTCAAAAGAATAATTCTTCAATAACCATGCTGCATTTCTTCCACCCTCTGCTCACCTCCAGAGCCAGACTATTTGTTGCATGATGCTCTGTAGCTCAGCCTGAGCAATCTAGAACCATCACAGCAATCAGATGTAATCAGCTTTGTCACTAGCAAAGATATTGCCAGACAAAATTCAGATTACCCCAATTTTTATACTAACTCGGTGAAATTGTACATGGTATTTAAAGCATGTCTTGATTTTCAGTTCTATAGCTGTATTTTTGAGCATGAAATTTGTGTGGCTTAGTTAGCAATTTTGTTTAATTGAGCAAGTGCATACTTCACACAAATTATGAAGGTTGGATATGAAACATCAAAGTTGCACGTTTAGCAAGAAAATTTTGCACGTTTAGCCAAAAGCCAAAATTTTAAGCTGATTTTTACTGCATGAAGAATTCGTAAAAATTTAGCTGTGGCCAAAGAGAAAATTTTGATCATTCAACCTTATGGCCTGAAATGTCCACTGACCTCTCCTGCGCCAAAGCAGCCCCTGTTATTGTGTTCCCACGACTCCCTCTGCTGGCAAACCTCTCATCCAAGCTGCAGGACAGCATCTTCCCTTGGTTTTCTCTCTGATGTTTCACATGGATTAAGAGGCATGCTGGTGGATTCTCAGCTTATTCAGGAAGGGGAAATCCCATTTAAGTTTTTTGTTTGAGTTTTAAGAACTGTATTTTTTTTTTCTTAATTCCAGTAAGAACTACCTCTTCAACCTAATAAAGTACCATTAAATATGCATAATACTGAAAAGGCTATATAATAATGCTAATTTGAATAAGTAATTTGTAAACAAAAATAATATTTCTGGTTTATATACTTCCCTTTCATATAGCCCACCACTCTATATACACCTCAGAAATGGTCCTGGTTTTTTTCAGGCCAGTCAGCTGAGGGCAAGAACTTCATCACAAATGCAAAGATAGAGACTTGCCAGTTACTGTCATGCTAGGAAAATTAAACCTGGATTTGCTTCTTAAGCGGAGAAATTTACAGCACTCCGTTATATAAAAGAACATTAATGCCTGTTAACCCACTTCCACTTTAGAGGTTTTCCTTCCCCACCACTGGAGACAGCACTGCTCAGCTGCTGCATCCCTGGCAGATCATCCTCCCTACCTGCTGCACAGGAGTCTGGCAGTGGAGCCTGGCAGTCTCTGCATAAGAAATCCTAGAAACGTGGTAGGAATCTGATGACAGAGGACTTGCCATAGCCTGGCTGGCCAATCAAACTGATCTGCACCAAAATCATCTCACATAATTAGGTGACTTTAATGATGGATAAAATAATTTGTTAACGTTGAATTGCAACTTCTTTTCACTTATGACTTGCTCTTTCTTGTGCCCATCTGACCTCATCAAGCAATGCCAATGGCAAAAATACTAAGATAAATCACATATTTTGAAGAAGTGATCATCCTAAAACTCACATCTGAAAAGAAGATGAAAACATTTCTGTTTATCTTGCAAATGTTTTTATAGGTTACATTACACAGATCATTAACAGGGGTTTTTGCAAGGGCACTGTGTTGGTAAGTCACATTCCATACCCACTCCAAACATGCAATTCCTCTTCTCATCATGAATAAATTATCTTAGCTGAGTACAAAAGGATGATGTGCAAAAGCAGCATGACTGACCCAAAAGGCAGAATGGTAAGTGGTATGTCTGAGAAATGAAGAGATAATGAGATATGAAGGATTGTAATGCAGGATGATGATGTACTGGTGCTCAAAATAGAGCAGCTGCTATTAAACCATAGTGTGCATTACTGGGAGGCTAAGGAGATCCCTTTGTGGTACCTCTGCTAAACAGGCTCCTACTATTTTTAACATTTTAATTCAGGTTTTAATTCAGGTCTCTCTTTCAGACACACTTGTGTCCCTGCCGATATATACACTCACAATATATATGACATAATTTTCCTTTGCCTAAAATGGAAATTTTTATTCAGTGATTTCTTATTCCAAGGCTGTTGTTATTCTGAAGAAAGGCAGTTCCAGTTACGTGATCTTAGTGAATTCATTATGACTAAGACTCTGGTCTTTATTCTGTAAGTATCTATGCATGGGCTTTTTATGCTTGAATTTTATTTATTATAAATGAACCATACCTATTGCAGCTCCCATGAAGCAGAAGCATGTCTCCTCCAGTGATGTGGAATGAGAATAATGGTGCATACAGAACCTAAACACATCAGTCCTGTCCCTGTCTGACAAAATAGAGTAAACCCTTGCAACATGTTTCATCCTCTTCAGTTCGCCCTGTATTAGAACTTCTTAGAGTAAATTGAGGGCTGCCAACAATAAAAATAAAGATCAGAGACTATTCCCAGAGCCCAGTCCCAATGTCATAATCATTTGGTTGCATTTTTCCATCCTGAAACTTTTTTCTTTGTTCACATGGACCATTTTGTAGCTGCAGTGATTCAACCACAGCTGAAGGCAGAGCTAGCTAAACCTGCTGAAAAAAAAAAGAGCACTCTCCTGGTATAGGGACAGTCTGGATCCAAAAAACTACAAACTCAGGAATGGGTAGAAATCAGAATTTCCTGTTCCTGGGTAAGCGCTTCCAAATGTCAGCTATAAGTATGACCATGCTGACAATGAATTAAACAACAATATTTTCTGTGAAGTTTCTGGATTTTGTCTCAAGCATTTGGTGCTGGGGAGCCCAAAACTGAACTGCTCTGTTCAGCAAGGAGTTGTTGGCATCGCAGTCTGTGAATGAGGTGAACCAAACAGAGAAAACACTGTAACAATGAGAATGATGCAATGGCTAAAATTCAGAATTTAGAAGGAAGGTTGTGGAAGAGTTGGGATTGTTGGTGAGGGTTATGATCAGAAATGCGGGTATCTGGTATCTCAAAGACTGACTGCTGCTAAGTGGGTAAGATCTGTTACCAATATCTGCAGTGATAAGACAAGAAACAGTATCCTTTAGTCAAACAGATAATTAGGCTAGATAAAAAAGCACATTTTCTTGCAGCAAGGTAATTATGCACTAGAACAGCTCACCAGGGGAAACAGTAAATTCTCCATCACCACAGGTTGGATACAGATACAAACTCACCCAGAGTATTTGATGACCCTGAGCTCCTACTTCTAATGCTATTTTTCTAGGTGTTAGGATTTTCTGAGCACATCTGAGAGGTGAACTGAGGTGAAAAGTCACCTTAACTCTGGATTGCAATCGATGTTCTTCGAGGAATGTATTTTGCACATGTCCAAGTGAAGTAGATGCCTGTATTTAGGTGCCTGACGAACTTTCAGAGTAACCTTGAGAATGTCTCCAGGATAAGGTAAGGGCAAAGATGCTCTTTGCAAAGATGTTTTAGACATAACGTTTACAGCTGAGCACAGTAATATCCATTCACAGTGTATTGGCATGTGGCAAGCAGAGAATTTTAGATTTCAGTGAAGCACGACTAGCTAATAATAACAATTGGATAGTTTACTTATGGATGTAAATTTGCGTGGGTTCCTCGGGGCCAGTAAAGCCAAGAACCAAAAAAAAATTCTTTTCCCAAGTCTGCAACAAAATCATGTGATTATATACACAAAAACATACAGTTAATTCTAGATGGATAATTTCTTACCCAAGAAGTTAATGTGTACAACTCAGGCTTAAATATGGTGTAATTCAGGCGCAAACTCCTTTCCATACCTAAGACTAAGTATCCACAATCTGTTCCACTTTTTCTTCCTGCTTTGCTTTTTCATTAACCAGTCCAGTACTCTACCCCGAGTGCTTCAGAGGCAGCTTCTCTTTTAGAATCTTCATGAGTTCAACTGTCTGAATGAATAAAAACCATAATTGATTGCTTACTGTCCATATCAGGATGTCCTTGAATATCCCTGTTTTAAAGTACAACAATGATGGTGCAACCTCAGGCAAAACTACAGTGTTCTGGATTACATACACTTAACCATTTAGCAAAGGATAGTGTAAGTATAGATTCATGGTCCAATACATCCAGGTATTTTTCTGTGCAACTCCCTGAACCATTACCTGTCAACACACTCTTAAGTAAAAGTGGATCTTGTTAGCAGATACAATTTTTTGTACAAAAATACATATATTAGTGGCACCATATATAATGAAGATACACAGAATATCATTTGGATGACATCCTTGTTCTTCTGTGACTTTATTAATCAAAAAGTCTTGTGGAATAGATATAATTAGCATTGCTTAAGTATTTTATGTCTTCCAGGGAATTAAAGCCCTAATTATCATATGACACCCCAGCCATTATTTCTAGCCCTAATCTTCTCTCTCTTTACCTCCACATTCCTTCTCTTTCCCCAGCCCTGCTTTTTCCCCAGCCTCAAGCTGCAGCCCAGCCATAGAGGTGGGACAGCAGCTGGCTGAGGGGAAGGGCTTCACTGTAGGTTTTGCTGGCATTGTGCAAGGGTACTTAGCAAGGCCCTGGCTTCATTCAGTTCCTTTTGCCAAGAGCCTGGTCTCTGACCATGACACACTGTGGCACACCAGGGTGCTAAGTTTCCCTCTGTGTGTCCTCTTCATTGCTGTGTTTTTAACTCCACAGGTCACAGTTCATCCTGCTCTCGTGGCCGTGGGTAGCAGCTCTGTGTGGGTGGGTGCTGAATGCCAGGGCAGAACAAATCTTCTCATTAGGATTTGTGGTCATTCCTACTAATGCAGCAATGTTACTGAGACACTTGGAGAAGGGTGGTTTGTTGACATATTGCAAAAGCATGTACTTTTGCTAACAGGTAGTTAAACTATTAAAGGCAATGTTTTCATTCCTTAAATGAGCTCATTGGCTTAGTCTAGGTGAAATTATGCATATAGACAAGAAATTGATTTAACAATTTTGGTTTTTATAAGTCCTATTAGTTTGCCAAGGTTGAAGGATCATATTTATATATAGGTTGGTTCTGGAATAGCCTTTGTTTGAGTTTGTGGTCAGATAGGATCAAAAACTGCTTCCTATAGGTATGTTTTCCTGTCTACCAGGGTAACTTTCCCTAAGTTACTTCTGAATAATCATTTTTTCATCACCTTCCTTTCTCTCTTTTTCTCTGGTCACTGGATACTTTATTTTTCACTTACTGCAATATTTTTCATGTACATTTCAAATCTATTTCTTAAACTCCTTGGTGATTTAATGAAATTCATATGACTTTGATTTCTTTCCAGAATTGCAGCCTAAAAAGTATTTCCTATCCTCTCTTTGATGTTTTGCTTTAGGGGAATGTTCTTTAGATGGACTGCTCTTAAATGACACCCTCTGTGGAGATTCTATTCCTTTCTGTAAGTACATTTTAAGTTCCTTCTTAATAGTGAACTCTAGTATTCATCTTTAACGTCACCCTGCTTATCACATCAAAGTAACATTTGTCCGTAGTGCTCCACTGAGGTGTAATGAGCAGGATGTCTGACAAAAATCCAGAGATGTGCATGTGAGTACATTTCAGCAGGGTATCTCCTGAAATCACACCCTGCTTGAAAAAGAACTAACTACACTCCTTTCCAAAGAAGCAAATTTGTCTCCAAGCTGAAATAACAGGATCTTTTACCAAATTCCTGTCTAGATGAACAAAATTCTTCAGAATACCCTGTGGTGAGATACAGGAAGCCTGGAGAGAACTGAGCTCCTCTGAAGCCTTCTAGACTGTCTCCTGGGTGGGAATGGCAGGGTGGAGCAGCTCTGTTAGTCGGCACTGCTGCTCCAAGCACAGGTCATACCGTGCTGCTTCACATGTGGCTACTGTCCTTTGTGCTGGAGTCTCACCATTTCTGAATCACAGGAAGGTCAAATATTTCAGATCGCAATCTCACTAGAGATGACTAAGTGTTTTCATAACATATGCATTCCTCAGTAGCCTGCTACCACTGCAATTCATGCTGTTCAGCCTCTAAAGACTGATTCTGAAATAGCCTCTTCCCCAGGCAAGTGCCTCCCCAGCTGAAGAGTTCAGAGCACCCGGGCAAGTGCAGACCGACGAGAGCTGCTCCAAAGGCACCTTCAGGGCTGATGTGTTTGATGTTGTTTTGCTTACACTTTCTGCTGCAAATCAAGATGACACTTAGGAAATTAATATATAAAGCCCTTTTATTGACCCACTACATCCCATTAGCAGCTCAGAGACCAGCTGTGAACACTTGCTTGCCAAAGCTTCCTATTGACATCATGAAAGCATGAAGATTTTAATCAGACCACACAGAGATAATTTTTAAAATTTTTTCCCCACACCTCCTCACTTTTCCCTCACCAGTGCTGCTGGCCTTGGCATTTTGTAACCCAGCAGAGACGTATTCTTAGGAAAAATTGTCAAAACCATCAAATTCTAATGCCTCGTTTGAAACCATTCAAAAAATAGCATACACAAAATAAGGGTTTTCATTGTGATTTTCAGTGATTAAATATATAACAGAAAGATGTCACATGGACACTGCACCAAGAATTTAATGTTTGGAGGGGGAAGTATATACACATATGTTCTTTAATAGAACATTTTCTCTGCACTTTGACCACACTACACTTATTGGTAAAGATAATTTCGCAGACATAATTGCTATTGGAGCTGTTCATAGTATTAGTTTTCATAAATTTATCCAGTTGTATTTAATATGTGCCTTTTCAAGGACCTAAAAGGGAAGGCATTCAATATTTCTTGTCTCTAATTTTAGTATGATCTGATTTTCCTTTGGTTGCCTTTCCAAACACCTGGGGCCAGCCATATGAGTAAATTAGATTGCGCTAAAATGCATATTAATGAAGCTCAAGCAATGACTCCCTAAAGGGACAGTAAAACTATATATAGCTCCTTTTTTCCCCCCCTCTCTTGGTTAATGTGCCTTTCAACACATTTAGATCCAAGTAAAATCACGCCATTTTGGAATAGCCAAACAAAACAAAACAAAACAAAACAAAACAAAAACACCACCAAAGAAACTGTTAAAACTGAGAAGCATGTTTATTTGAAGTGTCTACATGAGCACTCCTTTTAATACTTGCATTTTAAAATTCTTTCCTATTAAAAATGAATTTTCTATTAATTGATTTATCCTATGAGGAAAAATACATTAACAAGATAATTGGGGCAGTAAGAAGGGGTATACTTTTAAATTGCCTATGGCAATCTGTGCCTTCTCTTCTCCATTAAAAAAACCTAATTGCTCCTTATACTGGATAGCTCTGGAGGGCGACAAACAATTTTCACATGTGACTCAGTACACAGACCGAAGAGTTTTTGAAAAGGACACAGTACTAACTTCCAGTTCCTCAAGAAAATCCAGCTGAGCTATCAGGGATTGTCAACAGCTGCCTTTTAGTCTGGACAAGGTGGATGTTTTTCAAGTGGATCCTTGCTGACTATGCCTTGGGTCACACCACAGAGTGGTCAAAGAGCACACAGACCTGATTCATGGAGGAAAAATTAAACTGGAAGGTAGACTCCAAAGGCACATTGAAAGTTCCCTGACTGCTAACAGGCATTGAGCTCACAGAAAGAGACTACATGAAATCCCAAATGGAAACCTCCTACATGTGTGGGCACTGGGTCCTCAGCACCACCACTTTTAAGCCAGGTAGATGCAGAGGAAACTGCTTGAATGACTAAGGAAGCCCAGGTTATCATGCCAGAAAAAAAATTGGTTTGGTTATTAAAACAAAGGATTAGAAAGGATGTGACTCAGTGATTAACTTCAGGAAGGGAACAGAACTACCAAGTCACAAAACAAACTGACATGAAAACAAGTATTAATCACTTAGGTCCTAGTAGAAGGAAGATCGAAACACAGATCTAAGGATTAGAAAGAAAATCTAGACAAAACTGAACTTCTGAAACAACCTTTCAACTGGAATATCATGGCTTATGAGAGCTCTAAATGTTTTTAAAATGCAGTTTGTGGAAGGAATTGTATAATTTTTTTATTTAAGTGTAGGAGGCAGAATATGAGAGTTTAATCTGTTTGAAAGTGATGATTCATTTCTAAGCATCTTCAAAGCACTGAGATCTAAGTTCTTCTTGCTACAATAAAACCACTTTTTAAACAGGTTCAAGTAATTTTAAGTGCCTTTCAGTGAAAAAAGAGAGGGGAAATATAAGATAACTTACCACTAAAAAAAATGGAGGACATCTTTAGGATGAAGAATAATAAACGTGCTAAACTGCACACTTGTTAATTACTTGCAGCAATCTCTGCATTTCTCTCTTTTAAGGTACTGTAGTACCCGTATGTAATGGATAACAATTTCAATTTCAAACAGTGTCTTTACAAACAGTGTAATGGTCATATAATTGCAGCTTGTAGATCTGCATGCCAGTAATTGCTAGTCATCAGTCCTGCCCAGTTATGTATTTATTTTTATTGCACATTGGAAAGCATATAAGAAGAGGCAGTCAAGAACAGTGACACTCAGATTCAGTGGCTACTTTTCCAAGAGTTGCCTGTCAGCCAGAGGCTTTGCCATGTATGATTTTGGATTAGAAAGAGAAGATGTGTATTTAAGAAGCTTTCATATAGTTATTCAGGTTTTCATTTTCTTCAGAGCACCCCTTCAGAGTCAACAATTGAAAATACAGGATAAATGCTCTCTCTGTATTTGATGAAATTTACTTCTTTCATTTCACTCTTCTCTCCCAGTAAAATGAAAATTTTAACTGTGCCAAAGCCATACTCATTACTTTAGGAACAGCATTCAATTTTACAACTATTGACATTTCATTTTGAGGGTTTTATTATTACCATTGTTTGCTTTCTTCCCCTACTGCTTGTGCTGTTTCGTCCTCTCTCCTCAAAAACCCATCCTCTTGCTTTTCTCTTTGAAGACAATCCCAGCCTCCCCTTGCCACCATGGGTAATGTTTGGAGTCAACTGGTTTCCATCACCAAGAACTGCAGGAACAAGTATCTGCTATCTGCCTCCCTCTCCCTCCTCACTACTTATCTCTAGGAGCAGGAAAAACCTGTCTGCCTTCTCCTGAGGCTGAGCAACAGCTCTTGAGGGAGGTAGCCTGGTAGGAAGTGAACATTTGTTTCTACTGAGTCCTCTGGACACCAAGGACACTGGCAAAATTTGACTCACTTATGTGCTGTCCATCCTTGACGTGAACAAAACTGGAATTAACACTGCCCACTCCAAGAAGCAATGATTTTGTGAAGGTTTTGGGATCACCCATGATGAAATGGGCAATGAAATGGTAGAACAAAGGCCAGCCACTTACAGGTGTACAGGCAAAGAATTCTCCCACCCAGCGGCAGCCCATGGGCACTATGAAGGAAAATCTGTGCTTTCACTACATTCTCCCAGGAATGAAACATGAAATCTGAGCTCTCACAGAGTTTCCTGAGACTCTGCTCCTATTCCATAACCATAGCATGGTTTAATTAGGCTTAGAAAAATTAAAATGCCAAAAAAAAAGTATGCATATATTAACAAATGCAGAATTTCAAACTGAAAATAGTGACAAAGCAAGATTTAGATAAGATTTTTTTACTACTTCTGACTGTGTCTTTCTATAAAAGTAATTCCAAGTCAGTTAAATTGCTCTTGGAAAAATTAAAACTCATGCATAAATATGCAAGACCTTTAACTTCCCATCTTTTATGTTTTAATTGTATGGCAAAACATTTTGCTAAAGTAATTTTATACATTTAACTTTGAAGCAGTTTTAAAAAGTCAATGACATGGTTTTAAAATATAGCACATGAAACGATATTTCCATCAACATGCAGCAGTTGCCATAAACAGCCTTAATTTCCAGTCTAAATTAGTGCTCTAAATATATTCAGACAAATTAATGCAATGGAAAATTATAGAACCCAAATTGTATATTTATTTATTGCAACATGTTTCACTTGCATCTCATCTGCCATTCATACAAGGTTACTTGAAGTTTAGTAATTTTTCCCCTTTTTATGCTCAAATTGAGAGGAAGACATGTCTCCAAATGTTCATAACTGAGTTGAAAAACATATTTTGGACTAATCTGTTGACTAATCAGCAATATTATTTCCTATATATCATACATTATAATTTCATTTAAATTGTTACTGCTGTATTCAGTTGTTTAAGACTTTAAGTAAAATTGGTTTTTCAGATTATGTGTGGGCTGGTTTTGAATCAGCCAGCCCTACAAAGTGAACTGAGGTGCAGAGAATCACCAGTACATGTGTAGGGTTTTTTCACAGTCTGTCTCCTGGTAACAACTTTGTAATTGGTTTTGGAGTGGGACACAGTGCAGGCAGTCTGAACTGGGGCACTACTGAGACTGGCTTCACTGAGAAAGGGTTGTATTCTTTGAGGACAGGATTTCTAATTGCAAAGAAAAGCCTCTTAGATAATGATATCCCATTGATCATCGCAGGCTGGGACAATAGAAAGTAGATTACCTCCCCCAGCAATTGCAAATGCTGAAAATCAAAAGTGGTTAGTGGTAACATTTATTTCATAGTCCTAAGAAAAAGAAGGCTTCTTCTTTATTACCAAGTAAAGCCTGGTTTCTATGAGACAGCAGACTGTCCTCTGATTTTCCAGATTAATTTAAAATGAAGTCTTTTTCTCTTCTTTTTGACATTGTCGCTTATTATAAACAGAAACCTTAGTTGTTCAGTATGTCACCTGTTTGACAGGAGGAAATGAGGAACAATTACTGTCTATGGATTTCACATGGAGCTGGAAAAGATGATGAAAAATGAAGCAAGTTATGTTTTATATAGAAAAATGAAAAACCATTTATGAGCACCAGAATTAATAGCTCTCTTTGAGATTTTTTTTTTTTTATTATATCTCACAATTGAATTACAGTAGCCTCACCTTCTTTCTGGTACTTCTCAAATCTTTCACTTGTCACACTTTGATATGGTGTGGGGAGCTGGGGATGAGAATGGGTATCAGCAGACTGAGGATCTTCTGTCCCTGCATGCCCATGTGAGCCAAAGAGAACTGCTCTGCTCATCCCAGGGAGGAGAAGGCTTTGTGAGAAAAATATGTTGTGTTCTGGTCCATTGTAGGAACTCCTTAAACATCATTAAACTGATTGCATTCCCAGTTGTGGCTAATGCCAGTGGAACAAGTCAAAGGCTGGTTATGAGGAACTGATGTAATCACAAACATGAAACTGGACTAAAAATGCAAAAATAGAGAATAAAATTATATATAGTAATGACAAAGTAATTACAAATATGGTTGAGTCACTGCTGGCAAAATCTGCTGGTTCTTCCACATCACCTCTGTCCCTTTTTCCATTCACTTCAATGGCCCCTCTGCCTAATTAAAATACTCACTTTGTGTCATGTCTTACATCAGGTAAGAGGAATTTGGAAAATCCCACCCAGGACTTGTCAAGACCAGTTCCCTCCAAAATATCCAGACTTGCCCTGGACACAAATTGGATTCTGAGACTCTCAAAACCACAAAAAACTTGTGGTGAATGACTTCAAGCTGGGAGATAAATGGTTCCTTTTCTCTAATCTTTCAGTGCAATGAATTTAGATCAAATAAGTAGCTTCTGTCTTGCAACATTGATATTAATATTCCATCTATTGGTTGTGTGATTTACCATTAAAAGCTGGAAAAGCCATCACTGCCATCACACAGGTCAATCATGAGCACAAAAAATAAATATTTGTATGGGCAGCATAGGGCTACCCAGCTCCAGATGTATAAAAACTCCTTTTTCAGATGCCTTACATGCAAAGCCACTAGGACAAGCTATGTCCCATATGATGTTCATGTACTGCATGGGATTAAAACCTGTAGTAGAGGAAATCTCCCCTTTTCTGTGATATATGACAATCCTAGCAGCAGCTGTGCTGGCTTGCAGGTCCTTCCAAGCCAGCGCCCAGAGCCCAGACCGTGCAGCCGTGGATCTTGTCCAGCAGGTCTGAGTGAGACACACTGAATCACAGCACACACCTCTCCTCAGGGCTACCCTTGGTTTGCCCAGCAGCAGCAGCAGGACAGGGCTTTGTGCCCAGGGAGAAGTCCAGTGCTCACCAAACCCAGGGGAGACAGGCCCCTGACACGAGCTAGAGCAGCACTCTTTCCTGTGCTTCACACGTGCTGTTGGAGGTGGCATGCTCTGGGAAATGAACAGCAGTGGACATTATAACCATCAACCATGGCAGTGAAGATGACAATGAATACGTTTTAATTGAATTTCCTTAGAAAGAAGGGTTGGCCATGGCAGGAAATAGAGGCTTGTTTAAGCCTGAAGAAATGATTTAAAGAACATTTTTTTCAGGATTTGCAAAAAGTCATAAAAGCAGGTACATAAGCAATGTACAGCAGCTGCCATAACGTTTGTCTTTCACACATGCAATGCTAAAGTGCTCCAAAATGTTTTTTCCTCTTAGAAAGGTAAAACAAATGTACCAACATCTCCCAGATACGAAACGTATTTCCCCAAAACTCCATAAAGAAAACAAACTTGAAAATGTTTTTCAGATGGAATTCTACTCAAGTACAGCACTGGGATGGTGGGTTGACCCTGGCTGGACACCAGCAAAGCCAGGCTGCAAAAAGCAGCACACTTTGGTCCAGTAAAGCTTCTCCATCCTTCTCCCCCTCAGCTGGACAGGGGAGAGAAAACAGAATGAAAGACTCATCGAATGAGATAAGAAGAAGGAGATATCCACTGCTTTCATAGGCAAAATCACTTGACTTGGGGAAATGTGTTGACAATCAGATCAGAGGAGAATAATGAAAAATAAAATCAAATCTTTAGCACATCTTCTACACCTCTTCTTTCTTCCTAGGTTTAATTTCGCTAACAATTTTTTCTCCCTCCTCCTCCACAGCAGCTCAGGGTGATAGGGCATTGATGTTGTGGTCAGTTCATCATATGTTGACTCTGCTGCACCTTCCTCCTCAGAGGGAAGGCTTCTCACACTCTTCCCCTGCTCCAGGGTGGGATCCCTCCCACGGGAGACAGTTCTCCATGTACTTCTTCACTGTGAGTCCTTCCCAGGGGTTGCAGTTCCTCACAAACTTCCCTAGCATGGGTCCTTCAGTGGGGAGCAGTCCTTCAGGAACAGACTGTTTCAGCTTGGGTCTCCCACAAATCACAGATCCTGCCAGCAGCCTACTCCAGCATGGGCTTCCCACAGACTCAGCCTCCTTTGGGCACCCACCTGCTGCAATGTGAGGTGCTCTACAGGCTGCAGGTGCCACCATGGGTCTCCATGGGCTGCAGGGGGACAGCCTGACTCACCAGGGTCTGCACCACATGTTGCAGGGGAATCACTGCTCCGTGCAATTGCTCCTTGGGCAGGCTTTCTGCCCCCTTAAACCCACTATCCCAGAGGCACTACCACCATCACTGATGGGCCCAGCCTTGGCTAATGATGGGTCTTTCTTGGAGCCAGCTGGCATTGGCTCTATCCAACATGTGGGAAGCTTCTGGCAGCTTCTCATAGAAACCACCCCTGTAGACCCCTGCTACTGAAACCCGGCCCTGCAATCTCAACACAAGTATCTTTCCTGCCTCTCACCTCCCTGCTCTCCTAGCTTACCCAAAAACAATGTCCTGGGAAAATGAGTTGCTCCTGTAGTTGCTCTTGATGATAGTTGTGTTCAGGTTGTGATGAAGTATGGCAGAAGATATAAAAACTACTGAGTATTTTAATTAGTCTCAGCAGGTCAATTATTACAAAGATTTTCTGCTCTAGTTGCTTGTAGATAAATGTGCACTTCTTAAAATCCCAGCTATTTCCTGTTTAATTTATTTGCAAAGCAAGATATAACAGGATTAAAAAAAATCAGCTGAACGCAACAATTTTATTGGAGTTCACCTGCTACAACAATGTGTATGAACACAAGGCAAGAAAAGCAAGCAATCCTGGAGCTGTTTTCAAAGATATCTGTTGTTTGCAGCAATGTAGGATGAGCACACAATCAGTTTAACAAGTTTCCTCCTTGTTTAATTATTTAGCCTTTCCTTTTATTTTCCTGAAAGTTTAGGTTTGCTTGTTTGTTTTATTTAGTACAATCACTGCCTTTAATAAAGGGTGCAACCCTTTATTACTTCTGCATGTTTGAGAATAAATTGCTTTTGTTCCTCTGTTTCAGGGGTTCCTCTCCATCCCCAGTAGTTTGTCAGGAAGGAGAAGGATGAGAAGTCAATAAAAGTTCCAGCAGATCACAGAACAGGCTACGTCAGGTCTCCGCTGCCTCCACATCCAATATCGTGTTGCAATCCCTGGGGGCCAAAGCAGAACCTTTTATATGAGAATTTGCACTGAAGAAGTTCCAGAATGCCAAAAAATGGATGAAAGCCAAATAAAGTTTGTAGGCTTGGGATTCACAGGAATAAGGGGAGAATTAACACCACTGCACACAAACAGATTGCTGTATTGCTATATTAAAAAAAGGACATAGAAAATAAGATGTCTGAGTAAAATTAGCTAAAACTGCATTGTAATCTTCAATAGAAAAACAGATCTTCAAAAAAAAAAATCGTTCCAGAAATCTTGTATCTTGTATTTATTTCCACACGCGTTTTTTTTTTGCTTTTATTCAAATACTTCATATATACTTAAGATACAATTGATATTTAAATTTTTTTCAATCCCTATGATGTTCAGTAGACAGAAGCAATTCAGTCAGAAAAATAGGGAATTATGTGAAAAGCAGTGAGGGAGTGCCTATTCATTCAGTGCACAGAAAAATTAACATCCACAGGACAGCTGTTAAATAGGGAAGATTTTTTTCATTGCTTCAATACTAAAAACCACACTGATTTTATACAAAGCAAGCATAATATGCTCAAGAAAGGTGAGTGACAGAGCTGAAATTTGCTAAAAGATGGCAGGGGAGAAAGTGTCCTACTTATTTGTAATGAAAAATACCACCGTAAACCACTGTTTACCACAGTAACAGCTGTTACTTTACTCACATTAATGACTCCTGGCATTAAAAAACAAAGAAACAAAGAAACAAAACAACAACTGATTTTATGAATAGAAAAATACTCAAATCTCCTAGCTGCACACTCAAAAAGTAGACAATGTTGAGTAAGATGTAATAATTAGTCAAACTTAGCAGTTTATATCCCTGGTTAGAAGGAAATCTTACCATTAATGATCAGCAGCAATCAAGTAAATAGACCAGAAACAGCCTTCCTGAAAGACCACAGGGCCAGCAGCAGTGGAGGGAATCTGAACAAGCAAAGTAGCAAAAGAGACACAAGAACTCTGCAAAAGCTGCAAACCCTCAGGAGCCCTCAAAACCGCAGGCAGTGCAGGCAGGTGCTGGTGCTGGGACAGCAGGGGCAGAGCACAGCAGCCTTGAGCCACTCCCTGCCTCTGGGCAGCTCCTCTCAGCTCAGCACCATCCCGGCTGGGGCTAAAGTACCAGAGCTCCATGAGAGTGACATGGCACCCTGCTTCTTCTCAGAGGAGTGAAACAAGGTCCTGCAACAGCTGAAGCTGGAACGCAGAAAGAGGAGAAGCCAGCCCCAGGCTGGGCAGGACTAATCCAATGAGCTGAGCAGAAACACAGGTCTGGTCAAAGCAGCTGGCTTCTTTGCAAACTCTGAATGGTGGGAAATAGCTGAAACCTAAACCATTCAAAGAGCTTCCTCTTCTAATGCACTGCCATGATATGCCTTATTCTCAGCAAGATTCTTGAATGGCATAATGACACCAACTTTAGTTCCTTAGTACAACTGTCTGAAAAGAGAATTTAGAAGTACAGGCTAGGAAAAATCCTCACCACAGCTCCAACACACACCGGGAGATGGTTTTAATCTTACTCCCACAGGTCCCAAAACTTCTTGCAACATTGAGGTCATGTATCAGCCAATGCAACACCAGATCTAAACTCTCCTCCCTCAAAAGGAGGACCACATTTTCAGTACACTATAACAAGTTTTATAACTAGTTAAAACTGAGAGAAGAAATATGGCCTATTGTTCCTCATCATCTAATCAATGCTTCTGCCAGTTGAGAGCATTAAAATGATAATGTATCTGCCTCATATTTGCATCAAAATATAAAGAAGACATCAGCAAAAAAACGTATATTGTTCTCCATACCACTATAGAGCGAATTTCCTATATTATAGAAAAAGAGCCCATATTTGCAGAAAATCTACAATAATGAAAAAATAAATTAAAATACTAGGTTTTCCTCTCAAGCCTAAAATGATACACGGAAAAACAGTTGGAGGGAATTTGGAAGGGAACATTTACATGAAGTACTTTTTCTCAGAAAAGTGGCAGAAATTTAAAATAACTTTTGAAATTCTACCCTTAGAGTCGCATTTCGGTTTCTCACCCATTTTGACATACTAATTATAGAAAGACAAGTTATTTTAATTTAAGCTTGCATATGAAAACCCCTATAAAATGTACAGATGTAACACCCTGATGTGTTACAATGGTTTATAGGATGGTTGGCTTTGTGTACAGTGATGACATCACATAGGACATTTATATTTTATTAAAGTGGTTGGTAATAATAGCAAAGCCCATATAGCCACAGTTTTAGGGTTGTTAGATAATGAAGTTTCATTTTAAAAACTTTATAATGAAACTACATAGGGATAATGTACTGCCAAAGAAAAATGTATTTGTTCTGTAGCAACACTATAAAATTGGGGTTTTTTTAAAACCCTGTTTCTGAGCTGTGCAAGCTTTTCACTCTTTACTTTCTGCTTTTTGTTTTGTTATTGTAGGAATACAGAAACAAAAAAAAACCCTTTTCTTAAGGACATTGTTTTCATCCATTTAAAGATACATATATCCTTAGTAGTGCTGATAATACTGATAAGTAAGTTATATGTATATTTCTTACTCTTCTACTAGATACTAATTTTCATGAAAAAGTAACTACTGGGAAATATTCTCTTTTTTCATGTTTCCTAAACAGGTTGTGGAAGAATGAAGCCATGCTTCCATCTATTAATTTTTATACTGTGATGGAAATAGAAAAAAAAAGTTGCAATTTTTAACAGGTAAGACAAAAAACACAATAGAAAACCAATCCTATAAAACCTAAAAGCCTAAAGGCAGCTTCAACACTTTGAAACCACTGGCCTCTTCTGACAGTGTAACAGCTGAACCACAAGTGAGAAGAGAGCATGTCACCTGCAAGTAAACAAGGGAAGATAATGTAAGGAAAGATAGCTGATGATTGCTATGCAATCATGGCTGGCAAAAAAGAGACAGATTTCACATCCAGATTCCTGTTGACTGGAAGACTCAGTGAAGGCTCATTTCAGTCCCAGCTAATGGGATCTGTGAGGAGGAAGAAACCACGTGCAACACTGGCTGTGTTCCCTGTTAGAGAAGGATGGCTGCTGGGCAGGAAAGGACAGTAAATTTCAGCATGGTCCCCAAACCCCCTTGGCATTCCGAGTGTGCAGAGCCAGTGGCTGTCCCACGCAGCACAGCTGGACCTGGGGGACAGAAGGACAGAGGGACACTGCTGCAGGGCACACAGAGCAGGAGTGGCTCAGGGAAGCAGGTGTTTGTCCTTGCCAGGGAGGTGCCAGCATGGCTTATTCTGCTCCGTGCCTCAGCTGGCTGGCACCAGAGGGCTCTGAAGCCCAACACCCACCTAAACCAGATCCCTGACACACAGAGTCCAGATGGACATAGCAAACAGAACACCTAAGCCACAAATTATAACTCCAAATTATAACTCCGGAGCCAACAAATTATAACTCACATCACAATCCCTAAGTTCCCATTAATACATAATTTTTAGCTTTCATTCGTCAGGTAAACTTATAGATTTACTTCACTTGCAAAATAAAAACTCCCAAAACAAAAAAAACTCAACAAACTCCAAACTCTTTCCCAAGACTTCTGGGATGACTACCTGAAAATAAATAAACTATAATTTTACTGTTCTATTACCTTCTCTCTTACATGTCACACAAAAATGATCTCTGTATAATTTTTATATAAGTTAATAGAACCAGCTATATTCATATACCAAAATGTATCCCTTTGATGTATCCCTTTTGAGTTTCACTGTACTTTTTCTTATGAGCTGGGAGAAGTTAGAAAAAAAGATGTCTTTTTTAGAACAAGGATCAGCAGATTTATTTTGACTGCATTGAAGCATTCAAAGTGCCTATTATCCATGATATAATTTTAGTTTTGATAAAATATATGAGGTTACTTAAGTGCATTAACAACCAAAAGCACAGATCCAAGAGTGGAAGAGGCCTGAGCTGAAGAGGTATGGCAACAGCTGTTTATTAATTAGTGAGAAAACAGAGCCATGAAACTCCAGCAACCTCAGATTTCTATGCCAACAAAACCAACCCAGACTGTAAACCAGGAAAGTTCAGTTCACACCAGAGAAAAGGATTAAAAGTTCCAAAAACTAATTTCAGAAAAGTTTACTTTTAGATGGGTGATGGCAAAAAAACATTTAAATGTTTGAAGGGAGAGCCTGGCTGAACAGTCTTCTCCCTATTACTTTTAGCTAGCAAGACATTCTGGCAAACTGGTGTCTGCTATAATCAGATGTAAAATATGTTAATTCTTGAATTCATTTTCTACACAAGCTGAGGGGAATCTGAGATATAAAATAAATGTTATATTACCCTTTATGAACCAGTCATTCTTATTAGGGCACAAAGCAATTTAGATGATAGGCTGAAAATTGGCCAGAGCAGAATGCAGATAAGACCCAATTAAAACAAAAAGCAATTTGACTTTACTGAATAAACTATAAGAACAAATTGACAAATTTAAAAAGCTGGAGAAAATTTTATGTAGGTTTTGCTATCAGTGCACAACTGAAATGCTAAAAGAAAACAAACAAAACATTACCAAATAATTAGAGTGGGGTAACTTCACATTCAATCTTCAATAGTGAAGGATAGAAAAGATATCAGCAATTTAAATAGGTTAACATTAGCAGCACCAGTCTGAAGTACAGTATCCCAATTCATCAGCTATGTACAAAGTTATGGAAGCATATTAATATTTTTTTTTTTTTTGGCATATACATTTCACAACATTTAAATTAAGCTCTGAGTGCTCAGTGGGAACTTACTGGAATTCCCAAAGGCACTTTGGTGCCCTGGGCTCTAACTTTGGTGCCTTGGCTGTTAACTGAAAGGACAACTTCACAAGTTTGGTTGCAAGACAAGTCAAGAGTTATTCTTCAGACCTTTATAAAGATTGCACCACCATAACACAAGCAAACAGTTTCTCATCCAGCATAAAGTCTGCAGGCAGAAATGTAACCCAAAAGGTTCTTTTGAACTTGCAAGGCTGAAGCACAACCAGAGAGAAAACAGAATATGCTTTTTTCCTCCACACTTCTGAAAACAAGTTCTAATAATTTAACTACTGGGTAATAAATTGCTATACGTGAGTAAGGATCAAACTAAAATTATAATTTGAAAGTGATAATTTGTAACAGGATTATCAGTGGCTGATTTATCTTTGAATATACATTAGAGTAAAGCTACACCAAAGAACAGAAGTCCTAAATGTTAACATTTTGGTATCTATTTCTCACGGGAAAGAAGCCATGCTATTATTGCAGTACCTAGTAGAATATTCACTGCAGTTGCTTGTTTAATTTCTATTTCCTTTACCAGGAAGAAAAAATAAAAGACCACTAGGAAATGCTTATTAGGGCCAGGAGCTGTTTTGGAAAGAAATATAACATGTGATATTAATTTAATCTCTTTCTGCTTTGAAATATGTTGCAAACAGATTGTGATTTTCTTCAACACATTATACAAAACTATTCAAGGATTCATTTCAACAATAATTGACATCCTGAACCTCATTAGTAAATAGTTTGTTGCCAGTAGTCAGTATCAAAAATGAACTATTTCAATAGATTAGTCATGTTGCTTTGTTGGGCTTTTTTTAAACCTTGGTTGCACTGCTGTAAATCAGACAATAAATTTATTTTGTACGACATGTAAAGACAGGAATTCAGTACTATGTTTCACCAATATTTTTCAACATTCAGTTATTCTCCATTTTGACAATTACTCCTACTAGCTAACTCAGTTGCTATCCCTGCACAATGAAACCACCAAAACAGTATGAAAATAGGCTACACGAGTTTCTTAACTAAAGCATCAGCCAATCTTTAGTCACTGAGGAGTTGAATTAATTTTTTGGTTTTTTTTCCTTCCATGTTGTGTATTCATTTACATGAACATCATGGAGGTATCACTTTCTGGCTGTACAAGTGACTGCAGTGGTAGAGAAGGCAACATCAGGTTTCTCCACTTGCCAGAGAAGTACCAGAATTATCAAAAGCAGAGTGGGGCTTTACAGTTAAAGTTCCAGTGACAAATAAGGTAACTCAACAGAAACAGGAGCTCTCCAAGAGCAGCATATTCCATAAAATCATATTTAGTTTCTTTACTTTTATACATGTAACTTCTAGAGAGCCGTGCTGTGCTGGCTTTTCTTCAGAAGGAGGGAGGGAGCTGCAGTACTTCACCTTTTCTGCTGCTGTGGCTTCAAAGAGCCCATTAAGGACACAAAGCTCTGCTTTGATACCAGTGCCTCATTCTTGAAGATGGGCAGACAATGGTCTGCCCTTCAGGTCACACAAGCAGAGTCCCTCTGGATCACAAAGACAGACCTGCCCTATATCAGACTCTGGGAAATTGAACTCTGCAGCTTCTATTATAAATTGCAATTTTGTTCCTTATGAAGTCACTGCCTCAGAATCCCAAAAGTCACTTAGTAGCCTAAGACTTACTAGGCTCAGTGAATGCACTGCCAATACAGGAGCTGTTTATAGGGCTGACAAACACAAATCCAAAGTATACCAGAGGGTCATGTTTTGGCAGCAGCTTATACAGATTCACAGGTAACAGTTTCCATCCTCTCTCCCTTATTTAAAAAATTTAGGAGAAAGAAATTTGCTTAATATTTAATTGTGCTGTTGTTTTGTTGGAGTTTTTTTTTGCATTATCACAAACATCTGGAGCAACCATTCAGTCATGAAGATTTAGTAATCTTCATCTGCAAACAGAGAGTTGCCACATTTTAGTAGTCCTTCTTGTAACTGTGTAGTACTCTGTACTTCAGGTCAGTTGTGAGCTGAAGTTCAAAAATTGAACTGGATGAGGTCACATAGCAAAAATTTTACATAACATTTCCCTTATGATTTCTAGAAGGGGCATCGTCTCTTTTCAACAAAACACTGTGAAGTCAAAAGAAAGCTATCAGTCCTTACTGTTCCTTTCTACTAAGATGTTTTCTTCTTCTCTTTCCCTCTGTAATGGAAGACAGCAGTTAGATTTTGAGACATCTAAACACTGATGTCACACCAAGCTGTTACATGAATTACAGCTGCTCTGCAGAAGAGGATGTCCCCCCAGTCATCACTCAGCCCCTCATTGTGGAAATTGGAGATTGGATTTCAGCTTCTCATGACATGACTATGCCAGCTCCCCCAGCAGGCTGCAAAGACCTGACCTTTCCAAAGTAAAAATAGAAAACTGAATTCCCTGGAGAGGGAATACAGCTAGAATGTGAGGCAGGAGGATATTTACTTTGTTTTCCTATCAATTAAATAGTTTCCTTAGACTACAGATGCCCTTCAAATTCTCTTAAATTAAGAACATTAAAATCTTAATTGGTAACCAGCCCCTTCTACTTCCCCCAGGCAATTATAACAACAGAATTAGACTCAGGTAACTCAATTAGACATCAGCCTAACCCAGCACTCTCCAAGAGGTCTCTAAGAAAAACACTCCATGAGCTTGATGAAAACAGCATTAGGATTGCTTTGTTGAGGTCAAATAGCAAATGCTTTCAATAATCACTGAAGGCAAAATGATGCCTTGTTGTTTAGTCTATAAACCTCTCCACCTGGCACTTGAATCTCTCATCCATTCTCACACAGAAATTGTGTTGATCTGCTAGGTGCAGTATGAGAAAAATCTAGTGCTTTTTTCCCTTCAGTCCTGTTTCTTCCCCAGACAACACTGCTTCAGATACATATACAAAGCACAAAGGGCCAGGAAGCAGCAATCTGCCTCGCCTTTCCTCTTCTGCACATCCCCTCTTTGCCACATGAATGCAGAAGGGCTTTACCTTAGATATAAAAACACAACATGAAGGAGGTGTAAAAAAAGGACACCTCCAAAGATTGGCATGGGCAAGGCCTCAGACCTCAGTCTAAGTAAACTTGTGGCTATTTTAAAATGAATCCTTGCCTCGAAAGGGAGCTCAGGATAAGGCACAGAACCATCAGTGCAGTACATTGGGAGAGGCAGGTGCCTCCAACCTTCCATCTTGTTCCCTGTAAACTTGATGTGTTGCATGTTGGTTTACACTCACTAGCTAAAACTCTGTGACTTTCTGTGGAACAAGAATTTTCTTGTTCTGGGGAAACTCCACACCTCTGTGTTACCACCCTAGACTCGCAGCTATCTGCTCTCCAAACACCTCATGGCTGTGCTCCTTGCTCCCTGGTATCCCACAGCTGCAGAAGGGGTTGGAGGTGCCTCCCCTGGTGAACCAGTGCAGTTTTCCAGGCTGACAAACTCATACCCTGGGCTTGCTCCCCTTCTCGGGGCAACTGCTCCATCTGCTCAGCTGTTATACAGAAAGTGAGAAGCACAACCAGACAGAATGCAAGGCTTCTAAAATTATGTGTTTGCAGACATCCAAAAATGGGTTGGAGATCTTGATACAGGCTCACAACCTATTTTTTGAGGCTAGACATTAAAACTCCAAAAAGGAGCAAAAGTTCAGACTCTGTACTTAATGTCCCCATCACTAACCAGAGGAAATTCCTTTCACGCTAGGACTGGTTCAAACCCCATCTCAGGCACTTAATTCTTCCCTTTGCCTGTACAAGGAGCTTGGGTGCTTTAATATGTGTTTGCAATTTACTACAAGTACTTAGAATTCAGGCATTGGAGCACCTAATCCATGGGTATTAAGCCCTTCATTATATCTGCACACCATCAGTAACTTACTGACACAAGCAAAAGTGATAAACACAAGGGTTAAAAGGATTGACAGAAATCTACATTACAGATTTGCTCCAGATGAACCAGATTGATTTTTAAATTCACTTGATTAAATGGGTGTACTTTTTCAGGACTGATTCATTTAGCAATTTCTCCCTTTAAGGCTTCACTGGTATTTCACATACAGTGACTAATTACTTTTCAGAACACTGTGTACTTGTTCTCTGCTTCTGTGGACTTTAGTGACTTCTGCACAGTCACTTTGTCTGGGTAAAGTGGGTATAAAGTACTATTCTGCTTGACAGCATTCCATAGCACTCTGCAGGGGTGTGTGAGGGATCACAAAAGGGGCAAGAGAGTGTCTGACAACTGCTGTTGGAGGTGGAGCTGCAAACACTGGGAAAATACATTGCCAAAGCCACCCCAGGTGGTGAGGCTGTCATTCTGGCTCTGTAGGGTGAAAAAAAGCAAAGTCATGGTGGAAACAGAGCCTGGAGGTGGTTGAGCCCTTGCTATGGAGAGCACAGAGGAGGAGAAGGAGGAGGACAAGGAGGAGGAAAGGGAAGAAATGCAGCCCTTCACCACCTGCCCGCTCCACCACCACTGTGCTATAGGGCAGAAAACTGTCTCCAGGATACCTGTAGGATTTGTGATGGGCACTGATGACAAGTGATGATTAAATACCTGCTCTTCTTCTTTTCAGCATTGTTTTTATGCTAAACTTTTCAACTCTCTGCTCTACCACTGTGCCTGGGGTTTACTTCCCCCCCTTTCTTAACTTCATAAGCAGTTTTTGTGCAGCTATGTCTAAGATTTCATAGCTTGCTCTTTTTTCCCCATGTTTCCTTCCTTACAAGTGGATTTCAGTATAAAAGTCTGCAAAAATACACCAAACATTTTAATCCTCAGTTAAGTGCATATCAGTATAAAAGTCTGCAAAGTCTTCTAAAACCTCTAAAACGTCTCCTCCTCAGCAATGCCCACAGAACCTGGGCAGGCAGGATGTTTGGCTGGCAGTTACACCATTGTCCATTTTTCTCACTGCCAGCTTGTGCTCCCTGATATTTTTTCTTTTATTTCTCTGTTGTGCTTTAGCTTACACACAAACTGTTTAATTCATGGGACAGAGGCTGAATTTATGTTCACAGAATCATATAGTTTGAAGGTATCTCCAACTATGAAATACCTGATTTTACCACCCAGTGTTTCCTTATGCAAAAGGAGTGTACTCAGATGTTCAGGTACTCCCCTTCAGAGGAAAAACCAGGCTTGTGAACCAGTGTCAAAGTGTGTTTGTGTAACATGTTTGTAATGGACAATTAGTCCAGCTGGGAACTCACTTAGGCTGTGCCTGCTTTGACAGGCAGGGAGATTTGCATTGACCCTCCTCACGCTTACCCCAGTGGCAGAAGCACATAGGATACAGTTTTGGAAGAGATGACACGAGCCAGCACAGCTCTGGCTTTAGCCTATGCTTGCTTACCTACCATGGGCACAGTAACTGCCCCAGACAGGACTCCAACAATGACATTCAGATCTCCAAATTCATCCAAGTTATGGTAGTCACACACTGCCCTAAACGGAGCATCTCATTAAAACTGATGCACCATACGAATGCATTTATCTAATACCAGTAGTCTTACGCTGCCAAGGCTGTCATGAGCAGGAGGAAGAAAGCCCGTGGCCAAAAGATGCATGTACAGAGGGGATCTTATTTCTTAAACTTCATGACTTTGCTTATTGTAGTTAAACTTGCATGCCCCATAATGACAAGAGAAGCAAAACTGGGACAAAACCTCCCCAGAGATACGTCTCCAAAGCACTGAGATATATTCTTTTGTACACTGTTGCAGTGTAGAAAACCTGGTTGATGTGCCTGACATTAGCACCAGCTCACTCAAGCTCATACAAGAGGAGTTTGGAGTCCCTAGGCCTTCCCAAGTTCATTTCAGAGCTGACCTTTGAGGTCCAGTTACCGTCCTGCTTTGGAGTTGCTAGAAATGTTAAAATTCACTTCATGTGTGTTCACAGACCTTGTCATAATGTTCTGTACTTAACAGACAAAGTGTTCTCTGAAAAATTCATTTTAGTTTTCTTCCATGTAACCAGGCATGGCTGGAAGGGCCGTTTATAGCGACAACTCCTCTGTGACTTGAAGGCAGCTTGAAACCAGTTTTGAAATTTCCAGGGCTGTTAGTGCCACCACATGCTCCTTGCTAAATCTGCAGGAGCCACTTGCAAGTAAACATAACCTCTATTCTGAGCAGTATCTGGCTCAGCCTAATGGAATAAACACTAATAGTTCAGTGCAGGAGAGATGTGTGCCAAGACCAGCTCCAACTGGACTCTGCTGCTGACTGAAGGAAAGGAGCTCCTGTTCAGAGGCCTCAGCTACAGAACAAGGTATCTGCCCACACTGGGATGATGTAATACTTACAGAACAATGTAACAGTGTAAACCCTTGTCATACTCTAATAAGTGACTTCAACATTGATGGGTAAGATGTGAATCACAGTGGAAATGGGCATTTCTAAATCGTTACAAATACTGAGCAATAGAAAGAAAGGTAAGAAAGGTCATTCCTGACCTCAAAGAGACAAAGCTACAGAGACAAGTACTTTCCAAGGTAATGTAGCTAGTGAGGACAGGAAAGAGAGGAAGAGGATAAGGGGAAAAAAAAGTATGAAAATTTAACTAAGAAAGGAAAAAAAAAGAATAGGAAAACCTTCTCAGAGGGAAAATTACAAATAAAAAAAAAATGTTGAGGAAAGTCAACACACACCAATTAAAATAAAGAAAACCAAACCAAAGAAAAAAAAGAAAAAAGCAGCACAAATAAAAATAACAGAAATTAAAAGCTCCTCAAACATTAACAAGTGGCTTTCCCACAATATTCTTTGTTCTTCCTGTTAACACTTTATGTTCATTCCTAATGTACTTTTAAAATTACAAGATCTGGTTAATCAAATACGGATAATACAGATAGATGTCCTCCTTGCTAAAAAGCCCAGCAAAAATACTCTATAAGTTCTAGAATAGGACTGGTATTTGCTTTTCCCATTAGTGTCACAAATTTGAAGACTAAATGAATATGATTTCAATATAAAATTATTTTATTCTCTTATTTCCAACCTATAGAATTCCTGATCTGTTTTGTCAGACACCACTCGCATGAGTTGAAAACACTTGATAAAAGAAAACACTCATAACATTTAAATAACCACTCTGTCATTAATCTCAATTTTAAGGTTGTTCTTCTTTATGATTGACAAGGTTAGCACTTCCAAGGTCCTTCCTCTTTATTCGCATTCTGATTGGACTAATGACTTTGACACGACATAGATTTTGTTGTCCTACTTTCTACTTTAGATAGTAATTCACCTTTTCCTCCGACAATTAAGATTTATCTTGGAAAATTACTATACTATACACTGCATTGAACATAAGTCAAAACGATTTTCTGTTCAGTTTGCAGGCCCCAGAGGAAACTGCCAGCATGTGCATATTGCACCCTCCATAAAGGAGTGCATGAATTATACATCAACATTATACATCTCAATTCTTTTTAGATTATGAGTTGTTTATAGAGTACATTAAGACTATACAGAATTTAGCATGCAAAGTCACACAAAGCCAGTCTTGCTTACTGCATAATAAAGGTACCAGATCATATCTTCACGGAATATCACTATACCATATACAAAAATAGAAACAATGGAAAGCTTCAAAAAGCAAAGCACAAGGAGTTCACCTCCATATCAGAAAAGCTCCAAGGCCTCACTGACAGACCATCAACAGAAAACAGCAAACATAACTGTATCATCATAGGCCTCAGATGCATGAGGGACTATCTAATCTAGTCCATTAAAACATCTAAATCTCACATCTTTCCCTGGAAATCTGTGAAAGTTAGCAGTAGAAGTGGACTCTCCAACTGCATATTTTTTTCCTGATCATAAGTCAAAGCTAGCATAAACCTTCACGGTTACACAGGCTACAGTTTTATGATCCTGGAATCAAAGATTTCAAGCAAGGGAGAATCCACCTTTCTGAAGAACTAATAAAAAAAAAATCACTGTTTTTTTGGCATAACATGAAAAGATCTGTTTTCAGAATGTAAACAGCTATATTCCAAGAAGCAAATTTCAAGGACTTCAGAAAGAGCAAGAACATCAAGAAAAGGAGTCCTTGTTAGTAATGCTGGGCAAATGGGTAAGAGGATTATGAAGAGCTTTACCACATATATGTGTGAAAGAGTAATAGGCTGAGGATTGGGGCAGAAATTAACAATGATTGAGAAATTACTACAGTCATTTGATATTGAACAGCGTCTGAAAATCCAAGCATGTGGTTAAGAGAAGATGAGCCAATAATAAAAGTAGAAAAATTCAAGTAAAGGAAAACATGAGGACCTTCACATTTAGATGATGTGCTGGAAAAAGAGAATTTGACTGCTTTTTCTGTATTTGGGGAAAGCAACCATTGAAAGAAGGAACCAGAAAATAAATCCCTCCCAAAAAAATGAATTTGAAAATTAATGTCAGGCAGAAAAAACCACTTTCAATCTCTGATCTCCAAAAGTCTAATTTTAACATTGATAAAAAGACTGCCACTAATTTACCAGAACTTTAAAAGTAAATGGATATACTAAACACTAGAGATAGAAGACATTTTTAGAGACCAGAAATTACAAGTGGAAAGGCAAATCTTGAAAGAATTACAACTGGATTGAATTAAGTGAATAGTTTTAATTTTTTTTTTTAAATTAAAACAATTGTAATTCCAAAATTACAGTTTCATTCCCAGTCAGAATGATACATTTAATGTGGAGTAAATCCAAACAATTTTAAATCTGATTTTTATGCTTGCCCCACAACAATATCCATTACTCACACAAGTCTGGTAAGTACCTTTCATTCAGATGAAGGAAGGAGTAATTAAATATTTCCATGTATGATGACACCTGAAACAGAAACTCCTGCCTAAGGTTAAAGTCAGTATTGTAAGCAGTTAAGCCAGTTCAGTCAAAAGGCTTCTCTGATTTCTCAGTTGATTGCCAGGCAATGGGTAGAGGCATAGATGTTTTTAGCCTTGCATTATTAGATGCTGAGGAAAAACAAAAAACTAAAAGAAACCCAGCAGATAGCACAAATTTTGTTCATCAGGAGCAAACGCAGGGCTTAGTGCTGTCCAGAACCAGTTGGAAAGTCATACTTGGCCACCATAAGTTAAAATATTAAGTGTGGAATTCTGTTTGTATACTGTGTCAGGAGAATTAAGCCAATAGACTTGCAAAAAGTAATTACCAAAGATTATCAAAATCTGCTAATTATTGAAGGAAGCTGGAAGAGCTTTTTTTATTTTTTTATTTACGCCAAAGGACAAGGAATTTCTCTGGAACCATTGTTCAGAAAAAATATCCAAATGAAAAGGCAAAAAACCCAAGAAACAGAACGTTGCAGTCCTCATCTGAACTGGCCTCCTGGGTCATAAGGCCCCCATGAAAATGCACAGTGAAAGGGGAGAAAGATGCATCCACACACCAAGAAGGTATTTAGAAGTTTATGTCTGCATAGAACCCTTGCTTCTGCCTTGGACCATGCTTTTGAAAAAAGACAACTGGCACTAACAGGAGGCCTGACTATGCAGCACCATTCAGGTTTTTATGTCATTTTGTGTGCCATGCTTTCAAATCATAACACACAAGTAAAGAAAAAAAACCCAAAAAAATACAAACCACAGCATCTGACATGTACAGAGTCCATCCCATTTTTCACAATAAAAGTTGCATATGTGTTCATTCATAATCATGTCCATGAGCTTTTATACATGAAGGCAGGCCTCGAGTTCCACATCTGTCTAGCACAGAATGAGATCAGAAGTGATCCTGGATCAGTGTCCAGGAAAGTGCTGCCTCATACCCTGACTTTTCTGTTGTGATGGATTCTTCATACCTGAGTTGACAGCTGCTGTCCTAACCCAGATGCACACCAAGGTCTTTAAGGGCCTTATTAGAAGAGGAAGGTGACCTTGAACCTAATGTATTTATTTACTGGAGAGAAGTAAAACTGTGAAGGTAAGCTAGGTCACATGCTCATGGAAATTTCTGTACTTGATGAGATGTGCTTTTGACAGCACTGAAGAAGAATGAGAGAACAACTCCCCTGTCTGGGATTCAGTTTTCAGCAGGGATGCAGAGGCACCTCAAGGACACAAAATACCAAACAAGATTCTTACTTTCTGCAAGCTCCCACTTGTATGACCAGTAACAGATCTTTCATGATATTATTCCTGCCTTTGGTGTGTAATAGAGGAAATGCTGGGAAAAGGATGGTAGTAGAGTTTGAATGTATTGAACATAAATGCTACTCTTTATAAATAAGATAAAAGAAAGCTTATGATTGATTATGTTCATAAATATTTGTTTCCTAAGGGAAAATATCCTTCTAAAAAGGAGAAGTCAGTAATCAAAACTTTGTTCAGCTTTTCAGTGTTGCTCTTTTCTTATGTAGTCTTCCCACAAAAATAGAGTTTTTAATTCTGCAATTGGACATTTAATAAGACATTATTATTTACTAACTTAGGCCTAGAAGCAAAGATTTTTAATTTCAGTTATCATTTTTTTTTCAGCTTCTTCTTTCAGACTTCAGAGTAAAACTCTGTTACAAGAGCATGCAATTTAAAGACACTATTTTTCTTGGCATTAACCACATAACCTCTACTTTTACACTAAAACAGCATTAAAATGTGCCTGGCATCATGTTGGTATTTGACAGAAGATATATTAGAGATGTAAAATCAGACTAGGAAAGGGTCTGCTTTTCCCAAATTACCTGTAAAGCAATTGGAAGCTATATATAGCAAATACAGAGCTTAGGTTTTTGGGGGTTTTTTTTGGTCTTGTGTAATAGACAGATCCAGTATTTTTATGCATTACATACTAAAACCACTGTAAACAATGGAAACTCATGAAAACCTGTGAAAACTTTGAAGCTGTTTAGGGTTAGTTGATGCATTCAGTCTGGCAGCTCCTAATGACATCATCAGCTGTTTGCCTGTTTTTAATCCACGATGTTAACCCTTACTACCCTAAGCAAATGGCTAATACCTCAAGCCAATAAACATATTGGTCTTTAGTATTCTACCCACCTATTAATACTTAGCTCTAGATCTGTGTTTTTAGTAAAGAGCATATCATGACTGATATACTGCTACCTCTATGCATGGCTATAGATGGAAAGAAATATGCATTTTTCATTTATGTTTGCTCAGAAGTAGTAACTCACATGTTGTAAAATTAGGGAAAAGAATTAACTTGTATTTTTAAGATCTGCTGGCAGACAAGCTGATATGGGGGCGTTTAGTGCCTACTGCCAACCTAGTTTTGAGGCATCTGTGATAATTTTCTGTGATGCAGGAAATACTTCACAGGCCTAAAATGGCACATAAAATCACTCTTGAAAGAGGGCAAAATCACCAAAGCTCATTTAGAATTAAATAGTGGGACAGTTATTTTAATTTCAGGACATTCTCTTTGTTTTACATCAGCAACAATTCAGCCTCGCATGACCAAAATATCATAGGTTATTCCAGGATAAGGAACCAGAGTGAAACCTCAGCTTTTACTTTTTAGACTTAAATTCCTTTTTAATTTCATACAAATGATTCCCTAAAACCTTAGGATTACTGTCAGCTGTCCAGGATTCAATCAAATTTCCAAAATATTTTTAAGCCTTGTAACAGTATTCCTAAGTGTAAGCAAAGTTGCATGAAGCAGAATTATTTTTCTGTCCTTAAAAGTCATATTCTATTTATATATCTGGTATAATACTAATTTTTTGCAACTTCATCACATTGTGAACTCCTGTCTCATTTGCTCTCCATCACCCTCAGGTCTTCCTCTGCATTTCTGCAACTTATGATTAGGGAACTGGCCTTAAGTAAAAATAACCAACTCAATCAACCCTTACCCAGAATTCTGAGAATTCAGACAATCCAACAGAATATTCCCCTGCTCTCCCAACTCCATCTTCTCTAGTCACACTGCAAGTAAGCACATTTACTCCCACCACACAGTAATCTTATTATAATTATTTCTCAGGAAACCTTTGCTGTGGGTTGAGAGAAAATAAAAAAGAACATTAAAAAAAAAACAACAAAAAACCCTAAGCCAGAGGCTCCAGACCTATCAGGGAAAGGTTAAGTGTTCCTTCAAGCACCTGCCACAATCCTGCCATTCTTTATACCTCAGAGTAGAAATAAGAACTACGGCTTTATTATCCTTTGCTCCAGCACCTTTTCATTAACAACTCCTATCTGAAGCATTTTGTTACCATCTCTGGTTTCCCTCCAAGCCCCACACAGCTGGAAAATTCCTGCTTGGTAGCAAGTGGACCATTTTCTTCTGCTTGGCAAGGGCACTACACTATTAAATTTGGAGTATGCTGAAGTTATATTTTATATTGTATTTCTGCAATCAATAACATCACAACCTTACACATAAAGCAGAGTAAGACGACATTCTTAGCTGATATGATTCTAAAAGTTGATGCTTCATGAAAATCAAGAAAATAAAACAAGCCCCACTTTACAACGTGATTTTCTTTTTATCAACAAGGTTAACTGCTGCAAATTCAGCTTCCTGATTTGAAAGGCAGTCTCTCTTCTGCTGATTGCATTCCTATCAAGCAGCAAACTTGCAAAAAAGGAAACACTATGGTCAGCTTGTTTCCACTCATGTTATACTGCACATGCTGATAAAGGCAAAGGGATCCTCATCCCTGGAGGTTTTCCAGACTTGGCTAGACAAAGCCATGGCTGATCTGACTTAGTTCCAGGATAAAGTTCTGCTTCAAGCAGGAGATGGGGTAGATGTCATCCATAGGTTCTTTCCCAACATTCCTGAGAATCTGACCTGTCTGTGAAAGTGGTAGGAAAGTCAATTGTATCCCAATGCTTTATAGATGCCAAATACTGAATAAGGCAAGAGGAGCAAACACATCTAAAAATAAAAACAGAGTCAAAGGATGGTTTGTTTTTCCTGTCTCACAACAGCAACAAGAGCCAGGAGCAGGCAGAAAATACAAAAGATCTTTTTCTCTCTGGAAGCTTGGGTGGGTGACTCACAGCAAGTAATGAACTCTTTGCATACTGCTCCTGTCAGCATTGAGCAAATTCGCCTTTGAGCCCTGACCTGAGCCATGTAACTGCAGACAGAAAGAGGGAGCTTGGCTTCTTCCTAGAAGTTTCATCAATAAGACGTAATGCCAAGGACAGCTGAGGACAGCAATCACTGAAACTCAGACTTTGCAAAGCAGCGAAAAAACAAGTGATGAGAAAGCAGGTTGAGAAAAATCCCAGCATTCTCATATCCCACAGCTGCTCTGAATTGCAGCGTGCTGCGTCTCTCCAGAGACTTTTCTCCCCAGAACTCAGAGTGCCTTTGGATCCTTTGACACCTACCTACTTCAAGCCAGAAAAACACGTGTGTTCCTGTACTTCTCTAGCAGCTAAGTTTCCCACCAAAATTTGCAACTTTCCTTGTGACTTCTAACTTCCCAAACAAACATAAAGATTGAACAAAGGCAGAGTTTGCTTGTGGGGAGCAGGAAACAGGATTTGAGTATGATTTTATAATTAACACATTTTTGTCCAGCTACTATATAATGTAATTGCACACAATCACTGAGGCACTGATGGCACATTTCACTGAGTGTCATGCATTTTCACAGTGCTTATGGAGAAAGCTACTCACACTCACAATCTTCCAGATTAATAGGAAGACAAGGTCTTGCTATAAAGATTTGGTTCTAAATCTCCACTTGTATTTTCAAGAACTGGTGCACTTGTGTATCAGTTAAACTTGTTATGACATTTATTATACTCACACAGTTTAATAGTATTTCATTAGACCTTCATCCATGGGCTCTGGCTTTTAGTCTCCACAGTTCAGACACCACCATACCAGTCTTGCTTCTCCTTGTAAATAGGATTTTTCATGTATGTGTAAAAGCAGTGAGAGTATGGCTGTGACATCTGCCCCAGTGCAGCTGTGGCTCCAGCTGATTTTCTTCCCTGGGGTAAATGAACAGCATGATACTTATATTCTGGGGAGGAGGTGGTGGGAGGGAGAGTTTACTGTAGACAATATCTTCATAAACACCAATAATATCAGTTATTTGTTTTCAAACAAGTTGTTTCACAGGAAGTATAATTTAAGACGTTTTTTCCAAAATTTCTCAAGCATAAGAATGACAAACCTGGGTTTTCTAGTCTGTACTGCACAGAGTGTGTTACTGTTTGCACACCAGGCAGAACAAGAGCATCTTTTGCCTGCTTTGCACAGCTCAAGGCTAAACACAACCATCCCTACATTGTGCAGGCTTTGTAACTGGAAGTTTCCCTGGTGAATCACCAACACAAGGAGCAAAGTGACTGCAAATAGTCAATGCAGGGCTGGTGGAAGCTTTTAGGTTCATACCTTGAAATGAATCCTTCTTTCCCACATTCTGGAAATGGCTCAGGAAGCAGCAGTGCACTTTCCTCTTTCCTGAGGATTTCCTCCTTTATATTAAAGAATAAAATATATTGTCAAAAAGAGGTGCTTTTATTCCTTGCTGAAGCAGTCCTTCCTAAGAAGTCCTTTCCTCACTTATGTTTTCTAACCCCCTACTTCAAATCTATTTCAGTTCACTTTTAAGAGCAACAAACTTTAGAGCTGCACATGACGTAGGATGACCTGTGGATGCTGAGAAGAACACACATATCACAGGTTCTCCTGTGACTGTGGTGGATTATCCTACTGAACACAGTGTCTCTCTTCACCACTCCTAAAACAGCCTGCAGACACCATTCGTGACCCAGCTGCCACACAGGCGCTTGTCCATTTGAAACTGTCTCTGACAAATACAAAGCTACTGAAAACCACTAATAAGAAATTAATTCTTTTTAATTCCAATTAAGATAGATCTGAATCTGTGACTTTAGCAGGAATCTATGACTTTAGCATGACTTTAGGAGTTCTGTGAACTTCCTACAGGAAGTTCTAAGGAAAGCTGCAGACTATCAGCAGTTGCCTCCTTTCTGGCAGCCAGTCTCTGTTCAAGGTCAGGTAAGGGCAAAAATCAGTGAACACAAAAGTAATTGTTTAAGGAAAAAAACAGGCAACATCAGCAAGACTTGGAATCTTAACTGACATGAACAGAGTTTATGCCTACCTTAAAGATGCAAATGTTGGTAAATAAACACAAATGTTTTCATTTGAAGATAGAACCATTGATCTATTTGCCCTTGCTATGTTGTCTAATTGATCACATCTGCATGATTTGATTTAATAGTGTTCCTGGCATGTGATCTTTCCTCCTCTTGGTTTCTATTTCTCAAATTTTTAGAGCATATTAGAAATCAGTCGGCTAATTTTTTTCTGATTGCAGAACACAGAGTATCTCTTGTTATTTTAAACACACTATGAGCTTAAGAATAATGTTCTATTCCTCTGTTTTCTGTCTCGACTGTATTTACTTGGTCACTTTCCATATGGAGAAATCTGGTAAGAAACCCACAATTCTTACTTACAGGATATCTGCAAGTACTATAATTCAGCTTCATTGGTACAAATAAAAAAAATCTTCGTGAAAATGCAGTCTCATAAGTATTATATTCACTTAGTCTGTAAACTTAAAATCAATCTGGTGAAATCTAGAAAGATAGATATTTAATATAAATTTTATCTTTTGCTTTTCTTCTGTGGTTCATTAGGTCACTTCTAATCATGTACAAGACACATTGTAAATTTTGGGTTTTTAAAATAATACTTGGCTAAAGTTACCATTTCAAACTATGTACTCTTTAAAAATTAAGTACTATTTGCAATTAAAATACTAAATTTGGAGTCAGAAATCAAGGCCAAAAACCTGATTTATGGCAAGTTGCTCCTATGGCACTCATGACCACATTAAACACAATTACAGGAAAGATAAAAACAGTGCAAAGTGGCAACAATTTGTATAAAAGATTGAAAAATTGGTTTGGTATTTTTCTGTTTGTTTTATTCTGTTTACAGATCTCTTCTGGTTGCAATTTCTTCTGGTCTTCTTATTTAAGGACTCTACAAGTATGTTTATAAATAAATTTACATTTACTTCTACCTATGTGAAATTATAGAACCACACAAGAAACAGTGAAGTACTTCAGTGGGAACATGCTTCCTCTGAACACACTGACTGCTATTCCTGCAGTCAGAATTGCAGCCTCTTCCAAAACTGTGAAGCTCTATTGCCTATTTATCAATCAAGATTTACATGTTTACACACCAGATGCCAGCATGTGATCTAATGGCCATTACCGGTTTTTTGTTAGAAAAAAGACTGATTACAGTAGTCTGGAGCCAACTGCTTGCAAAACTGTTGTAAAAAGAGTATATGCAGAGGAACAGTGATCACAAGTCACTCACCAAGTATATTGACCCAAGTCTTGCCACTGAGTTTAGGAGATTCAAATTTAGACCTGATAAGCACCTGCTGACAGAAGTGGTAGCTGCTTATGTCAGTCATCTCCAAGACCCAGCAAGCACATGTGAATTCAGCAATCTCCAGCAGCAAAAGAAGACCCCGGACTATAGTCATTTGCTTGTCACCTTCATTTAAGTGCCAGGTTCTTCAGGAAGAGGAGTCTCAGAAACATTCACAGATGACCTGGTAACTTGATATAGCAGAACAGCAAGTATTATAGTCTCTGAGCATATATCTCCGAGTGGAGAGAATGTAGAAGATGTAATTTGTGGTGGAATTTTATTTGTTTAAATAAAATTAGAAATGTGACTCACTGAAGATTAGGTAAGTCTTTTCAGAAGTCTCTTACCCCATACCAGTAGTACAAGCATTTTGGAAAGTCCCTCTCTACCCAGATTCAAAAATCTCACAAAGTAGATCAGATTGCAGAAGGGAAATGCTATCAATGAAGTCTCAGCACTGGAGAGCTTTAAAAGCTCACCCTTGTGTTGGTATTTATTTTATTCAGGATGATCTTGGAGGTCTCTTCCAATCTAGTCATTCTGTGAAAGGAGGAAATTATACTGGAGTACAATTCAAAATAATAATAGGATCAACCTCTATATTCCTTCTCAACAGTCCAAAGTTTACATGTTCCCATTAACTTTAGGGTGCATTAGAAAAATCCCTGGTGTGTAATTTCCAGGTAAGCTTCTTCAGAAAGAAGTCTTGTTCCTGTCCTCCAAAGGCCTTGAGTCATGTAACTTAAAGAACACAAAGTGTAGGAGATTCACAGGCAAGGGCAATTCACATCATAGAAACATTTATGTAGTGCCCTTAACTGCTAATGTAGGCAGACCCATTCAGTGCCCAGGAGCAAACGAGCAAACGTTTCTTCCAGCAAAAGAAAATTGGCTAAAGTCCCATTCATGATCTGCATGAAACAGCTATTGCAAAACTAACAAGTCAGGTATGAATTTGAAGTACAGTAGCCATTTATCTTGTTTCTCTCACCCCTCTGTCTCCTGCAGGAGCCACCACTGGGGTGGCTACAGAAGCTGCTGTTCACAGCTGGATACATCCCCTCTCATTCAGAGATTTCCTCTCCATTATTCATGAAGCAACAGTTGGGCCACCACAATTCACACACTAAAATTAAGGAAAAACTTCAGGCACAAGTAATAACTAAGAATGCATATTTGTTCTAGGTAATCCTAGGCATCCTAAGCAACATCAAGACCATTGAATAAATGAGATTTGTAGATGGCCTGAAAAAAAAACCTGTCAACAAGGGCTCAGACTCATAGGATGCCTCCTGCTGGATCTGAGAACAAGGTGAAAATACGAATGACCCCACTTGCCAAACATGATTTAAATACAACCAGTGTCCATACCAAATCCAATGTCTTTCACATTCCATCTCATTTGAAATGCTTCTTTCATAAATGAGCCTTCACAGGCAAACAGAATTCTAATTGTCCCACACAGGCAACTTATTTGGAAATAGCTAATTGTGTAAAAATAATTACTCATATGGGCAACCCTCCAACAACCATAAGGTGAGACAGATCTTCCGATACATCTGTTAGTCTTTAGACTACAGTCTGAATGGTAAAAAAAAAATGGATGTAGCCTTTTGCCAAAGGAAAGCACAATCTGCAATATTTTTAAACCAAAAATTTCTTCTTACCTGTTCACACAGGAGTATAAAGACAAAGAAAAAAAAAAAAAAGAAGTTAATAAAAAGACTGGCTTCATAACAAAAAATAGGTTTTTTAAAATAGGTTTTTTGTTAGGCTTCTAGTTCTGGTTCAGGGACTTTTTAGGTAATGATCGGTAAAATTCACCTCCATGAGTACAAACAGCACCTGAAAGGTCACGTTACTTCAGAAAATTGGCCACAACTACTTTTTTGATGCTTCAGAATTATTTCTTTGTCTCCTAAGAAAATGCTGTTTCTACTTATGTAGGAAAGCCTCCAGGAGATGATTCTACCTTTTAAGAAGGCAAGAACAGCAATACTCCAAGTACCTGTCAGACTGTGTGATAAGCCACAGGCTGCATTTTGCTGATCATGTTAGGCCCCAGAAGAGGCAAATACTTTAACTTTCTAATATGAAATTATGTTCCTGCTGAGAATATGTCCTGGTAGCTGACAGCCATTTCTCCTGGATTTAAAGGAGTCATTCAGCAAAAATCCACCTGTCATATTTCAGCAAGCAGGAGCACTGTCTCGGGTTCTTACAACCTTTTTACATTACCTCCCATGTTATAATTTCATCTGTTTTGTAGTAGGTTGTCATTATGCTTCCAAAATGAAGTCTTCTCCTTGTTGACCAGTGCAGAGAAGTGAGTAGCCAAAATTGGCACTTTTATTATTCAAGCATTCTTTATATCATCTCCCTGTAATGAAGATCAACATTTGCAAGGAGCATTTGCATTGGTTTGAAAACTTTTCTGACAAAGAGTATAATGTGCAATGAGTTTCAAGGAACGTATGAAATGGCAAATGTGAGGACTTCAATACTGGATCTCCAGCAAAATTTATCCTCTTTTGAAAAACAGAACACATTTTCTGTAATGACAAGAAATTCACTAGATAACCATAACTCTGAAGAAACTAAGAGGTACTGCCCCTGGAAGAGCTGAAAAAATATGTAGATGTGGTGCTTAGAGACATCATTAGGTGGTGGACTTGGAAGGGTTAATAATTGGATTTGATGAAATAAGAGGTATTTTCTGGTCTAAAGTTTTTCTAGGTGTTAATAAGATGGGTAATGTCCAGGAACACCTTTGCACATAGAGAGAGGATATATATAATTTTATTAGTCAGAAATCTGAAAGACTTAAAGTGTTAACTAAAATCTGAACATCAGTATGAAATGTATGTCTCCATTAACTGCTACAGTACCTTTCTGTTCTATTTCCTATCTTTTTAAATACAACAGTCTATCAGTGTATCCTCAATCAATTGAAATGGTTATTGAATTTTATCACAACGTTACCTAGCTTTAAATAAGCATTTCAGAACTGCCTTCTTCTTCTGCAGTCTGCAGTATAATTCATACCTCAGGGCAGCTGCTACCAGATCATTCTCAAGCCATAGTAATGGTGATAAAATTTTGACAAAATCTAGTGTGGAGGATGCTTCCTTCATGGTATTTGTGTCACAGTTGTTTTATTAGATGTTCTGAAGAAGTACAAAGAAACCATTCTTCAAATAGATAATATTTGTCTGTGGTGCTCATATGGGAAAATTACAAACTTATGTGTACTTACAGTCAAAATTTCTGAAGCAGCATTAATATTAATGACTTCATTTTTCCTACCACCATTCTTTAGACTCCTTCAAAATGATAAAGAGAATACTAGCCCTTTTAACTTTATTGATAACATCTTAGATACTACTGTCATTGAGGCCAGACTTAACCAAACCTAACACATGATCAGTGCACAAGCCAAATACCATATGTGCAGGACAAGCTAGAGCTTTGGCATTCCTCGCTCTTCCTGAAGTATATCCTACCGCCTGCAATATGCTGTCCTGAAGATAAAGCTCTGTTTGATGTTGTATGAATAGGCTTTGTTGTTGTTCTCTCATCTGCTTAGCTGAAAATTGACTTGAACTTCAGCAGAGTCCCAAATAAGCCACATGACAGCATTCAAGAGGCAGGAGAGATTAAAAGGAGTTGGGCAATCATTGGAACAGACAAGAACACTTTATTCATTCTACAGATGTATTTCTTTTATAGGTCATATCTAAAGATACCAAAAATATCTTCTCCCACACCCTCTCAGGACTTAGGAGGGGAAAGAAGGAGAAAAGTGAAATGACACAGCATACCCTGATCTATACACAGAATCATAGAAATAGATTATTCCTTACACATTTATTTCTTTTCCTAAATCAAAAATTCACCTGCACCTTAGCTTTTCTCTGGGTAATTTTTAGCATACAGTACTCCAATCAGACTTTGAGGTCATCTTATTTTATGAATCAGGTTATCATACCTGCAGTACAGGATTACAGGAAACTGCAGTATTTCCCAAGTCTAAAATGACCTACTGTACAGCTATATTGCTATTGAGAAGTACTACAATTATACACACCTGACCCATACAGGAAGGTTGGAATTCTAATCCTGAAAATTGAAAACATATTTAGGACTATCAGGTTTTGCAGATGCACAAATAATCAAACATAAAATTTTCCTATACTATCACCAAACTTTCTTAAAGTTACTGTGTCTGAATAGATTACACAGCAAGAGTATTCATAGCAGCTGACAGAAACATGAACCGGCACTAAAACCACATACTATTTTGACTGACATTGGAAGAAAACCAGTTAGACCTGCTGGATGTTTTGACATCTCTTGCTAAATCAAAGTGATTTTATGAGTTAATCTTTCATGGCAGCAAAAAATCAGCTAAGAAGAAATTCGATCCAGAATGAGTGGCTAGTAGACTTTGTTAAAGCTATCATGATATTGACTCTGGTCATTGAATAATTCATACATTCCAAATAACAAGGGAATGTACTCAGACTAAAATCTGTTTAAAATAACCAAACTAAAAGAAAACAAACAAGATTTTTAAGGGAATATTTTTAAAGATCATATATTTAATGATCTTTGTTACTAGAGTATTAAGTATGTTTGTGATGCTCATGTTGCACAGAAGTTGAAATGAGTACAGCAATTATTAGAAAGTGAATTGTCTGTTGTCAGTGTCAAAGGCTTGTTTTACTTTCTACTCATGTACATAATGTCCAGGATAATTTAGATATAAACTGCTTTGCTGCTTTTCAGTAAGTATTTCAGTAGTTCCATGAAATTTAATTCCCACTTACTATTACATAAGTGATAGCCTAAAGGGATTTACAAATTCTTAATTTTTCCCTCCTGTGTCAAAAAAACAGCTCCTCTTCATAGACAGACACAGACGGTACCTGCTGGCCAGAGTGGAGGTAGGGAATGTTCTGTTTATCAGAAATGTTGGCTGCTGTTAAAACTACTCCTGCCATTTTGCAACACAAGCTAGCAAGTAAAAGACACAATTTCAAGAAATAAAATCTTTTATCTGAATCTAATTCTTGTGATCTTAAAAATACTTAATTAGATTCCAAAATAAGCCCCTATATGGGAAGCATTTTAACCCTTCTAAAAGCTGGGTGTCTCTACCTACTTGCAGAGCAACTTTAATTTTTCCTGCAGTAGAAAAATCCTCTGCTTTCCAAAAGCAAAATATTTATTTATGTAAATGTTGGGACTTCATATGCAAACTAAAGTCAATATCAAGCCTACTTTTTTCTATTAAAATACACAGGGTACTAAGTAAAGCTGTGTACTTACTTTTAAAGGTGTCAGTCTCCAGAAATGAAACCCAAGATCTGTAGTTATAAAATTATTGTTATGGGGTAGCAGTTTTAATTACTATGTAACTTTAATTACTAAATTACTGCAGTGTGTAATCTGGAGAATGTAATAATGGACCAACTCTAAATAACCACATCAGTGCAAATTCAGGGATGTGACTTCCACTTTTTAAACCAAATTTTCTTATTTTCAAGGCTTTTGAGACTCCACAGATAGTGAAGAAGAAAATCTTAATTTCAACCCAAATATTCCACTGCTGCCTGTTTGTCTGCCATTCAGATACATATAGCAAAACCATTTCCACATCTAACAAAGAACATTTTATTCCTTTTAAATCACCACTGTGTTCCATTAAAACAATTAATGATTTTGGTAATATTTTTGCAGGTTACATTGCATTAGAGACTCTTATGATGATGTCATCTCACTGGACAGATTCTTTTTTTTTATTTCCTTCTTTCAGTTCATTTTCAAATAGCATCTTTAAGATAGAAGAAATGAAGAGGCTGAGAAGACTTGATTGTCAAAACTGCCACTGAAAAAGACGGAAGCGAAGCATTGCTGATTTGCAAGTCACAAAGTTTTTATGCTACTTTTCCTCCACAGTTTCACTGGGAGAAAGATCGAAAATGTAGATTGCTGTCACTCTTCCCTCAGGAAGGAAGAGCACTTCCACTTCATACAATCTCATAGTGAAGATGTGGTTCAGATCCCTGTGGGCAGAGTAGAGATGTGAACTGGTTTTCCCACATCCTCAGTGAATGTTCCAGCCACACAAATACTGGAAAGTGCTGTCATGATTTGCTCTCCCAGTCTGTGAACAAACACTTTTGATTCCAATGTTATTCATGAAAAATAATGGGCATTAAAATACTTCAGAAATGTCAAAAGAAAGTATTCTAGTCTTCCCTAAATTGGTTTTTTTAATTAATTAATTTATTTAGGAAGTAACTAATACATAGAGGATCATTCATCCATTTTCTACATTCAAGGCAGTAAGTCCAGCTGCTCCAAACTATTCTTTCCCAGAGAGTGAAACTCCATCACCCTTATCAGGACATGAGTAGTTTGTTGCTTTTATCCCCCTGGAGTAAGTGCATTCACCCTTATTGCTCATTCTATTCTTATGCTTCAGGGACAAATACATTGATGTTCACCTTAACCTGTTCCTTGAGTCTTCCTGTGATGCAATGTGTTCAAGAAATGTATAGATCACACATGGTTTTTTCTCCACCTTGACAGAGCACTGGGACATCAGTTCCATCAGGCCTTAGAGAACCAGTCCTGCTTTAATTGCCCACTCCTTGGCCCATCAATATCTCCATGCAGCGCTCTGGGGAAGCAACTTCTTCAATCATTCTGCATTTGAAGCCTGTCACTGAAACCCAACTCCTATCACATATTCCAGGGAAAATACTTGTGTGTCCTGTGAGTATAATGCCTCTTTGTCAAATATTATTTAATTTTCCTGGCTGGAAAGGTTTGACATCTGATAAATGCTCTCTACTTGCTTATTGAAACTAAACTTCCGTGTTACTTCATTGTGATAAATTAAAACTACTTTGTATTTAAAACCACTTTGTTAGTTTTAGAAAGAAATCCTAAGAACTGAAAAACAACAGCGATAACATAATTCAAATAATAACTTATTATTGTGAGAGAGTATATTTCACATAACTGTAATTTCACCCCAGTTTTCCAATTCTATAATTAGATTTCCAATTTTCCAAAACACAGACACTCATATTTTGACTGTGTAACCCCCACTTCCAAGTGTGGAGGCTCGTGACAGGGAGTCTTGATGCCACAGCAGTATTTGTCAGGCATCCTCCAAATGCCTCCATCTCTCTTCTGTCACCCTGGTACTCCTACTCTTCCAAGATGCCTCCCTCAGTGCTCCCCTAGGATGATACCACACACAGAACACTGGCTCATGCTTTTCCTCCTCAGCCTGTGCTTCCCCAAATCCTACAGAATGTAAAAATGTAAAGAACATTAACCACCATGTAGGCTCCCTGTTAACTGAAATGTTCCTAGTAATTGTTGCTGCAATCTCTTTTTACACCATCTTAATCCTTCTTCAGTGGACTTGCATATAAAACTAGGAAACAATATTTCATGAAGATATAGTTAACCACCGCATGAAGTTTTATTTCTGATTCAGATTTAAATTCTTGAACTAGTTTGGTGAGTATGGAATACAATAATCAACACTAGAAGATGAGTCTTGGATGTTTTCCAAAATTAATATACACAGGTATGTTTTTTTCATTAATACCTGATCAGTTATTTCAGTTTCAGAACTTAAAGGAAAACATTAGTAAAGGAAAAACTCAGTCACTACACAGAATTTTTCTTTCTTAGCGCTGATGTTAGTAGTGAAAAAATTAAATTCTCCTTCCATAATTCTCCTGTATTTTGAGAGGAAAAAAAACCCACCCAACAAAACAAAATGGAAATTCTCTGACAATAATATACATAATATCACATTAATATAATTATGAAAGATCCAAAATACAATGAATTTGTTTAAACACTCTCTAAAAAATATCAGCACAGAAAAAGTTGGACCTCTGAGCATTATGCAGGCACTTCAAGGTGATGGGTGAGATCAGTATTTGTCTACCTCACTCAGAGTGAGTGAAAAAGGGATGACTTTGCAGTCAGTAACAGTGAAAATCTTTTCTTTGGACTTTAGAGTTTTGCCTTGATAATTTCACCCTCAAAAGAATTTTATCAGGAAAACAGAAAAGCACCGTGTTCTGTGATTAGCTGCAATTATTTTCTGGCAGGAGCATCACGGTGCTGATAAGAACCTGTCATACATCCCACTGCACAAAGCCGTGTGTCAGGGACCTCTCTCGAGGACGAAATCTCAACTCTACCTCCTGTCAGATTCGGCACAGATTCAACTGTAGCCCCAACTACCCCCTTAATGTTTTTTGACATCTTCAAAGATGACAATTAGCGGCTTCTGGCCACGTCAAACAAGCAGCTTCATGGCATATTTCCCTGCCATGATCTCGTAAAGAATGGGTTTGTCTATCCCATTTCCAACAATTACGAACCGAGAGAACCGAAGCCCTTTGGATTCGGGGCAGGGCCGAGGCCGGGCACAGCGCGCTGCAGACCATGGCGCCCGCTGCAAGGGGCACTTTGCTGGCTGCAGGTGCTGCTCCTGCTCCGGCACTGCGTTTCCAGCCCAAATAAATGCCAGAAACTGGGCTCTGCAGAAAAACGGGCCCAGCAGCTCCACGAGGACGTACAAACACTCAACAAAACTTGTGCTCTTCACGCGCCCACACCACGGACACCAGGCCGCCCATGTTTGCTCGAGTGCGTTCTGAATTCGGGTTTTTTCCGCAAGGTCGTTTGTAGGTGGGAAGGGGGTTTTGCCACCCTGCGTCAGACGGGCTCCCAGCCGGCTCTCCTGGGAAGGCCGAGAGCGACCTGGGGTAAAGCACACAACTGCAGGGGAGGTCGCACAGCCCCGGGCGCTGGGTGTGCTCTCCGCATGACTGTTCTACTGAGCGCGGCGGAGCGCCCCGCTCCCAATATGGGATGTCCGGCCGGCAGCGGGTCCAGCGCAGCCCGGGCCGCCGGCAC
>VZTB01014376.1:291333-309056 GCA_013397245.1 Thryothorus ludovicianus
CGTGGGTGGGGGGCGGCCGGGGGCAGCGCCGCGCTCGCTCCCTGCTCCTCCCCGGGACGCGGCGGTCGCCGCTGCCGTGGGGTGCCCGCAGCCCCGCCGAAGGCACCCGGGCCGGGCCGGGCCGGTCCGCCGGGGTTGTGCCGCTTTCCCGGAGCTGTTGGCAGCGGAGCCCCTTTCCTGGCTGGGGAGGGAGCTTCCCGGCCTTCTAGCAGTGTTTCCCAAACTGAGGATCTACAGGCGTAAGGACAGTAGATGATGAATGCCAGAAGAGATTGAATGGTAATCTGGAAAGGCACAGGTCTTTGTGAATTATTTGTGCCTCCCGTCTTTCAGTCATAGTGCAGTAGTTCAGGTAGGAGCACTGGCTGAAGGGATTGGGGTAAAACTGTTGTGATTACTCGTAGTCTTTGAAAAATCTACTTTGTGATCAGTATTAATACCCTTATGCAAGGTTTTTATGCGTGATAGTGAAATGTTTTAAAACCTCCCTGAAATGCCAGCACAGGTTACAGAAAATTCACCCATGCATTCTTTTCGTGTGCCCACAGCTCACCTCCAGAAGAACAAATGAAATGGGAGCTCTTCCTCTTGTAGGCACAAGTTCTTGCCTCTCCTCTGTGTTTGCATATGACAGTTCTGTTAAAGAAACAAGGTCATACTGTCTTCTGGACTCCCAAAATCTCCCCTGGAGCCAGTTCATGGGATTTGGGCACAAACACTGGCCTATCTTGATACTGATCAAAATTCGCTCTTTATTTTGGTCTTGATGAGGCAAAACTTAAGGGAGGATCCCCTTCTTCACTCAAATGTTGGGAGAATGAATGCAGTGTATTAAAAGATTCAAATTCTGGCAAAGGAGTCCAACTTTTAGCAGTACACGTTTCTGTGTTATTTCAGAGCACCTGCAGATTTAGACAGACAAAGATTGGCTTTGTTAACTTTATCTTTTTTAAAGTAAGCAATCTCTGTAGCAACTGATTTTTTTTTTTTATGAGATCCTAAATTAGGAAGAAGTTTTTGTAAGCCTACTTCTTAGCAAAAAAGCATGTTTGTGCTCAAGGGTAAGTTGTGTGTAGCTGGTTAAGTGAACGAGACAACAGCATTTTCATTTACTTCCTATTAGTTGTAAATCATGCGTTACTGAAAACTTTATAATGATTTTTCTAGTCACTCCAAAGTAGCAACATGATATGTCATTTCATTGAGAGAGTTAAAACCAAACAATTCATCACTTCTATGCAACAAGCAGAACTCTACCCATTACCTACTCATCCAATAGTAGGTGGTCCTTACAAGTTACTAATGCTGAGTAGCCAGTAGTACTTCCTATGCTGGGTTCTTTCAGCTTAAGAATTCTAGTTTTGGAGTCTTCTCTACCAACATCTGCCTTTGCTTCTAAAGGCAGACTTGAGAACCTCCTTCTTAAATGCCTTTAATGTTGTTCTGAAATTGTAATACCAGGACATTCTTGATTGCTGAAAGGTCTTGTCTTGCAATTTTATTTTTTTTTCTAATACTTGGTGATGCTGACTGGCAAGTATGTTACCCTGACAAAGTTAAAGTTGACAGTTGTTAAATAGAAGTAAAAAATCAATAAATCATCTGTCATTTCACTGTATGATTTCAATTATGGCTTGAGTATGGAAAAGCAAAGAGCAAAATCCCTTCATCCTTGCTTGTGTGTTTACAGCTTTTTACACAGGAGCCTCTTAGCTCCACAATTCAGTGCTCTCACCTCCATGCTAAGCAGAAACATTATTCTGTATTATTCTGCAATCTTGTATTGTCTTTTTTTTTCCTCTTTTCTTTTTCTACTGTGCTTCTTGTTTTACTAGAGCCCTGTGAAGCTAGTTTCCATTTTGTCTAGATAAGCAAACACTACTAGAGTTGCTGCTGCATGGATTTCAGTGCTTTGTCTGTAGAAGCCAAAGTAGAATCCCATATTAATTTTGTTGGTGGAATGAAAAATCATGTTCATTATCCTGAAAGCTGTATGGTTATTTTGCACAGAGCAGGTAAGTCTAAGAAAGGCCTTGGTATTGTAATGTGATCCTAAGTCACTCTCTTCTGTTAGAAGTGTTGAAAGGAAATAGATGCAGTCTTGAGACACTGAGATGTGTGTTGATGGATTTTATTTGGACTTGATTTTAATAAGATGATTTCTTTGCTAATTCATTTGCCTTGCTGATGTTATCAAGGTTTGTGTTTTAATGGGCAACTGTAACAAGCAAGCCAGTATATTATCTGAGTTCCTTATAACTGCACCATTGTTATAATTTCATTTCATTTTCTGCAATGGTTCCCCTCTTTTTTGAAGATGAGCCAGTAAAAAAGTGACAATATGCTCCAAAATTGCAAGCCAACATGTTTTTTGAAGAAGTTGCATACTTGTCAGAAGTGAAAGAGCAATATTTCTTAACTAGGGAAGCGTTGCAGCAAGTTTTTTGCAGTTACTAGGGAATTAGTAGAATAAAGTTTAGTCATTGTGTCATGTAAAGGGTTTGATTTTTGTTTTTCCTGGTGAAAAGCTGTAATTCTGTAGATTAATCAAAGCTGAACCTTGGTTTATTTTTTAATATCTGTGCTTACTGAATTGCTTCTACTTGTAAGCATGGTGCATGGATTTTATGTGTAGTTCTGTACTGTGCCTCATGGCTCCACACCTATCATAACAAGCATTTACCATCTTTTAAATGATGCAGCTGAAATGGTTTTAAGTTTGCACTGAAGTGCATTTTTTTTCTTTTCTTTAGCAATTTTAGTTCTTTGCTGTGTGACTAGTAGTTACCTTTTTCTATTGTTTGAATATTACTAGTATGACTTGTAGTGGGAATATTTAAAATTTTCCCTCCTTTTTATCTTATTTCCTTCTGTTTCCCTTCCATACTTTTACCCTCTCTGTTGTAAATAAGAAAATAAAGGGAAGCATGTCATTATAAATGCCATGGCCGATTTGGTATTTTGAAATTGTTAGCTGCTTGTTTTTTTTTCTGCTGTAGGTCCTGCAGTAGTATTCTGAGTGATATTTTGAAAGTATTTAATGAAGTTTCACCATTGAGTGTAGGTGATTATCCACACTGAGGGAATGTGTCAACTAAATCAGCTAACCATTAAGAAGTTGTTTCAGGCTACTACTTTCTCATCATAAAGAAAACTTTAAGTGAGTAACTCTGAGATGTAACACGTTCACTTAGGAGTCTCTCTCATTAGAATAAGGCTCATGAGGTTTTTTAGTTTTATTCCTGCTTCCTGTTCAAACAGAATCCTTTAATGTTAATTATTTTACACACCCCAGTAAAATCCAAAAGCTGAAACTGCTCTCAAGTAGTGAGTTATTCACTTATCAGAAATTTCAGGGTGGTTCTAGATGCTTGACACAAGCACTTAGAAAGTACAGAAATTAGGGTTTTTCCTGATGTTTGAATTTCTCTTACTACATGGAGATGGGGAAAAAATGTTTCATTTTAGTGGCTTCCTGTTGGTTCTATTGCTTGGTACCACAGGTAACCCCAAATTTTACAGAGCTGTCCTCTGTGCATCTTTTGGGTACCTGCAGCCATGGGCTGGAGCATATTGTCTGGGCTGCATATATGCATGAATGTTTCATATACTGTGTGTAGGCTGGTGTGTGTCAGGCCTGACAGACAGACCTGTAAAAGCAGATTTAGTGGCTCTTAAGGAACTATGCAAGATCTTCTGAATATCTGCTATGTAGTGTATGTTTGTTTGCTTCTGATTGCTTGTAGTAACCAAATAGGTTTAATTTCTACTGGGATAAAAACCCCTTCCTCTGACACAGAGGCATCCTGTTTTTCTCTCAGTTCTTTATTACCTTTGTAGTCATGCAGAGCTGTAATTATCAAATAAACATTTTTCTCTGGTGCATGACCCTCAGTTTTAGATGGTTTTGTGTGTAGTCTGAAAGATGATTTACAGGACTACTTTTCCCTTGAACTCCTGTAATAAGTACAAGTGGAAAAAATTGGTGAGTATTGGTAAAGGAATTTTATGAAATGTTTTCCTGTGTATTCACTAAAACAGTTCATTTCTCCTAAGATATTTCTGCTAAGGCTGTTGAGGCTTAGAGAATCACACAGAATTGTTGTTTGTCCTGTTACTAGTTACCACACCACAGAAGATGGCAAAAACATTGCTAGGTGGCAGTTTGATTCCTTCAAAGAAATATTTGTTGAAACTTCAAAGAAAAAGAGCTTTTTTAAAGGTTTTTTTTCAGAAAATCAGGGAAAATTTACTGCCTGATGATAGTAAGTAACCCAAGTAGGTTAGTGGTTTAGACATTTCGACAGAAGGGTTGTTCTGCATTTAGTGGTTTCATGGTCTCTTCGTCTCATGTTTTTCATGAAAAACCGTGAGAGCTTAAGTTCTTCCTGGTGTGAAACAGGAAACATTTTGAAATGGTGTCATTTTTCACAGGACAGGAAAAACTTTGTCATTGAACTCTACATGATAAGTTAACAGTTGTTACTCCTTTTTGTTAAATGTAACTGATTTACAGTAGAAAAAACCCTAAGTTTTCAAGATACTAATTTCTGTTTTACCACTTGCATTAATTTTTTGGAAGAGGAAGACATTTTGTAATACTAACTGTTGAATTTTCCAGCAATAGAAACTAAATTTTATTTATTCAAAATGAAAATTGATGCTCATTTATGACATGAACTTTAAGGTATGATTGCCCTTACAGTTTGCACACCACAGTTTTGCAACAAGGCTTTCATTAGAAATCACATAAGATTTACACATTCTGGGGGATTTAATTACTGCCATCATTTAGCTAGCCTGTAAATTTGGAAATCTACTGGCTACAGCATGGGCTTGCACTCACTGAGCAAACAGGTCTCTGTCACCTTCCCTGCTCCTTTGTTGCCTTAGCAGAGAAGATGGTGTTCCTGTTACAGGGTCAGCATAATAAAATTTGTATCTATGCATCAGCTAATTCTAAGTGTTGCTCCTGCATTTGAAAAAGTACCAAAATCAGGAATTTCTGTTGACATATTCATCTCTGTGTTGGTTGTGTTAAGGTACAGCATATAGTCCCAGAATGTCAGGTTTGGGAATGAGGAGAGGAATGAAGTTTCCAGTGGAGTAGATCCAACACCTGGGGGCAGTAATTGCTTAAACTATCACATACATGCTGTTTGTGTGACAGCCATCAGAGATTTATAGCAGATCAGAGACACCAATTATTCCTCAGTGATCCAAGCTGTCCCACAGTAAATGCTGACATATCAGCCAGTTGTACCCTCAGAGTCTGTTTTGTGTAAACAGATGGATAGGAAGTTTACCTGAGAGGTCAGGTGTAGAAATCCACATTTGGTCAAATGAATCTTTGCCATGTAAGTTAAAGGGAAGATCGTTGATACTGAGATAGAGAAAATTAGATTTCTGAGCTTTCTTTTTTAAAAAATATTTTACTCTGAAACAGTTGAGGCAACTCCTAAGAAATGTGAAGCAAATACTAGTCAGACATGAGAAGGAAAATATTAACTCTGATTGCTTGAACTTTGTCCAAGTTAAAGTTCATGTTCTGTATATGGACATGTAAAATTGGAAAACAGAGAAGCCAAAAATACCTAATGTTGTTTGCAAGGAATGGTAAATATGTTTTTAGTAAGACAGATATTCAGTAAGTTTATCTTGTATACAATAAAAATTATGAATGTCATATTATTTGCTGATATTCCCCATGTAATTAAATTTTCTTATCATTGTCACAGCATCCATACATTAGTAGTACAGCTAAACTTCAACTGACAATGTTAATGAGGAAATTTTGTCAGATATTCATAAGAATTTGATTTCAGCTTTAGCCTAGTGAACAGTGTAGGACTGCTTTCTTCTTTTACTGTTAAGCATACTATAGAAGCCAGTTTACTGTTTCCAGTGAGAGACTGAAAATGAGATGGATTTTTTTCATTCTGCAGTGCATTGCCATCAACAAACAAAAAAACCTTCAAAAATCTGTCTAGTCATTGCTATGGCCAGCAGCTGTTCATCTGAAGTTATCCAGCATTGTCATGGACATTTGTTAATTGTGAGGATAGGTTTCCTTTTTACAATGAACAATATTTATTAGTTTTATTAAGGTAGTGTTAATACTGTGCAAATATTAACAAGTTGTTTTGTTTTTGCCTTTTGTTGTGAGTCAATATATTGAGGTTATTTGCTTTCTACCAGAGCCATCAAAGTTCTGGTAGAGGAGAAAATAGGAAGGCACTGTGTTGTTAAATGAAGGTATTGAAAAGAGAGTTGATTGAATCTGGTTTTCTACATTACTAAATTATAACAATATGTCGAAGACTTCAAACCCTTTAATACTTGGGGCCAGGTTTTGGTGGTTTGGGGCATTTTTGGGGGGTTGTTTTTTGTTAGTCTTTTTGTTTTTTCAGTTTTTGTTGTTGTTGTGGTTTTTCCAATTAGAGCTACCTTTAACTGAGAAAATTGTAGTTTCCCTGAAGGAAATAATGGCATTTCTAATTACCCTTTTTTTTGAGTGTTTTGTTGTTGTTGTTTGTTTGTAGTTTGAATTGTTTTGTTTTGGTAGGGTATTTCTTGGTTTGGGTTTTTTTGTTTGTTTGTTGGTTTCTTTTGGGGTTTTTTTTTAGATTTTTATTATTATTATTATTATTATTTAATTTCCTTTTTTGGAGGAAGTTGTTGCTTAAGATCTAAACCTGCATTACATGTACCTTAAATGCACAGTGTCAGTTAACTTTTGATATGCAAGGTCTTGTTTAGTGATGGATGAAATGTTCTGTATTTAGTTTTGAGACTGAGATGACTGTACTGTTTTTCCAAAGAGCACCAGTGGACTTATGGAAAATAGTAATTACAAATCTCTTCTTGTGGGTGCAGATAGTACTTTCATAACTCTGTGTGACAACTATTGTGTTGCTTGATAAAACAGAATTATTCAAATCAGTTGTTTAGAGTTTCATCCCATTCCAAAATGAAAAATACTGCCTTTAGCAGAACTGAGCTCTACTTCTTTTATATCACAGTATCACAGAAGATTGTGTTTTCTTAAAATACCAGTTGACATGATTTGTTCTGTCAGAAGTTGAAGAAAAACTTCCTAGTTAATTTTTTGGGGCATTTTTAGAAGCATACCTTAAATGACAGTTATATTTAACAGTCTACAAGTAAATACCTTTTTAAAATAAAATGAATCTTTTAAAAAATGGGATGGAAGAAAGCTGGATTTTTTTTCTTAATAACAGACTACCTGGAGAGAAGAATTATGGTGTAGGTTTTTCGCACCAAGAACGGCAAACCGGATCTTCTCATGCTATTCTGGGAACCTCTGATAAGGACCTGTAAATAAATAAAGAACAAGGGGGAGTTCTTATTAATTTCGTATGATTCTTCTCTATTAAAAATATTTTCAGTTGTTGAAAGTTAGAGCTAACATTTGGTCTCTATTGCTGTTACCCACAATTAAAATTATCATGTAATTAGGATAATTTAAAAATAACTTCTACATGCCTGACCTGTTCTCTCTGTGACAGTATTCAGCAACTGCTGATTAGTCTGTGGTTGAGTTCAGGGTTATGACTTGGCGATTCTGTGGGCAGTATTAATGTGGGTGGAAATTACTCTAGAAGGATTCATCTGTTCTAGGTAAGTAGTATTGGATTTTTGTTACTGTAAAGTCTGTGTTGCGAAAAAAAGTCGATCACTCATTTGTTCAGTGACAGAATTCTAGGAAGCAGTGAGCTTTGACTTTTTGTTTTTAAAGAAATAGTTAATCTTCAAGATGAAGAGTAGGTTATTTATTTTTTTTTTCTAGGTAATTCTGAATAAAATAGAACAAGCATTAATTTTAAAATAACACGAGTGTAGTGGTTTGAAAGGTGTATGGAACTCCTGTTAGAGCTGGTTTTGCTGGTCACACTTTTCAGCTGGACAGTGGCTGGCATATCTGGCTCCTTTATGGAGATTTTAGGCCTATGAAGATCTTTGAAGGTTCAACACTCCAAAGAGGTTTTCAGTTGCATGAAAGGTAATCTCTAAGTGTAGAGCAGAAGTGTTTAGTGCCTTCAACTTTATGTTATGGTATGGTTAGGAGTATGAAAAGTTTAATACACAAAATCAAATACTAACATTAAGATGGGATAAAAGATTTAAGGCTTTTTTGTTGTTGTTTTTCTATTAGCCTACCAGAAACTGCTATTTAATTTACAGTGTTAGTCTTTCTTAGGGCAGAAATAGAAGACCCCATGTATCTTATTTCTCTAGTAACTACTAGTTTTGTCATGAAAGCTTCCTGTGTATTTTACTGCCTGTTTGGTTACACAAGCAAAAATTTATGGATTCATAAATAAGTGTTTAACTCTAGAGTATAGAGTTAATGTCACATTTGCACGTGGATTATAATGTATTGCTTGAAAAATTAGTACTGAGTCAATTATAATATACCGATTGAAAAAAATTAATACATAACTTTCTGTGTTCTGGATATCAGTTTGAAATTGAATGCTACAAGACTTGTAGTCACTATCTCAAAATCTCAACAGATAGGAAGGAATGTTTCCATTTTCAACTCAGTATTGTAGCGTGATTCTGGATTTAAAGTTCCTATATCTGGTATGCCTGTTTGTGTCTTCTCAAAGCTCACTATATTCAAGTATGGGGGAGGAAAACCCACAGCAAGACAATGCACTGCCATGCTACTTGCTCAAAGTAAATTAGATGCCAGACCCTTTGAAAGGCCCTGCACAATGGTGTCAGTGCCTTAACATGACCCATTATCTGCAGTTGTTGGAGCTTGTATCCATGAAAGGGCAGAGAAATGGGCATCTTACCAAAATCAGTATTGACAGTGGGTCAACAGCAGATGCTTAGGCAGGAGTAAGTGAAAAATGCTACTGGAGTATCACTGTATGCTTGCTTGCCATTCTGTCCTTTAGTGATTCTATGGTCCAGGAGCTCCTGAGTTAGAAATCTCATCTTTGAATATAGAGTTTGTAGTGGATTTTCTTCCTGTAGTTTGCCCAGCTGCATGAACTTCATGAACTTTAAGCTTAGTTACACATTTTATGAGGAAATAACTTTTTTTTTCTTTTAAGCAGCTCTTTCTTAGCACGTTCTTTCCTTGTTATAGGCGGCTCAAAGTTCATATTTTTGGAACAGCCTGCAGTTGCTCCATATCTACCTTCTCTCTGTCAGTTGTCATCTTGTGGAAGTTTGTCCTCTCTTTGCTTCATCTGCCTCCTTCCTTCCCCTGTTTCAGTATGCTCCTCATAAAAAAGCAGGACTGTATCTGTCCCATGTAGACAACTTCTGTATTTCTGTACTGGTAAATGAAAATAAACCAGAAGTGCTCACAGAATTTACTTAATATAGGATGTATGACAGAATAATTTTGTGATGAATTCTTCACTTTTGTTCTGCATCTCTCTCCTCGTGGCCTGTTAATTAATAATTCAATTTTATTTTCTTGTCAGCTCAGAGCCAAGAAGCTGTCACTGTCACAGGCAGCTCGGTTGTAACCCAAAGTTCATGTCCCAGTGTGCTGGTAGTCAGCTCTGGATCTATTGCTTTATGTCTCAATTTAAGACTCCTTATCTGTGGATGTTTTTAACCCTCATCTGACTTCCAGGGAGAGGTGTAAATCTATGCCTTGTTCAGAGGGAAATCAGAGCAGCTGCTAGGAGAGAAGGATTCAGTGAATGCATCACTCATTACTTTGCTGTTACTAAGGGTAGGCTACTTAAGAACATCTGGTCTTTGCATATTTCTTCTTTTCCATCTGTCTTATTTCTTAAGTTTTAAGGAAAACGGATATTTGGAAATAGAGTAATTCAAGATAGACCAGATGAAGTACTGAAATAAAAGAGCAGTAATAAACTTTGGATTTTGTATTTGTGGTATTTTCCTTCAGTAAGTGTTCATTCATTTACTTTTTACCTTTCTGATTGGCCATGTATTCAAACAAATCTTTAGCAACTGCAAGTCATTGAAGCGTTTCATAGTTGTCTGGCTGGAGAATCCATAAGATTCAGAATTTTGTGTTGGAGAAACTACAACACTTTGCAACACTTTGTTGCACTAGAATTAATTTGCTATTAAGAATCACTTCAAACTGCTAGTGCTTTGATTGTTAGGAGTTCTGTTTGTTTTGCCTCCTGTGCTGATAGGCCACTGTTGATGCCATTTTCTGCTCTCTTTTGTCAGTAGAATTTACTCTGTTCTGCATGTTTGTTTCTACAGAAGGCTCTCCTGAAAGCTCTGGAAAAGTGTCCTACAGGTTTTAGCAGAAACCCCTGTGGGGACTTGCCTGTAACTTGGGTGTTTGCTCTGCTCTGGCGGTCAGCTGGTGGCCTTGCTGGTACCATTTCTTATAAAGCATACCTCTCCAAACTTGGATCATTAGGAAAATAATGAGGAATGCCATTCTGTATGATACCTTTTTTTTTTTTTTTTTTGTCCAGTGTAATAACTTTCTCATATATGCTTGTTGAATAGCAAGTAGAATACATAATTTCTTGCACAGCTTCCCCATTTTGATAGCATTAAATTTTGGCCGCTCTCTTCCATCTAAACTGCCATCTCAGACAAGGGAGTATAAACACCTAATTTTAAACATGACTCACTTTGATGATTGTACAAGGGTGCTAGATGCTTATTTCTGAAAATTGCTATGACATCCCTAAACCAAACCCAAGTAGGGAGTAACCTGGATGGTTGGTTTAAATCTTTTAAGTATACGTCTATGCTTGTCCATCAGGGCCAGTATGTCTGTAAGAGGAGGACAAATGAGGTGAGGATTGTTGCTGCTTTGCACAGGAGGGAAAAATACAAAGGTTTTCACTGGAAAAAAATCCTTGATTGACTGCTAATTAAAACAAAGTACATCAAAATAATTGCTATAAGTGTGTTAGAAAATTTCTTACTATGTGAGGACAGGTCATACTGTAAGCTACTTTCAGGCTTTAACAGATGTTAATTGTTAGCTTATGGCTGATATACTTTTAAAGTGTTTCCTTCTCATATGAAGATGCTACAAGATGGAACCATGTTGTGAAAAAAATGTTGTTTGTCCGAGTTAAAGCTTAAAATATAGCTATGTTCTTGAAAAGTTATTTTTAGCTGTATTAGCTTGTAAGTTCAAAATCAGTACATATATTTTATTCTGCAGATTGACATATATTTTAGATATGGGCACACATTTGTGATTAAGAAGCACAAAAGAGATTAGTCTTTCTTAGGGCAGAAATATCGTTTTGGTAAGGTACACCAAGGGTTTGCATGCTGTATAGGAATTGGGGCTAGCCATGACTAGCATTTATCTTGTTTTTGTTTAGCAGTACATTATGTAAAGCAGACAGGAGAAGTGGATACTTATGAGCAAAGAAGGAAAATCATCATGTTTAATTACTTTGAAGTGCCAGAACTTAACCTGCAAGATTTCTTTTCAGTGAGGTGAGGACGATGGAAATAAATCTGTCCCTAGAGATTAGCAGAGGAGTTTGAGATTTCTTATCATAGGGTGTGATATCCCTAGAAGATAATTTACTGGGCCTGGCTAGATTAGACAGCAATCAGTGAGAGTTTGAATTCCTTTTTCTTTTTCAGTATGCTGAAAGAAATTTATAGTGTGAGTTTAACTTTCATGGCTTTTTCATGTAATGTCATCTACAGTATTTGCCATGGTTGTGAATGTTAGTAGAAACCTTTAAATCTTTCATTTCTAAAATGTTTGTCATGTTAATGCTCATGCCCAGAAACCTGAAAGCAAAACTTCCCAGGGATTTCAATTTCACAGAACAAACTGAACAAAATCTGTATACTGATATTTCTAGTTTCTCAAGTACCCAACAGCCCCTTCCAGCCCCAAAACTTGGAGTTTTGTGTTCATGACTAGAGAAAGGAGAACTTGTTTTTGTTATGTGCAGGTAAAATAATCTCTTGGTGTGCATTATGTTATGTTTTAACTGGATGGGGATTTTTCCATGAAGATAATGAGAGACTTCGTATCTGATGTGCAATTTTTTTGTTTTGTTTTGTTTAGTGGGAGACTTTGATAAGATCTGGCGTGAGCACTGTGAGGATGAGGAAACTCTGTGTGAATATGCTGTGGCAATGAAAAACCTTGCAGATAATCACTGGGCAAAAACTTGTGAAGGGGAAGGCCGAATTGAATGGTGTTGCAGGTAAATAATGGATTTGAAACACACAATTGCACGCTTTTTACTTGCAATTATTTATAATACAAAACTTAATTGCTTTTTACTTTTTGCCAGTATTTAACATTTGTCCTATAGCATATTAATTTATTGCTTTCTGAAAGAAATACCATTTTAGTGTTCCAGCTTAGCTTATGAAGTGTTTTGTTATGAGGTGATCCTTTTTTGAAGTATTATCAAGAAAAATTTTTTTTTCTCAAATACTGAAGCTGTTTGCAAATAAACCTATGAAGTAATTTTCCATGCTTTTGAACCTAAGCTGAATAAATGCAATGAGTGTAACTCAGGATTTATTTTCAGGGGTTTGATTTGATTTGTACATATAATAGTGTTTGATCTCTAAATGCAGCTCTCTGGTGCTTAATTTTCAATTCTTAGTCTCCTGTGACAGACTTTATCCCTATGAAATTTGTTTTAAATATATTTAAAACTCTGAAATTCCTATTAGTCATAAACATCTGATTTTTGTTGGGCTATCTGAACTGTAAAGTCATGAAATGAGGAGCTAAACTATTTCAGTCCCTGAGGAAAATAAATAGTAAAAAGAGGAGAAATGTTGGGTATTCAGAATTCCTGCATACGGTTGACATCCAGGACATACTATGGAATCTGTACAGCAGAATAAAACAAAATCCTCTTGAGATTTAAATGGGAAGGGAGTGTATCAATGGTCTTGCCATTGGGAAGGGAATAACTTCAGAAAACCAAAGAGTAATCTTGTGTGCCAGTTTGTAGGTCCTGCAGGTGAGTGTTGCAAAGTGCTGAGCAAAGAACAGTAGATATTGTTAAATTTAAATTCTCTTGAGCCTGTAAAACAAAAAAGAGAAGAGGGAATTGACTGTGAAACAGTTGATCTTGGTGGCAGCTTGATAAGCTGTTCTGTGGCTTCTGGAAATGGAGCAAGTAATAATAAGCTGGGTTTTTTTTTCCCTAGCATAAACTCCTAAATATTTGAAAACCATTCCTTTACTCACTTATGTTTTATTCTTTAGCTTAGGAAAAAAACCCTTCATAGTTAAATGTTTCTTTATAGATGCCTTTCTGAACATGCTTTGTGTATCTATATCCCGATTACGTGAGAGGTGTCTCAGTTATAAAGAACTGAGCACAAAAATGGATGGGGCATTTCAATGGCTTTGTCAGGGATAAATAAAATAGATTTTATTGAGGCTGTAGTAGATTTTAGTTTCTGCTATTGACCTTGTTCGGTGAGGGATTCATATTTTGTTGGGTTTTGGGTCTTGTTTGGCTTTTTTGTTGGTTTTGTTCTTTTGTTTGTGTGATTGTTTTGTTTTTTGGTAATTGGCATGGCACTGACTTTCACTCCCTTGTGATCCCCACTGCCTGTTTCTGTGTTGCAGACTTCCTGGGTTACTCGTTTACTTGTATTGGTGCTATTCTTTACTTCTGTGGAAATGCTGATATTTGCACTTCTCTTTACTACATTACACTCCCTTGAATTCTGTTGAATTCTAATTCTGCAATTTCTTGCAGCATCTTTCTCCCACCCTACCCTGGTTTGGCATCATCTTCAGATCACTTATAAGGAACTGAAACTGACTGTTCCACAGTTCAGGTATCTCTGAAAAAAATAGTTGTAGTGGACTCAGGGCAGATTCCATGGAACACTGCTTGATATTTTCTTCCTATTTGATTGTCAACTAATATGTGAAACATTTTCCATAGATCTGTGTGTTCTTACTTAAATTTCAGCTAAGCAGTAATTCCTTAGCTTGTGACAAGTTTGTCTGTTACCCTGTAGGACAGGATAATGTTTCTTGTGGACAGTGATGACTTGTATACAGGAGGTTTTAGGCTCCCACTGGGTTTCTGTTATACGTCGCTTACAAAGTAAACATTGAAGTAAATGTCCAGTTTGGGCTTTGCAGCCTGAGCTCATATTAGGAAGAGAATCCACCCACTAAGAGACACTGAAATGCCCTGTCTTGGTATAAAGTTTCAGATAAAGAAAACAGCTTCCTCAGTTTGCAAAATCAAGGGATCAGGAGTTTTTACGTAAGTAGAAAAGAGAGGGTACTTTTCACTTCTCAGGTTATACTGAGGCCTGGATTGCTAAATACCAGAACATATCAGATTGACTTTATGTTCTGCAATTTTTTGTTCCTTCTCACAAGGCCAAGAGGTGTGCCAGACAGGGTTTTTTTATTTTTTTTATTGTTGTTACTCCTCCTTGTGCCTGGGTGCAGAATTGCGTGCTGGAGAACTATCATGAGACTTGAGTGAAAGCTTTTGCTCAGTGCTTATTACTGTGTTACCATGACAGCAGGAAGGTAGCTGTTTCCTATTAGATGAATTTTAATTTGTGAGTGGTGTGCTGAAAATAGTTTGGAACCACCAGTGTATCCCTTCTGAAGAGAGGAGAGACTTGAGTTTTGTTTTAATTTGAAGGAAGATCTTTCCAGCGGTCTGAAACTGAGACATGTTTTTTCCATTAGTTAAAAGAAAAAAAAAACACAAAAGACTTTGTGGGTTTTTGTTCTTTCCTTCATTTTCATTGTATTCTCCTGAGATCTGATAAAATAAATCAAATCACATAGCATAGCTGCTAGAGAAGCTATGTGTATTTCTCAGGATCAAGAATAACAATTTTGTTTTTCTTTCAGAAGTCTTTCTAGCTATTTAGTTGAAGACCCTGGAAAAATTCTGATATTAATACTTAAACCAGATGACATAAAACTTACTGTTTTACTTCTTCATTAGTGTTGATTTAAAGAACATGTATCCAGACTCTAGAAACTGTAAGAGATGGAAAGCAGTACATGATAGACTGTGCTGGTGGTCATATGCTGAGTTGTACAGGGCCAATTTATTGTTTTAGGGAAACCTTACAGAACTGTTAACTGGGGAGAGGGATGGGAAAAGAGGGATTAAAACATTATCAGCTTTCAGATCCAGGTTTATGAGCCCCTGAGAGGTGGTATAAAAAGCCTGGACAAAACTCAATTAATTGTTTTTTCCTTCCTTCCTTTATATGTATTTAGAAAATTGAATGTGGGTAGCAAGTGGTATTTGCAAATTAACACTTCTTTTTCTCTTTCATTTATATTACAACACAAAACTTAAAACAAGTTAAGATAATGTTTACCCTGAATAATTGTTGTAGCTCTTTAGTTTTTGCTGGCATAGATAGTCTGGTGAACCTTTGTATGGACAATGAATGCCAGCCTGTTCTGGTTCTAGTTAGAACAGAATAAGCCAGACCAGCAGGTTTGCTTCTTTCTGTTGCTTTTACCTCAGTGTTAAAACTTGTGTTGACTTGACTGTTTGGTTTTTTTTTTAAAAGAGCAAAAAAGAAAATCTGCTCTTCTAATTATCATGACAAAACACTATCTAGACCTGCATTTTTTTTAAAAGTCTTTTGACTGTTTAATGAGCAAAGAAATACAGTTCTGATGAAATTGTTGACAGATGAGTACAGAACTGTTTGGAAACATTTGTGGAGAATAGATGTGAGAAGCTTATCTTAAAAATTTGATTTACTGAGAAGGATTCTGTCAGAATTTGTCCCTGTATCCATAACTAATCAATAGTTTTATTAGCAGTCTGCTAGAGTAAAGCGTATTTATTAAATTTGGAAATAAGACCAAAGGGGGAGGAACTATCACTCTGAGAATTAAAGTTAATACAGTTAAAAACTATACTAAACATTGTCTACTATATTAAATATCAGCTATTCAGATAAAGGCCAGGGAATAATTGATTGTGTCAGTCTTTCAAAAAACTATATGGATCCTGAAGCAGGCCGTAAACTGCATATGAAGTCATGGGATGCTTTTGCAGTAGAGGCAAATATCGTACTTGAGTATGTTAATGAGATTGTCCACAAGATATGTAAAGTGCTACTCTGACTTTATTTAGCATTGCTCTTAGCCAAAATATCACCTTGGCCACTGCATTTAAAAAATAACAAACAGCAGTTCAATTCCAAGAAAGATAAATTATCAAAAGCCTTCTATTTTTTCCACAAAGGCCTTGGTGTTCTTTTCTAGAAACTGGAGCTGTCTAAGTCAAAAGAAGAGAAGGCTAAGTAATCTGTTAGAGGATCTTTGAGAATAACAGGTCTCTGCTGGAACTGGAAAGCTGATCCTGTTTAATTGGAAGAATGAATGAGTGTTTGCAAGTCCCTTCAGCACTGTTTTGCAGGTTTTTTTGATGAATGCAATTAGTCGAGCAATTCACTGCAAGGAGAATGGAACTGAGGATGGTGGCAGAAACAGCAGGAGGGGAGCCTTTTAAAATGGGAAGGGGCAATGTTCACATTTATATGACGGTCTTAATTTTTTGCTGTTAAGCACATTGTTTGCTGATGATATTAAATTGTGAGCAGATGTTGACTCCCTTGAAAGCAGACAGGCTCTCCAGAGAATCCTCAACAAATTAGAGGGCTGGACAATCACCAACCATATGAATTTTAAAGACTGCAAGTGCCAGATTCTGCACCTGGGATGGGGCAACCCTGCATGTATGGATGGACTGGGGAATGAGATACCAGAAAGCAGTGCCATGGAAAAGGGACCTGGGGGTCCTGGTCGATGGCCAGTTGAACATGAGCCAGCAGTGCCCCGGCAGCCAGGAGGGCCAACCCTGTCCTGGGGGGCACCAGGCACAGCATCACCAGCCAGGCAAGGGAAGGGATTGTCCTGCTCTGCTCTGAGCTGGGGCAGCCTCATCTCGAGTGCTGGGGGCAGGTCTGGGTGCCACAGTGTAAGAAAGACACAAAGATATGAGAGACTGTCCAAAGAAGGGCACAGGGATGGTGAAGGGCCTTGAGAGAAAGTCTTCTGAGGAGTTGCTGAGGTCATTTGATCTGTTCAGCCTGGAGAAGAGGAGACTGAGGGGAGACCCCACGGCAGTTACAGCTTGCTTTTGAGGGAAAGGGGAAAGGCAGACACGTATCTCTGTGGTGACCAGTGACAGGACCCAAGGGAATGACCTAAAGTTGTGTCAGGGGAGGTTTAGGTTGGATGTTAGAAAAAGATTCTCCACCCAGTGAGTGGTTGGGCACTGGAACACACTCCTCAGGGAAGTGTCACACCACTAAATCTGACAGGCTTCAACAAGTGTTTGAACAATACTTTTGCATGTGGTGTGACTTTTGGGGCTGTTCTCTGCAGGTCCAGGAATTAGACTTCAGTGACCTTGATGGATTCCTTCCAACTCAGGATGTTCTATGATTCTAGGACTGCTTTGTTCTGACAAGAGCATTTGTTTGTTGAACACTAGAGCTAATTAAAGCAATGATCATATGATAACTGCTGACTATTTTTCAAGTTCTTTGAATCTCCTGGCAATAAAAGATACTGCCTCCCAAATGGCATGGGGTTGCCATAGCCCAAGAGAAACAGATTACAGATCTAGTTGTGTTTCTCAAAAGGAAAATATCGCAAACCCCTAGAATTGAGACCAAATATCAGAGTGGAAAAATGTATTATATACATTTATATATGCATATGTAAATGTAAATAATACGTTTATATATATAATATATATATT
>VZTB01014377.1:21230-37942 GCA_013397245.1 Thryothorus ludovicianus
GTCCCCTCTCCGGGACACTTTGTCCCCCTTGCAGGGCGTTTTGTCCCCTCTCCAGGACGTTTTCTTCCCCGTCTCGGACGCGAGGCGAGGCCTAGGGAGGCTCCCCCATATATAAAAAACCCCGAGGCCTCCAAGAGTCGTTTTCCTTCCGTTCCACGCACTCCCGTAATTCCCTCCCGCGCAGTGGAGCCTTATGGAATTAAATAAAATAAAACCAAACCAAATCCTTGGTATGTCTTTATCCCCCCCCTCAAGCCCCCCAAACCCCCGGAGGTGTCTTTTAACCCCTCCCTTTTCCCCNGCTCTCTTAATTCCCATTATTCCCACAGTTTCTCTCCTGTTCCCTCAGCTGCTCCATTTTCCTGCTCTCTTAACTCCCATTATTCCCACAGTTTCTCCCTTCTGTGGCTCCTCTTTTGTCCCGGCCCACTCAGGTCTCAGTGACCCTCCTGGGTTTTGTTTGTTGATTTTCTGTCATTCTCCTTTCTCTAACCACCTGCTTTATGGACCTTCCCTGCTTCAGATTCCTGGGATTCCTGCAAACCATTGGCAGTGCCCCCCATGGAAATTATTCAGCCCTTTGATTTTGTAGCCCTGGCTACATTTTTATTTAATAACCAAGTGCTGGAGCCTCACTCAAGTGCCTTTTCCCCTTACATAGGTGTGGGGCTCCAAATGATTTCCTTCTCTCTCAGCACTGAGGTTTGGCAGGTAAAACAAAATTTGGGAAGTAACTATTTATCAAAATGGGTTTGAATTCGAAATTTGGCATTTCTAATTAGAAACTAGAAATCCTCTCTGTGCAAAGCCTGAGGAGAGGGTTGCAGTTCCAGCAAGGATAACTGGGCTCTGATGGAAATCCAGGTGATGCCCACCTACCTGCAGTGTTGGATTTCTTGCTTTTAAAGCAAATCCCAAATTTCCTTTCCAGGCAGTGTGAAAACCTGGACCAAGACATGGGAGCCAAAAATGGATTACACAGATCAGCATCTTCAGAGTCCACAGACTCAGGTGAGGCTTCCCCAATTAACAAATAATGGTTAGGAATTGGAAAGCAATGCACTTCTACATGGCACCCAGAGTTTGGAGGGAGAACTCTCCCTGCCTGCAGCCCCCTCTCATTCCCTTGCTCCTGGAAGGAGGGAGGCAGGTGGAAAATCCCTCAGGAAGCCTCTGCAGCTCATGGTTTGGGCTGTGGGTGGTTTTATTGGTTCTTTTTATTTATTTATTTTTTAATTTTTATTATCCTGGAGGCTGAGCAGTGTGGAGGGGCAAGAAGTCCTCACTGTGTTTTCTCTCTTTAGACCCAAACTGTGCCAAACTGGCTCTGTCCTGTGCTCTCCTGTCCCCAAGAGCTGGTTGATGATCTGAAACCCCTCAGTTCTGGTACTTCCTGGGAGGGTTTCCTGTTTTTCACACAAGATGTTTTCTCTGTGAAAATGAAATAAGTTCTTACCCCATAACTTGCAGACTCCCTCTGGTGCTTCATTGCTCCAGCTTGGGGAAATCACTGTTTCCACCTGGATTTATACCCCATTTTGAGAGCACTTTCAGCCTAAAAAAGAACTTTATGAAGTGCTGAAACACAAGTACAGCTCACAAGCCACAGAGCAACCAGCCTTGCTCAATCCTCCCTTTCTGTGGCTCCTCAGGAATCTGTGTTGGAGTCACTTTGGATGTGCCTGTGCTGCAAAGTTGTGCTTGGTTTGTGCTTCTGAAATTGCTTCCTTTAAATTCCATGATATTCAGAAGGGTCTTTTGAATGCCTTTTTTTTTTTTTTTTTTTTAATGAGCCCAAAATTCCTTTGTAGGAAGAGGTGTAACTGAAAACATGGCTAAAGAAAAAAAGAAACAAGAAAAAAAACTAAACTACCCTAAATATTAAATTATTTATTAAAGTGTGTATGAGAGGATAAACAGAGTATTCCTCTCTGTTCCATGTGACAGCCCTGGCAGAGCTTTGGGGTTGTTTTATTTTTTAAATTATCCCTGTTTTCCCCCAAGCCCTGGCACAGCCAAACCCCACAGTGGGGAGTGCCTGTAACTCTTGTTTATTCTGCACTGAGGTGAGGCTGCAGGTGGGACTTTGCACGTGAATTTCCTGTGGAATTGTGTGGCAGTGTGTGTGCTGATCCCTGGGTATAACTCACTGGGAGTTCTGTGTCTCCTGTGCAGGTTTGGCTTTGGATTCTCCCGTCCCTGCCACCTCCCAGGACACCATGGAGGACACGTGAGTTCCCTGTTTTATAAACCTGGCTCCTGGCTTCGTTAACACGTGGGCTAACGAGGCCTGGGCAGGGTTTTCCTCTGCTGGCACTGTGCTCTGGGGCTCCCCTGCTGCACCTCTCCATGTGGAATTCCACAGCTGGAATGCTGGGATTGGCCCTGGCCCTGCCCAGGGCTCCTCTGAGCAGGGGGTTGTGCCAGCACGTGGCTCTGGCACCTCCCTGCAGGCTGGCTCTTTCTAAATTGCATTTTTTTAACATTTAACTTAAATCTGTGCCTTGAGAACCACAGAATCTTTTTTATTTGGGAAAGGCCTCCCAGACCTTGAAGCCCAACCTTTGGTCTTTTGCTTTTAGGTTTGAGAAAGCAATCCAATCCAGCAGGCTGAAGTAAGTGTAATTCTATTTTAAATTCTTCCTCAGCATCTCTTTTAGCTTATGGAATTGGGGGGTGATATGTGTTCATGTCACTGCCTTTTAAAGCAAAATGTTGAAATAAATTTTTGTTCTTTTTCATTGTAGCCTTCGAATACCTTTCAGAAGAATCCATTCCCTGCCAGTAAGTGAGAGTGGGATTAATGTTTTATACATGTTAAAGGGTTTAGCATGGTTTTAGTTGAATAAATTCTGTTGAATGCTTGTTAATTTTCTGGCTTCAACAGCAGCTGCTGGGGTGCTTAGTGTCAAAATTGCAGTTTGGAGATTCCCAATCTCACTGAATTTAGTGTGAAATTCCTGTGATGTGGCTCCATCACTGGTGCTCATTTGGTCCCTGTACCAAGGTGTCAGCAGAGAGTTCCTGCACAGGGTGTGCAAAATCTGCAGGCAGAGACTTTCCAGTCTTTATTAACCCCTTGAGTGCTTGAAATGTGTTTGTGCAAGGGCTGATGCACAGCCCTGACCTGTCCCTTCTGTGCTGCAGCAAAGCCTGCTGGGCTGCAGCCCTGCTCTGAAGAGAAACCACTCTGACTCTCTGGACACTGATGCCTTCCAGCCTTTGGAACAGGATGAAAATAAGGAAAATGTAAGTGCTGGCTCCCTGTGATGATCTGGTGAGAGAGGAGGGGAGGGACAGCTGGACTGGCACAGGGAATGTGATGGGAAAGGCTTCAGTTACTCCTGCCAGGCTCTTCTCAGGCACAACCACCTTCAGCTCAGTTTTTCTGAAGAGAGCTTGCAGCTCTGATTAGAGTGGCTGCAAGCTTTTGGGAGGTCAATAAAAACTGGGAAGACTTTGCCCAGTTCTGCCTTTGTGCCAGTGGCCCTGACTCCTTTCTGGCTGTGGCAGAGAGAAATCTGCTCCCTCTGCTTGCTCTGGGCAAGAGCTGCCTCCAGGAGGGGTTTGGGGAGGTCACCCCCCAACTGCTGCCATGGGGAGCTCTGGTTCTTTTTGGATTCAGTGTCCTGGGTCTGCCTGGCTGCTGGGAATCCTCTGAGGGATGAGGTGTCAGGATCCAAGAATGATTTATTCTGCAGAGAATTGACTGGCAGGAATAAAGAAGCCCTGAAGCCTGTAGGTGATGCCAAGAACATAAATGCTGGATTGTGTAAGATGAAACACTCCTGTAACATCTTTAATTTGAAAACATTCACCTTCAGACTGTTGGCAGCAGGGAGCTTAAATCCAAAATGTCAGGCAGTTTTAAAAAATGGAAAAGATAAAAGGATCCAAGCAACTCAACACAGTTTGTAATTTTTTGGTAAAATGTTAATTTTGCTGGTTTTTATTTCAGGAATCATTTCAGTTTAAGAAGCCAACCAAACCAGCTTCTCGTGGCTTCCGTGATGGAAGGGGTGTTCCTGGAGCAAGGCAGAATTCACCTCCAGCTCAGGTAGTTGGTGCTTTTCAGCTAATTCTCACCTAATCCTCTGGGATCAGAGTAACTGCATCAGGCTTCTAGACTGGTGATGCCAGTCAGGTGCCAAATAGAAGTATTTATCTGCCAGATAAGAAAGTTCTTCTCACCTTTGGCTCATGAGAAATTTCAAGCAGTTTTTTGGGAAAGATGAGTTAGCACAGAGCAGGGGTTCTGCTCAGTAGCTGGAGGGAGTCTGCACATTGATGTGGGGTTGAAATGATCAGTAAAGCTGACACTGAATTTTCAGGCAGATGCAGTTGGAACAACAAACCCAACTGTGTAAATGCAGCTGCATTTTGTGTCCAGATGTGACATCCAGGGAGAACATTTACCTTATTCATGATTTAGAAAAAGCAACTGAAAAAAATCATTGCACAGAAGAGAGCTGGGGGGCCAAGTCTTGTCTCTGCTCCCTGGATCCAGCAGCTTCTCCTCCTGCTGATTCCTGCAGCTCAGGGCTGGGAATGGCCACGTGGTGGGAATGTTCCCTGTGCTGCAGAGAGCTGTGGCAGCCCCTCCGTGGCTGCAGCATCCTGCAGGGAGCAGAGGGAATGCTGCTAAAACTCCCTCTGTCTTCCTCTCAGCTGCCCATGGGGGAAACAGCCTCAGGGGAACAGGAGAACTGCAGGGCAGCGTTCCTGCAGCAGCATTCCCTGCCCTCCTCGGAGAGTGAGGATGATGATGGCTTCCTGGAGATGCTGGATGACCAGGACTTGAAGGTGTGTGCAGAGGGAATGGGGTGGAGAGCCCCAGATCAGCTCTGCCCCGCGTGTCTGGTGTGCTCAGACTGCACCACGCTGGGATTTTGGGAATCACAGAGTCCCAGACTGGTCTGGGTTAGGAGGGACCTTAAAGCCTCTCCAGTTCCAACCCCCTGCCACATCTCCCACAAGGAGATTAATTAGTTCTCATCATCTTTTCTAACTCACACTGGGGTGTCTTTATCTTATCAGTGCCCTTCCTAGTGCAGCCAGTGGGATTTGTTTGGGGTGTGAACAAGTGAATTATTTTTAGTTTGAGAACTGAGGGAATTATCTGAACAGTTGGCATTTTTCTTTAGGAACTTGCTGAAAAAGTCAGAGGTGGTGATTGCTTTGAGCCAGTTAAATACAAGTCTGTTTCCAAGGGAGTTTGGAATGCTCAAAGCCCTGGAGGCTCATCTTTGTTCATCAATCAATGAATTGATAAACTCACCTGCTCCAGCGTGGCTCAGCTCAGTTCCATTATTTCCTTAAGGGCTGGACTGATAATGGAGTTAAATCCATGAATCCAGCTGGGATGTTTGCCTGAGCCATGAGGAGCTGTGCCTGCAGGGAGGTGGGTGAGCCTGAGCTTCCCTCTCTTCCCAGAACGACGAGGAGATGCCCTCGGACGTGTCCAGCCTCTGGACGGCACCGCTGGTCATGAGGAGAGTGGACAGTCGGGTGAGTGTCCCCTCACAGGGACAGGGGCTGCCCTGGCAGCTGGCACGAGTGATCCTCCTGCAGCCCTAGAGCAGCAGAACGAGCCCTGGCACAGCCCTGTGCAGGATTCCCCATCTCTGGGGCAGCTCACCTGGCAGGCTTTGTCAGTGTGGAACTCTTGGCGTTTGTAGCCTAAAATTTCCTCTTGCACTTCATAAACGTGAGATGATCTTGACATATCTGGAATTCACTCTGCACAGACTCACCTGGAATGCTGTAACCTGATCCTCTGATAACAGGCTGGGAAAGGGGTTTAGACTCCAGCAGAAAGCTCCTTAATCTGCTGATAAATTGGCTGTTAATTGGTGTACAGCACTTTGCTGGCTCTTCATCTTGCTTATGGTGCTCCAAGCTCCCCCAGTAAGGAGTGTTACTGGAAATGTAAAGCCTGGATAATTCAGATGAGCAGCCCCCTGTTGCTGTGCAGTGGTGGTGCCTTAAATGAGGAATTTGGAATTATCTGAAAGCCTGAGTTGTGTTTTATTTTCTTTTATAAACCTTTGCTGGATAACTCAGCTCCTCCTCTCCCTTGCAGGCCAAGCGGTGCCGGTTGTTTGGCTCCTCGTCCATGTCAAGCGTTGCAGGGAGGAGCACCCAGAAAAGGATGGAGAGATCCCAGGAGGAGAATTCTCCAGGGAAGAGCAAGAAGAGGAAAAGCCTGCCTGGAACTTCCGAGGACTCGACGGTTGGTGCCTCAGCATCCAGTTTGTGGCAGGGAATTGCTGAGGGGAGATGCAGAGCTGGGCTCTGGTTTGTGAGGGCTGCTGGGGCTTTTCCAGCTGCATTCCTGGGGCAGCACTTCCACAGCCCTGAGCAGGGATGCTGAGGGACAGCTCAGGCCTTGGGAGTGCCCTCCAGGCTGTCAGCTGTGGGAAACAGGGAATGGGATGTGGCTCAGTGCTCATGGATCTCTGACCTGTTCCTGCAGAGTCTGAAGCTGGTGAGGACCCAGCCCTCCACAGCAGAGATTGAGAGCATTCTGGACAGTGACCAGAGAGACCTTATCGGGGACTTCTCCAAGGTAATTCCAGAGATTCCATGGCCAAGGCTTGAGCCAAGTGTTTAAGGGCCTCTCTTGGTGGGGATGTCTCAAACCAGCCCAGAAAAACACTCCCCTTTACAGAGGCTTTTCTGTTCCCTCATAATCCTGCCTCGCTTCCTTTGGACTTGATCTTGGAGGTCTTTTCCAGCCTTAACAGTTCTTTGATGTTCAAACAACCAGGAGAGGCTGTTGGTGGGAAGGGGATGTCCCAGGTTACACACAAAATGATCCATTTGTGGTTAAAGCCCTATGAAATCCCTCTAGTGTAGGAGGCTAAAACTAAATTCTGTGCCTGATTTTAGCATTCTGAGCAGTTTCAGCTCCTGCAGAGATTCTGGCCAGCAGAGTAGCTGTTAGAGTGAACTGCTGGATGCTGTGCTGTCACCCACGTGACTCACAGCTGGAATTTTCTCAATCCTGTCTCTTCCAGAGTTATTTATTTGACACTGTCGATGGGAAACATCAAGATTTAAAATACATCGACTCAGAAATGGTGAGTGCTCCAAGGGAGCCAGAAAGATTCTTCAGTGGGGGTTGGGGAACAACACCAAAATGGCTGGAAACAACTGAACTGTGTGTTTTTTTTGTGGTCTTTTTTTCTCAGATTGTGTCTGTGCTGACTGGGAAGTTTGAGAGCTTCATCAAGCAGTGTGTGATAATTGACTGTAGATACCCCTACGAGTATGAAGGGGGACACATCAAGGTATGCTGGCCCCATGGGGCAGTGCAGGTGGGCTGGAGCTGCAGCCTGGGCTCACTTGGATCCCCGTGGGGCTGAGTTTTATCCAAGGCCCTGTGGATGTGTTATTCCTCAGGGAACCCTCTGGGATCCTCTTGTGCTCTGGGTTTGGGCACTGAGCTCACCTGTGGGTCAGGACTGTTCCCTCAGAAGAGGGGACATTCTGCTCTCTGCAAGCAGAGGAGGGTGGCCCTCAGGGTGACAGAGGATCCAGAGGAGGATGTGACACTCAGTGTCCAGCATCCTCATCTCTCAGGAAGCTAAAACTGGAATGTTAAACTTTATTTCAATGACAGACTTCAGAGAGCAAATGGCTGTGTAAAACATAACCAGGAACAGATCACCCAGACATGGGGTGTGAGAGCCCCTTCCAGTGCCTGCAGGGCTCCAGGAGAGCTGGAGAGGGACAAGGCATGGAGGGATGGGACACAACCAGAGGGCAGGGATGGCTGGGATAGGGGGAGGGAATTCCAGACTGCCCATGGTGTCCTGGTGGGGTTTGGAACCGTGCTGGGCGAGGATTCCAGAGCTCCTCCAGCAAACCCAGACGAGGAAGTGGCTCCCAAGGAAGTGGGATGAGTTTGTGGCTGTTCCCTTGCACTGAGTGCCCGGACTCTGCCCTTGCAGGGTGCCATAAACCTGCACATGGAGGAGGAGGTGCAGAATTTCCTGCTCAAGAAGCCGATCCAGCCCTCGGAGAACAAGCGCGTCATTGTCGTGTTCCACTGCGAGTTCTCCTCGGAGCGGGGCCCTCGCATGTGAGTCCCTGCCTCAGGAGCTCCAGCCCTGAGCCTGCAACTCCTGCAACTCCTGCAGCCCTGGGGGCAGAGGGGCAGGGCTGGCTCCAGCTGCTGTGCACGGGGTGGTTGTCACCTCTGTCACCTGGGGTGTGGGAAGCTGTGCTGTGCCTGGGCTGGAGCACTGGAATGCTCAGAGGGGAGAGGAAAAGCCTCTGAACTGTGGCTGTGGGGCTCCTCAGCCTCTCCCTGGCAGGCAGCTGCAGCTCCTGCATGGAGGGATGGGGGTTTGGGGTTTGGGGTGCAGGTTTGGGAGCTCTTGGTTGGCTGTGGGGTTTAACAGGAGCTTTCCCCTCTGCAGGTGCCGCTTTGTGAGGGAGCAGGACAGGCTGAGCAATGAGTACCCCAACCTGCACTACCCAGAGCTCTACGTGCTCAAGGGGGGCTACAAGGATTTCTTCTCGAGGTGCCAGGTGAGTCACGTGGATTCCTCATCCCTGGCAGTGTCCAAGGCCAGGTGGGACAGGGCTTGGAGCAGCCTGGGATAGTGGAAGGTGTCCCTGCCATGGCAGGGAGCCGGAAGATCTTTCATGTCCCTCCAACCGAAGCATTTCTATGGTCTCTTTGAGAGGAGAAACAATAGATAAATAATATTAATGTATCTCTACTCAAAGTTCTCTTTGGGGCAGAGTGGTTTGGCTGGGGGGCTTTCCCTCCTCTCTCTGTCTCTGGGCTGTTCCCAGAGCAGCTCAGCCTGTTCTGTGTCTCAGAGCTGTCTTCCCCCATAGCTGAAGGGCTCTTCACTTTTCTCAAGAGTAAAACAGAAGTGCTTTCTACCCCTTTAGAACAAACTGTCACTCAGAGAGGATTTCAGCCTGCTCAGAGCAGGGGAGAAGACAAGGCTTGGCAGTAATTGCTAGATAATGAATGGAAACCTGAGATCTTGTACGGTCCTAAACCAGCAAAACTGAAAACCTGAGCTGGGAGTTTGCAGCCTCTAATTGATAAAAGGAAACTAAAACCAACCCCCCAGCTCTTCCCAGCACTTCAGGGGTGAGATTTCTGTCACTTGGCTCCTGCTCCTGCAGCATTTCCATGGTCCCAGTGCTCCTGGGATCTGTCCTGCTGCTCTGACACAGCTCTCAGGTCCTCAGGCCCCCACACTTCCAGTCATCCCCTGGGAGCTGGGAGACACCATGGCCAGCAGGATGGGGCTGCAGCTCCTTCCCTGTGGGATCTGCTGGCTCCTGAGGGACACCCAGGCTTTGGGCTGTCCTGAGGAGGGGGCCCCGAGGCCTCAAGGTGGCAGCAGGGGACAGGCAGCAGCTGCTCGCTGGGAGCCGGGAGCTGTCCCGAGGCACGAGGAGTGCTCTGGGCTGGAGGGGTGCGCGGTGATCCTTGCTGGAATCCTCAGCCTTGGTGTGATCAGCAGCCTGCTCTGACCCCTGAGCTGGAGCCTCTTGCAGTCTGTGCCGTTCCAAGGTGAGCTCTAACCCAGCTCAGCCCGTGGCGGTGTCTGCCAGGAAATCTGGGATGAGAGCCCTGAGCACAAAGCCCTTGTTTTGATGGCTGTAACCTGAACACCCCCGGGCTTTGTGTGTGTCCCTGCTTGTTCCAGTGGCTGCTGGTGCTGGGCTCACCGAGGTGACCCCAGCTCCTGTTCCCCCAGAGCTTCTGTGAGCCCCAGAGCTACCGGCCCATGCACCACGAGGACTTCAAGGAGGACCTGAAGAGGTTCCGCACCAAGAGCCGCACCTGGGCCGGGGAGAAGAGCAAGAGGGAGATGTACAGCAGGCTCAAGAAGCTCTGAGGGCTGCAGGGACCTGCAAGGACTGCCCAGCCTGGGGGCTGCAGAGTCCCTGTGCTCCTGCTGCCCTGGGCCATCTCCTCCCTGGGATCACCTGGACCTTGGCCCCGAGCCAGACACGGGCTGGGAGCTGCCTTTGGGATTCTTTTCATTACGTTGCTTCGTTAAAATGTTGTGGCTTCTTTCGTTGTGTGACCCCCCCCCCGGGTGGCCCAGGGAGGGTGGGGACAGCCTCCCCTGTGTGGCTGGGCTCGGTGGTGTCAGCACTGCCAGGGAATTGTAATGCCTGTTCATTTTTAAATGCTTAATTTTATTTAAATACAGTCAAGTGAAGCCAATACTGCTGGGGTTGGATCATCTGGATTGTACTTAGACCTTGTTTCTGCTGCAGGGTGACCTGCTGGGGGATTGGGGGAGTCATTGTTTTTCTCAGCTGCAGTTTTGGTTCTGTGTAGCGTTGTGGGGAAGGAAAATGGGAAAAACCCTGTGATGGCTCAAGATTCCCACCTGGGGAAGCCTTGAGAGCTCATCTGAGGGGAAACTGCTTCTTGTTCGTAAGCATCACGTTCAGCTCGTTTGCTCACTCCAGGGTGTTTTGTTTCAGAGTCTGTTTGTGTTGGTTCTGCAGGAGTTGGTGTTCAGTGGGAGCTGGGGGGGTTCAGCAGATCCCAGGATTCTCAGCAGTGTCTCTGCTGCCTCTGAGCCTGGAGTTGTTCTTGTCCTGACCCATTGCCAGAGCAGATCCTGGCTGAGGGGGATCCCAGGAAGCTGCTGTGACACTGCTGGGGTGCCTGTGGCCTCTCCTGTCTGCCAGGTGAAGGTGGGATTAATCCCTGAGGGAAGCAGAACTTCCTGGGCTCTGTTGGACCCCCCAGCTGAGGAAGTTCTGCAGTCCCAAACTGCTTTGCTGATGGTTTTGGGGTCACTTCAGCCCCAGCTTTGAAATCCATCTTCCTCACACCAATTCCAGGTGAAAACTGGTGCTCCTGGGAAGCTCCACGTGCCTGGGAACTTCCTGGCTCGCTCTGTTGTATCCGTGTCAAAAAATACTGAAATGGAGGTGTCTAATGTGGAATTTTAACTTGCTTGAATTTTGGAACCCATTTCCTAAAACCTGCTGTTAATCCTTTTGCTCCCAAGAGGATTAAACTTGGAATTCTTTCTTGTTTAAAAAAAAAACTTTAAAAAAAAAAAATCGGAATTTTGTTGTTGAATCGGGATGGGGAGATGATGAAATGTTAAATCAGAAGGGATGGTTACAAATTTCCCCCGTTGCCTTGGGCAGGGCTGAACTCTGGGAGGGCTGGAGAGGTGGGAACAGTCAGGGACAGTGCCCTGAGTGCCCCAAGGTGCCCCTTGGCCCTGCCCAGCACCACGAGGGCTGGGCAGGAGCTCTCAGTGCCCCTCTGCAGTCCAGCAGTTGCTCCCTGGGAGTGTCCAAACTCCTCCTCCGTGTCCAGAAAAAGCAGATGGGGCTGGCCCGGGTCAGGACGCTCCTTTCCAAGGTCACTGAGCTGCACAGAGGCCTTGCAGCAATCCCTGGGTTACAGCTGCACTTCCCCCTGTCCCACACTCCCTGCTGTGTCCCAGGGGGGACAAAGGAGCCCAGGGGGTGCAAAGGAGACCCCCCTGTCCCAGCCCACCTCGTTCCGTGTGCTCAGAGCCCTGGGCAGGGAGAGGGATCTAAACAGGACCCAAACTCTGCCATCCCAAAGCTGAGGCTGCTGTGGGCACAGCAGATGGAGTCTGCACAAGAGCCCCAGGCTGGTGGTTGCTGCTGCTTTAAATCTTTGCTTGTTGCTTCCAGGATAAACTTCCAGAGCAGCTGTGGCTGCCCCTGGATCCCTGGCAGTGTCCCAGGCCAGGTTGGAGCAGCCTGGGACAGAGGGAGGTGTCCCTGCCATGGCAGGGGTGGCACTTTGGATCCCTTGAACCCAAACCTGTGTGGGATTCCACGATCAGGGCTGCAGTCTCCGGAGTGTCAGAGCTGTGCTGCCCTCACTCCAGCGATGCTTTTGCCTGAGGATCCTGCCCTGTGCTGGAGTTTGTCCCCGGGGGGCTCCCGAGGGGGTTTTGTGTCCAGGGTGTGACGAGCAGGTGGCCAACAATGGGGTCAGATTTAAAAGCTGCCCTGGAAACGCAGCCCTGTGCTTCCCAAAGCCACGGGAGGCTGGAGCAGAGGGTGGGGTGGGGTTTCTTTCCCCCTTGCCTCCATCTGTCACCCTGAAAACTGATGGTGAAAGCAGCTTAAACCCTGTGAGCCTCACCCCCAGCTCCTGAAGGGCAGAGCTCGGTGGTTCCTCCCAGAGCTCGTTGCCTTTGTGGCCCAAAGGACTCTGAGGCTCTGCCTTGGGGGCTGCTAAAGGCCAACTGCAAAGGGCCAGCAGCTCCTGGAGCCCTTGGATTCCCCTGGGAATTGGCAGTGGGTGTTGGCATCCCTCCAGTGCTGCCTCAGTGAGGTTCAGGCTCCCTGAAGGGAAGGCAAAAGGTGATTTCAGCCATAGCCAGGCAATTCCCTGGTTTTAAATCCTTTTGCATCTTTTCAAACCAACTTTCTGCCTTTGCCTTTCTGCCTCCTCTGTTTTCTTTGGACAGCTCTTCCCAGGGCTCCTGGAGCCCTTTCCCACATCCCTGCCCCTTTCCCACATCCCTGCTCCTGCCCTGCACGTGCCCAGCCCCTGTGAATCCCAAACTTGGAATTTTCTGTAGTTATTTATCCGGTGAAGCTGCCCCACCCGAGGCTCTGCTGGGCCTGGAGGGATTATCCCAGCTGGAGGCAGGAACACAGAGGGAGACCCAGGAAAGGGCAAGGCAGGATCTCTGCAGGGCCTGAGTGCTGCTGCTTTGGGCTGAGGCAGGGGTTCAAATCAGGTAAAATTCACTAAACCCCTGTAACAAGCCAAAGCTCCTGCAGGTTTGCAAGTGGAGCAGCCAGATGTGTCTGGGAGAGCCCCCTGTTCCCAAAGCTGGGGGGTTTGGCAGGGAGATGACACAGAAGGAATTGCCCTGGATGAAGTCTTGGCTGTGCCTCGGTGAGTCTGTTGTTTTCTGAGGGGGATTCTGTGGCTTTGCTGGGCAGAAGCTGCTTTGTTAAGAACAGTGTTGGCTTCTTGTCCTGGCAGTGGCTTTGAGTGCCAAATGTGACTGAGCTGGCTCCTGGAGAGCTGCTGCTGCTGCGTGGGCAGCAGTGCCCCCAAATTCCTGGAAATGCTGGTACCAGGCTGGGGCCAGCTGGGTTTCCGTGGGGCTGGGGGGTGACTGATCCCACAAGGACATTCCCGGGGCTCCCCCACATCCCTCTCCTGCTGGGGTGACCCTGCTGTGCCACGGCCTGAGCCCTCAGCCTGTGCTGGCTCCGGGCACAGCTGCACCCTTGTCACTGTGCTGGGGGGACAGTGCCAGCTCCCCAGCAGGAGCCCAGGCTGCCAGGGGGTTGGAAGGTCCTTGTTAGAGGTCACCAAATCCAGGCAAAGCTGGGAAGGAAGCTAATCTCCTGCTGTGGAGCCAAGCTCCGGGCGGGTGCCAGCCCCGGGGTTGGCAGCGTGGCCCTGTCCCAGTGCCCAGCCCTGCTCAGCCAGGGGAGGCTGCTCTGGGCACAGGGACCCTCTGCTCAAAGGCTCGGGGCGATCTGGGGGTGGCACAGGGCATAAAGGGATGATGGCTCCCCCCACAGTGCCCTGCTCTCCTTCCCGAAGGGAACGGGCTCTGCTCTTCCTGCCTCCGGATCCACCAGCGCCGGGCAGCAGCGGGAGCGGGCAGGGCTGGCACTCACTGGGCTTTCCTGCCCCAAAATCCTTCCCTTGGAGGACTGCAGGAGGGTGGGGGCAGGCAGCCCTTCAGGCCCCTCCATGTCCCAGCCAGGCTTCTCCCCCAGCATCACTCGTGCCACCCACGGGGCTGCTCCGCTCTCCTGCGTGTCCGGGGGCCCTGGGGCACTTTGGAGAAGGGATGGCACCGGGATACCCAGCAGTGGGCTCTGCCTTTGGGGTTTGCCCACTCTGGGGACACAGCCCCAGCTGTTGGATGAGCTCTCCACACTTGCCAGGGCTCAAGGCTCGAGCAAGGAGCTGTAAAAAGGGAGAACATCATCAAAAGCAGAAAGTGGAAGGAGGCCAAGAGGAACATGGCCAAGCACCTTTTCCTCCTCTGTTTCACTCCGTGTGGGAAATCCCCCAGGCTGTGGCACATCCCTGTGCCAGGCATGGCCACAGCTCTGCCACCATGGCTCTGCCACCACAGGCAGGGGACAGGGGAGGCTGAGCTGGGGAGAGGGGCCAGGGAAGGAGCTCCTGATGGGGCCAGGATGGAGCTCGGCTGAGCTCCCACTGCACATGGGGCAGCTTCTGTGGCACGGGAAGGTGGGGCCCTGGTGGGGTGTGCTGGGTGCTGCAGGGCTCTGGGGGTGCCCACTGAAGGAGTTAAGCAGGGTGGGGAAGGGGATCCGTGGGTGCAAACACCCCACAGGCAATCCCTGCCAGTCCCTGCAAGGTGCCAGGGAAGGCACAACCCCTCCTTGTCCCTGGGACCTCCTCCCCCAGGCAGCTCAGGGAACCCCACAGAGGAACCCTGGAGCTGGTGATGGGTTGGGAAGCGTGGCTGGCACCCGGGGCCACCTGGCAGCTGCCCCAGGGGTGACCCCTGTGACACCAGGGCTGTGTGACACCCAGCACGGAGCAGTGGGGGCTGCCTGTGCCAGGAGGTGGCTGTGTCCCTGTGCCCCTGTGCCCCTGTGTCCCTGTGCCCCTGTTCCCGTTCCCCTGTGTCCCTGTGTCCCTGTGCCCCTGTGCCCCTGTGCCCTGGCCTGTCCTGAGCCTCTGGTGCCCTGGCAGAGGGCAGAGCAGGTGCTGGGGTTTGGGCTGAGCCCCGGGAGCAGCCCCAGTCCTGGCTGTGGGTGACAGTGACAGTGCCGGTGCTGGGGTCTGTCCCTGCCTCAGCCCCGCTTCCTCCGCCCACCCTCCTCCTCCTCCGGGGCTGGGCAGTCCCAGGGGCTGGGCCCGGGCAGGTGCCCGGCTCTGCCAACACCCACTGCAGCCCTGGCACTCAGGCTGGGGGCAGAGCCGAGCTTTGGGGGACAGAGCTGAGCTTTGGGGAGCAGCATGACAAAGGATTCAAACCCACTGAACCAGTTTGGCGACTGCCGAGGTCCATGGGGGATGTTGTGCTCATGGGAACCCTCCTGGCATCACCAGGGTCCCAGGACGTGGGGACTGCCCTGGCAGAGCAGCACAAGTGAATTTGGGGCTGTGTTTGGGGCTCTCCTGGGTGCAGGGCTGGTGTTTATGCTGGAGCAGGAGCGGTGCCACAGCTCTGCACTGGTCACATCCCCACAGCCCCAGCAATCCTCAGCCCTCGGCTGCCCCTCTCCCCTCCATCCAGTGTGGCTGGAATCGGGTGGGAAGTTTGAGCCTTCATCTCTTGGAGCCAGTCCAGAGGAGGCCTCCAGGGTGATCAGGGGGACGGAGCAGCTCTGCTGCAAGGAAAGGTGGGAGAATTGGGATTGTTCAGCTGGAAAAGGGAAGCTTTGGGGTGATTTCACTGAGGCCTTCCAGTGCCTGAAGGAGCTACAAGAAAGATGGGGAGGGACTTGGGGAAGGGTCTGGAATGGCAGGACAGGGGGGAATGGCCTCCCCTCCTCCAGGCAGGACAGCACAGGGGAGCTGCTCTGCTCGGCTCCAGCAGCCCCTGCTCCTCCCTGGGCCAGGGGAGCAGAGCCCAGCGGGCAGAGCCTTCCCTGAGGGCAGTGCCTGGCACTGCCGGGGTGGTCCCTGGGCAGAGGGCGAGCTCCAGCCCGGGCTACGTGCGCTCACACAGCCCCGCGCTGCAGCTGTGCACAGACGCCTCTGCATCCCGCCCAGGGCGTTCATTCCCGATCCCAGCTGCTCCCAGCTGACCCCTGGGCTGCTGCTGGCACCGCTGGGGTTGTTCACAGCGTGGTTTTGTCAGGAGTTGGGACCCAGGAGCTCTCTGCACCAGCAGCCGGGGCTTTGGGGTGCCAGGGCTCTCTGCACGCCCCGCTGCTCAGCACAGCCCTCACTGCAGCCAGGGCCTGTTCCCGGGGGATTTCACCCCAAATTCACACTGAGCAGGATCTGATCCATCATTCCAGCCCCTGTTCCTGGGAGATTTCACCCCAAATTCACACTGAGCAGGATCTGATCCATCATTCCAGCCCCCGTTCCGTGTCACTCAGCCCCGCCGCGGGCTTGACAGGCGAGCAGGGGCCGCTCCGAGCTGCAGAATTGGGAAAAGCGGGAGATTCCCGGGCGCAGCAGCTGCTGTTTGCCCGTGTGCCCGTGTGTCCGTGTGTCCGTGTGTCCGTGTGTCCGTCCCCTGCCCGGAGAGCCGCCAGCGGGGATAAAGACGCCGGGATCCCGCAGACAAAGGCTCGATTGTTGCTGCCGGGGCTCGGGAGGAGCGATGCTGCTCCCGGTGTCCCTGGGCACTGCCAAACAGCAGCTGGAGCCCGTGGAAAACAATTCCCCGCTGCCCCTGTGGGCGCTGGGACCCGCCCGGCACCGGGACCGGGACCGGGAGCCGCGGGCAGGGCCCGGGAAAGCCGGAGCGAGCATCCGCAGCGCCGCACGGGAAACGCGCCGGGAATTTCCGCGGGGGTTTTGCTGGATGGCGCAGAGCTGCTGGCGGAGATAGGGAGCAGCCGCCCCGGGAGCAGCCAGCCGGCACCCAGGGCTCTGTCCCCTCTGTCCCCGTCCCTCTGGGCCAGCCCAAAGCGCCCCGTGCTCCGGGCGGGCACTGCGGGATGCTCGGGGCTGCCCCGGCCCGGGGGGATCAGGGCCGGGCTGGGCGCTCACTGCCCCTGTCCCGGGAGAACGGCCCCGGCTC